>JAJOZX010005281.1:0-353646 GCA_023014485.1 Bathynomus jamesi
TAAAGTCAGGATCTATTTTTGTGAAATAATTCTTTTTTTCTATTTTCTTTTCAGAAGCCCTTAGAATGAATACAGAAGAGCGTGTGGCAATAGTAATTTGGCGAATCGAGGGAAAGAAATACAATGACATCAGAGAGAAGTTTAGAAGGAGATTTCATAAGCCGGGGCCAATAGACAAGACAATACGAAAATTGGTGAACAAATTTAAACGAACGGGATCTGTAAATGATGAAGCAAGATCAGGACGACCGTGTATGTCAGATCTTACCGTGAATGCAGTACGCGGAATTATCAATGAGGAGCCACGTACGTCCGTTCGTGCTGCATCACACAGACTCGGCCTCCCGACGTCATCTGTGCACAAAATTCTGAAAGTTAATTTGCAGAAGAAAAGCTATTATTTGCGGATTTTACATGATTTACACGAGGAAGATTTCCCTCGACGAAGTGCTGTGTGTGCTGATCTCGTAGAACAAATCTGGAGTGATAATTTAATGGACAACATTCTCTTTAGTGATGAAGCCACTTTCCATACGTGTGGAAAAGTAAATCGCCATAACTGTCGAATTTGGGCAGATGAAAGACCGAACGATTTCGTCCAAAATTGGGAGAGAGACTCACCTAAAGTTAATGTCTGGATGGGTTTAACAAAATCTAAGGTTTATGGTCCTTTTTTCTTTGCTGAAGCTACAGTTACGGGGCTTATTTATCTGGACATGTTGCAGCAATTCCTTGAACCTCAGCTGATTGGGGATAGGATTGTTAGTACCGTCGTCTATCAACATGATGGTGCTCCTTGTCACTATGCCAAAATTGTTCAGGATTATCTAAATGGACGTTTTCCAAATCGCTGGATCGGACGCGGAAGCAACAGACCTTGGCCAGCGAGATCACCAGATTTAACCCCTTTAGATTTCTTTGCATGGGGCTTTATCAAATAGCACGTCTATCAGACGAAGATTACGAGTCTTGAAAACTTACGTACACGTATACGAAACTGCTGCAGATAACATAACCCCGCAAATGCTCCAGAATGTGTTTAGAAATGCTGCGGAACGATTTGAGCTGTGCAGGGATACTGATGGGCGTCACGTCGAATCCTACTCTTAATTATTTAATAAATGTTACCACTTTATCATTTTATGATTGAATTCCATATAATTTCCAAGTGCTTCACAAAAATAGATCCTGACTTTATGTACACCCTGTATATAAAGGAACGGTCTATGAATGTGCACACTGCGTGTATAATTGTGGTCTCTGTTGATACCGCTCGCCACCACACTGTTGTCAGCTGGGAAAAGACTGTCCACGGCTTAGTCGTGAAAAATAAGCAGATCAAAATTTTGATGTTAAGTTTGGTACTTTCATAAAGTTGTAGGTGTACCCTTTCGAAGTTACTTTTCAAGCAATGTGCAATTGTTTCAGAGGTATTTGTGAGCCGCTATCTGGCAACAGTACACCAGCTATGAGCTGAACCAAAGTGTATACAACATGACAACATTGCAGTGTTGCAAGCGCAGCGAGGTCGTTCGCAACTCTCATGGGACTAAAGATATGGTTACGCGCACAAATGGGTGCAGAACGACTTTCAGGGCTTGTTCTTCTTCACATATATCCTGACATCACAGTGGACATAGAAAATGTTATTGAGAGATTTAAAAACACAGGAAATCGTAGGCTGCAATTTGTACTGTGAAAGTGGCATGTCTCTTGTAATTTGTAACACTTGCCTATATTTAGGGCACAGCTGCTGAACAAAATATGTACATGAATACATGAGTTTTAATTTCATATTGATATCATGCAAGTAGGGATGCATGCACTGAGGTATGCTGGTATACTGGGCAAAAGAGTGCATATAGGGGCACATTGATGTTCAAAAGTGAGCCATTTAATATATATTTTTCTTTAATGGTCCCTAATGATGATGCTGCTTAATAAAATAGTACCGTAATGTAAATGTTGCGCTAATTTTATGCCTCACTGGAGCTTACTGTCATCTTAAGGAATTGACTTTTTTGACCAAAAACAGATACTTTCCCGCATTCTTCATAGGCAGAACGAATATGTGATAATCGTTGGCAGTTCTATCACACCAGTTGCCTGCCACTGTATTATAATCTCAGGTTCTGGAAGGTGGCCACCTCCCCCCAAAAATTGTGCTCTGAATCCGCCCATGCAAAGATATGGCAAGATATGGTAATGTTATCGGATACAAGATTTAGAGAACACTAAACATTAAATTAAACAGCTAGAAAAATAATGGGTATTATTTGGAGGGGCTTCCGTCGCAGAAAAGCAAACATCACGGTAATAATATCTAAGAGTTTAGTCCTGCCGATAACCGAGTATTGTTCAGTACTCACGAGTCCATACAGAAAACTAGACATTGCAAACATAGAGGCTATCAAAGGACTTTTACCTTTAAGATAGAAGAAACGAGAGATGAAGAGTACTGGTCTCGACTACAAACCCTGAAACTCGACTCCCTGGAAAGAAGGCGTGAGCGAGACACAATAATATACACATGGAAAATACTCGGGGGTGTATTCCAAACTTTAGAAAATACTCTTACTAGTTTAGTAACTGTTTTTGTTTAATTGTACCGATTTTTTAGTTTTACATCACTCATTATACTATTTAGTGACCTTTTA
The DNA here is from genome assembly GCA_023014485.1 of Bathynomus jamesi. Lineage (NCBI taxonomy): Eukaryota > Metazoa > Arthropoda > Malacostraca > Isopoda > Cirolanidae > Bathynomus > Bathynomus jamesi. The sequence continues at coordinate 2,658 of JAJOZX010005281.1, forward strand.
CCGCGTCATACCGCCCCGAAAATTCTGTAGATAAGTTAAAAGGTCACTAAAGAGTATAATGAGTGATGTGAAACTAAGAAATCAGTACAATTAAACAAGATTAATAATTAAACTAGTATGAGTACTTTAAAAAACTTAAAAATCTTGCAGAGGATATACTACTTGATAATGGAGGACGATTTCTTAACGTACCGCAAGATGGCTTTCAGTGCAAAGTAAGAAGAAAGCTATTGCCAGATGGGCTGAAGATGTGTGTGGAGTATTATAATACTACGAGACTCTTTCCTTTACAACATTGCAAAGGGGTGGGGAGCAGTGAGAAGTTACAGAACCTCGCAGTTCCAGATAACATTTGCAACCACATCAAAGGTCCCCGCACTGCTCACACCGTTTGATTAGTGTAGTTTGAGGGGATTCGAATGTAGAATCCGAGTTGAGAAGTTTTCGTTCGAATGTGCCTTGTTTTCAGAATTGAGATATGACAAAATATCTGAAATTTAGTGATTATGTGAAACTAAAAGATTAATGTAAGAGTTAATTAACACTAAAATTTGCAAAAGTTTGCATTTAAAACAACAAACCGAAAAACACACCCTACGGGCGGAATATTTTTGCTAATTCCTTTGGAAGGCTGTTATTACTCTTCGGACAATACATACTTACTGTACATTTATGGTACTAATATGTGTTGGTATTATAATCTAGGAAATTGTTTAGGAAACATGTTTTATTCTTATCAAAAAAGAATGCGATGTAAATGTAGAAATTAAGTTTTCAGAACACCCCAATTTTTTTTTTTTTGACACAATAGTCAAGCAATAAAATTTAATGAAAATTATTTTAAGAAATTTTTAAGCGAGTTACAGTTTAACATTTACAGTTAGCTTACGAATCACTTAAATTTTAAATGCAGCTTCACTTGAAGCTCACGAAGCAATTAAATTTTAAATACAACTTGTCATACTTTTTTTTACTTATTATGGCTTCCGATGCGTAGCTAAATGAAGAGATAAGGAGGCAAAGAAATGACGGCCGCATTCACATGACAAGTGAAGAAAGATGGTGTAGATTGAGGGATGCAATAAAGGTGAATGCACAGGAAAATATCGGTTATGTGAAAAGAGAAGCAAGGAAACCCTGGGTCCCAAGTAGCTTGGGAGTGCGAGGAATAGAGGGGAGAAATGGAGAAAATCTGAAAAGACCAGAAGATACTGTATAAGGAAGAGATGGATTGAGTATAATGAAGAACTGTATGATAAAGAGAACAAACCTAATAACATCGAAATGGAGGAGGCAGATGAGGTGGAAGTAGAGTGTATGGGACCGGACATATTGGAAAGAGAAGTAGAGATGGCTGTAAAAGACCTAAGAAATGGCAAGACCCCAGGACCAGATGATGTACCAGCAGAACTTCTGAAAAGTCTTGAAGGTGATGCTAGAGAGGAGGTGAATGTATTGTGCAGAAACATGTATGAAAGTGGAAACTGGCCTGCTGACTTCATGAGAGTCTCTATGATTACTATTCCCAAGAAATCGTGAGCCACCAAATGTCCAGAATTTCGAACCATAAGCTTGGTCAGCCCTGCATCAAAAATAATGCTAAGGATACGAACCAGAAGACTAACGAACAGAGCTGAGCAGTACATTGGAGAAGATCAGTTTGGATTTAGGTCAAAATGCGGAACAAGAGAAGCTATTGGTATTATAAGAATGATGGGAGAAAGAGTGCTGGAACATGATCAGGAAATGTTTGTTTGTTTTATTGACTTTGAAAAAGCTTTTGACAGAGTCCAATGGAGGAAACTAATGGAAATATTGAAAAATATTAATGTTGACTGGAGGGACCGTAGGCTGATAAAAAACCTATATCTTGGGCAGACTGTGAATGTTAGAGTTGCAGGAGGAGAATCGGAGCCTGGATTGGTTGGGAGAAGAGTCAGGCAAGAATGATCCCTGTCCCCCGTGTTATTTAACATCTGTTAGTCAAATCTGTAAGGTTTGCAGATGACAAGGCATTTATTTGTAGTACTGAGGAAGGAGTGCAAAGAATGGTCAATAGCTTGACAACAACGGCGGAAGAATTCGGAGTGAGAATTAATAAAACCAAGACAAAGATAGTAAATCGGACCTTAGAAGAAGCTGAGCAGTTTAAATATCTGGGAAGTTTATTAACCAACAATGGAGATTGCAATAAGGAAGTAAGATCTAGAATTGGTATATAAAAAAGAATATCTCTTATGAGTTTGTAAGTTCTAAGAAAGATTATTGCGAATTCATTTGTGTCAAAATTAAAGGTGTTAGTCAGGCGCGGACTGGCTCAAAAATTTCCACCTGCCAGGTGTCACTGAGAGGGCCCCCAAAAAGCTTCAGTAAATTTTGTCCCCAAAAAAGGGTTCATGGATGTTTTAAAAATCTAGTAATTTTGTCATTACCTGTAAATCCCCGCGAGTTTTTAATATAATTTTGAACTCAACCAAAATCAAATCTAATTAATACGCAGTCAGGGAATGACGAGGTGTACTGAATACACGAAAGGCCTTGGAATCATTTTTCTTTTTCCTTGTGTGTTTGCATTATATATATATATATATGTTCATTACAATATGAAAGTTACTCATGAAAATCATAGAAAACGTTGAAGTAGAAAGACTTTTTTCAATCCCAAACTAAACTGTCACTTACTTAAACTATTACAGTGGGGCCTATTATCAACAGTAGGCCACAGGCCTTTCTTCTTTTAGTTACGCCTCTGATAATAATAATATATATATTTATATAGCGCACAATATCAATGAATAACGTTTTCAAAGGCGTTTAGAAAAAAGGTGTATGAGGAAATTATTGGGGGTATGCAGGTTCTTGGGATCTAGGCTGAACTGGCTGAGCCCTGCTGGCCTTTATTTAGCTCCTACGATATTTATGTGTTTAAAGCTTAAAAAATAAAAAATTAACAATTACTTAAATAAAAATTCAGTAAATTACTCACGTTATAAAGACCAAAAGCAAAAAATCGGCGCGCCAGCACATATGCAACACCGCTTAAAAAATATTTATTTTATTTACTTAATTTTATTTTTCGCGCCAAAAATAGTGTCCTAGAGTGCTGATTGGTTATACTAGAAGTCTCAGAAATGCGTTTGGCAGCATAGCGATTTTTAACATATTTATTTAATTAATTTTCAACAAATAAAATAAATATATAATAAATTTATTTAAATAAAAATTTATTTAAACGGACATAATTTATCAACGAATAAACTAAAGTTCATAATCCTAAATAATTTAAATATCAATTATTTTACTAGTATTAAAAAAAGGGGGAAATTTTTAATGCCGTTTTGTCGCCAACGTACTTTGCCGTGTTAGCACTTTTTTTGACCCCTGTGAACACCCGTGAGGTCTTATATAGTAATACGTCGAACAAATTTAGGGCCCCCAACGGAAAGGGCCAGTCGGCGCTTGGTGTTAGTGATGATATGGTAATAGCGTCAATATATAGAAGCCCTACGAGTGACGCAGAGAATAATAGGAAACTATTAGAACTGATGCAGGAGATAAGTGACCTAGATTCAAGACACAAACTTATTATAGATTTTAATATACCAGGTATAAACTGGGAAAATTATACAGTACCATCAGAGGAAGGTAACTTTGGGTTTGATTTTATTGAAAAAGTTCGTGACTTATTTCTCACAGCACATAAAGGAGATAAATAGATTTAGAGGAAGAGATCGAGGTAATATACTTGATCTTGTATTCACGGATGACGAATGCACAGTCGAAGATATACAGTTACTAAGTCCAGTTGGTAAGAGCGATCATGCCTGTGTGCATTTCAAGTGCAGTATAAAACCCCAGGATAAAAGATGTAAAAGAGTTGTATATCTGTATGAAAAAAGTAATTATGAAATGTTGAAAAGAAAGCAACAGATAGACTGGAAAGAATTTTTGGATGTACTGGATGTGGAGGAAATGTGGAGTAGATTTAGGAACAAATTTCAAAAGGAGATCGATGAGTGTATACTACGGAGAGAGTTTAGAGAGAAGGAAAGTCTAAGAAAAAGAACCAACAGTGACCTGCCTATGAATCGAAAATTATGGTCCAAAATGAAGAAGAAACAAAGACTCTGGATGAGAATGAAGAACTTGAAAACAAAGCGAAGTAGCAGTGACAAAGAACTTAAAGAAGTGCAAGAGGAATATAAAAGAACCAATAATCGGGTAAGAAGAGAAACAAGGAGCGAAATAAAAAAGCAGGAAAGAAATATTGCTAAGAATGCAAAGACTAACCCGAAATTATTTTGAAAGTATGTCCAATCTAAGACAAAATCAACACCATCTGTTACTGACCTGTGTGTCACCGAAGAAAAGAAATGCAAAACTAAGGATGATAGGCAAAGGGCAGAAGTATTGGCTGAATATTTCAGTAGCGTCTTTACACAGGAGCCTGAGGGGGATATGCCAAGAGTAGAAACTGCGAAAAATGCTCTGTATGAATTGGTCCACAATTAACCCACCCCTTATATCTCCAGTCTAACTATAGAGTAGATCAAGTCTAGCCTAGAGGGTCAGCCTAGAGATTCCGGAAATGGTCCAGAGCGGGCAGATAAATTGAGGTCCACAGTAGGATTCCTCACAAGAATTAGGTTAGGGCAATCTACCTTCACCTTTGTTAAGCTATGAGTTGATGCTGGGTCTTAGGCCACAATGTAGGCCTAACTTGTCTGACCCAGCTTAATTTAATGAGATTAACTTTGGTGTAAAAACTCAATTAGTCACTTACTTTTTGTTATCGGAGTGTCTCCCTTCTCCGGTTATGTTTTCGAGAGCGCACTTTGCTGGTACGTCCTCTCGCCCCGTTCGTCGTTTTTTTTTTCCCTTTGTTCTCCTCTTCGCGGGGCTTCTTGTACCAGCGTTGTCTTGGTTTATTCCTCGGTTGGTTTTGCGGTAATGTATCTCCATTACCGAGCACACTCCTCCCACACAGTATATAAATACTAGTGTGGAGAATAACTCTGGTGAGCAACCAATTGGTTTCATCCACCCAGTTATTGACATAAAAGGAATTTAATGATTGTTAGATTAACTACCTACCTACTCAGTGAACCATTTTCGTTACCTCCCAACTACCCACTCATCAGTTTTCCATATACTGGGGGCCCCGGGAGATAAAAATTTTGGTGTCATTGTCACCAATTTTTGTCTGAGTGTAGACTAGCTAACTATTTAACTGTAAATGCCTGTTAATCTGATTAACAGTGCCTATCCTCACCTTCTCATTGAGAAGGTGTAGCATTTAATTAGAAGAGAAAATATACATCCATAGGATGAAACTGTCTATGGTCTTTACCATAAGAAAAGAAAAATGAAAGTTAGAAGATAAAATTACAATTCCCCAGCATCTATTTTTTGTTGTAAAAATAGTCGCGCTTTTAATGCTGTTTGTCGCTGAGGTCTTGTGTCTGTCAATGTTGTAGTAGGATGCGTCACCACTCCTACTGTCAAAGGAATAGTTACTGGAAGTTCAGTGTCTCCAGTTGTTACTGTCAGTGGAGAAGGTTCTCCAAAGTCCATTGTTTTGGGTCCAGACTCTAAAGGGTACAAAAGAGAAATGTCTCTTGTTGTGTCACCCGTTGAAGTCCTTAATTTGACCACTCTTGTTACCCCGTCTGCCCCTGGTCTGAGTTCTGAAACTCTAGCCAGAGGCCAGTATTGTCTTGGAGTACTGTCATGTATGAGAACAAGGTCCCCTACCTTAATTGTGTCAGACCAATCCTTCTTAGTCATTTGTTTATGTCTCTCCCTTAGACCCATCAAGTACTCAGTTTTCCACTGTTTAATGAAATGAGCTTTAACTCTAGTTAAATGTTGTAACTTAGTCTGGAGCTCATCATGTCGTTGAGTCCAGTTTGGGTCTTCTGAAGAGTCTATATTGTAGTCCGGCAGGAGACTAACTTGTTCTCCCCGAATCAAATGATTTGGAGTTAATGGTTCTGGGTCATTAATGTTGTCACTCACATAAGTGAGTGGTCTATTGTTAATGATGTTCTCAATCTCAGCCAGGAGAGTGAGTAACCCAAATAAGTGTATCCGTTTTTTGCCAATTGCTTTCTTCAAGCAATTCTTTACTGTCTGTATATTCCTCTCCCAGATAGAACCATACCAAGGAGAGGCAACCGGAATATACTTCCACTTTATGTTTGTATTTTGTATATATAATTGTGTGATTTCATTGCTTAACAAGTCGTGGATGACTTGTTCACCAGCTTTGAAATATGTAGCATTGTCAGTCCAAACTGTCTTGGGTACTGAATGTCGTGCACAGAATCTCTTAAAGACAGCAACAAAAGATTCTGCTGTTAGGTCCTCCACAACATCCAAATAAACAGCTCGTGAGGCTGCACATGTAAACAGTACAATGTACATTTTTTGTTCAGTGTCACCCACCCCTACAGTCAATGCTCCTGTATAGTCAATGCCTACAGTCTCAAAGGGTCTGTTGAGAGTAACTCTCTCCTCTGGCAAAGCAGGAGGATTTGGTTTCCTATAGGGCCTAGCATGAATACGCCTACATGTGACACACTCACTCAGGACTGTTTTAACAGTGATCCTTCCCTTGGGTATCCAATAAGTTTTTCTTAATGTAGTTAGTGTCTGTGGTACCCCCATATGATATACATCATTGTGTGTTTTCCTGATTATTAATGTTGTCAAATAGCTAAATCTAGGTAAAAGGATTGGATTTTTGCTTTTGTATGACAGTTTTGATTTGTCTAATCTCCCTTTACACCTTAGAAGGCCTTCCTCATCCCTGAACAAGTTTAGATCCACAACTACTGATGGTACAGGTTCTTTTGTTTGTTTCCCATTAGTTAAGAATTCTAACTCTTTATTGTACTCTTTTTGTTGGGCTTGGCCTATCCAGTATTGGGTTGCAACTTCTGTATAATTATGATTATTTTTATTTAGCTGTTTGTTAATTGTAGCTAAACAGTTGTGAGCAAACCTCAAACAGTAGGCTGTCACCCTGACAAGTTTGTTGAAATCAGAATACTTTTCATAATTAGTGATTGGTTCAACCTTTTCATTTGAAAAGATTAAATTTAATGTCAAGTTAACTTGTTCCACAGGCCATTGGTCTGTATCACAGAGCCACTTAGGTCCCATAAACCAAGTTTTGTTTGACTTCAACAACTTGTAGGATAAACCTCTGGTCAGAAAGTCTGCGGGATTCTGTTTAGTTGGAACATAGTGAAAGTTTACTTGTAGGCTTTCATTAGCGTCAGCTATTTCTTTTAGCCTATTTCTTACAAAGATATTCTTACTATTAATGCTATCATTCCGTATCCAGGCAAGACAAATCTGACTGTCAAGCCAGACGTGGATATTAGTTATGAACACATCATAGTAAGCATCCTTAAGCAATGAAATGGTTTTAATGGCTAATGTAGCAGCCAATAGTTCCAATTGAGGTATGGTTCTGGTAGGTTTGAGAGGTGCAACTTTCCCTTTTGCATAAATTAGATGACTTTCTGTAGGGCTTACAAGATACGCACAGCACCCATAAGCTTGTGTGCTTGCATCAGCAAACACATGAAGCCTCTGGGGCTTATCCCTAAACCCACAGCACCTTTGAATTTTAATGTTCTGCACTTTTGTTAAATCAGTAGCTAACTTCTTCCAAGATTTTTGATTTTCATTTGTTATTGGATCATCCCACCCAACATTTGTCCTCCAAATTTCTTGGAGGAGAATCTTTGATTTTATTGTTGTAGGCAGGAATAGACCCATAGGATCAAAAATTTTGGAAGCCTCTGATAATATTTGTCTTTTAGTATTTGCTTCCTCATCAAGTTTAAAACCTTTAGTACAGATTGAATCATGACTGTTAGAAGTTGCATCCAAATACCAGTTCATACCTAAAGTTTTAACTCTGTCTGATGGCTCAGTAAGACCATTATTATCTTTTAAAATCTTTTTGTTTAAATCCTCATTATTTGAAATCCACTCTCTAAGTTCAAAGTTACCTTGTTGCATAATGTTTTGAGAGTGTTCATAGACTTCAGATAATTCAGATTTTGTTGTCGTTGAGCCTATTAGATTGTCTACGTAAAAATGTTCCTTAAGGAAGTTCAATGTTAGAGAGTTATTAAACTGGTTTAAATGATGTTTAATTGTCAATGCTAATAGGCTAGGTGAGCAATTGGCTCCAAACAACACAACATTAAATCTATAGGTTATGAACCCTTTATTCAAATCAAATGGATCCTTGAACCATAAGAACCTAAGTTGGTTCTTATCATATTCATTTTTAAGATTTATTCTCAAAAATGCCTTTGAAATGTCACTTTGTACAGCATATTTGTCTAACCTGAACCTCAGTAAGATCTTCACAAGGTCAGAAATGAGATTAGGACCCTCAATCAAGCAATCATTCAAACTGTGTTTATCACTGTCTTTGAGGCTACAATTATATACTACTCTGAGTTTTGTTGTTGGGGCATCTTGTCGATAAACCCCCCTGTGGGTTAAATAATGACAACCATCTTTTTTAAAAGGGTTATCTGTTACTTCTTCGATGAAGCCTTTCTGTAGCTGTTCTTTGAAGACATCATTATATATTTTTACATTATTTTCTTGTTTGAGTTTTTTCATTACTTTATATAAATGTCCTTTAGCTACTTTGAGATTATCTCTTAAAGTTGGACAATTTATTTTCCAAGGTAACTCAATGAAATAACTATTGTCTTTACACTGAATGGTGTCTTCAAATCTTTCTACCATTAACTGATCTTCTGAAGTTTGATGTGTGTCATGTATACCCACAGATTCTAGCAACCATAAAGTTTGAATTGCCTCATCCAAAGTTTCATTTGATAATGATGAATTAATGTTCTCAGTTGAGATAATATTATTCAAAGTGTTGCTATTCTTACAGGTGTTATGTAGGACTGAGTTGAGGCACATAGTATTTGTTGGTCATGCACTGTTTTGGTTTAGGTCTAGGTTGTATTCTGATAGGTCACCCAAAGGGGCTATCCCTGATGGAGTCTGAATAGCTATACCATTACCTATCTCTACTATGCCCTTATGAATAAGATTAATATAATCTGCCCCTATTAGCATTTCAATGTTAGCTATTGTGTTGTTAGTGATATGTCTATCAGCTATTTTGTAGTGTTTTTTCAAATGATTTATGGTTTGTTCTAGTTTGGGTATAACCAGTTTGTTTTGTCCTACTTTAGAAATAATAACTGCTTCAATTTTCTTGAATTTACTTTCTAAATGTAGTTCCAGGTCAATTGTCTTATAGCTATTTTTGTCCGAGTTATCCTTAACAAAGGACGCAATATTGAGGTTTTGTTCATTCGGGTTTGGTGTCAAACCCAATTTATTAACTACATTTTTTGAAACAAATGTTTGTTGAGAACAACAGTCTATAAGACATCTCACTGGAGTGGTACTACCCTCACTATTCACTAAGTCCAAAGTAATAGTTGGTAAAAGAATCTCAGTGTTTCTTGTTACATTGTTTGAACAAGCAGAATGTCCCATGAAAGTGGCATTTTCTTGATTACCTTTGTTTGGGGGAGGTATCTTTTGAGTTTGAGTACTATTGTTTGGACACTTTGGTGAATCACACATTGATGAGACATGTCGTAAACTTTTACAAAACTTACACTTGAATCTTAACCTAGATTTACAGTCTTTCTTATAATGTCCCTGGCCAGTACACTTTTTACACAGGTTCAACTGTTCACATCTTTTAGCCCTTTGGTTAAAATCTGAATATTTGTCACACCCAGTACTACTGTGTTCATTACTTGCACAAAATTTGCAATGTGGTGTGTAAGTTGAGGCAGCAGTTACATTAAAGTTCTGTAATGTAGGTGTTCGTGTATTATAGTTGGTCACATTTGATTCTACAGTATCAAGTTTTGTCTGTTTAGCTGTAGCTAGTTGGTCTCTGGGAACAGTCTTTGGTTTATCCATAGTCTGGGTCTTATGTGTTGGAAAATCTCTCAAGTTGTAATTAGTTAGGATATTGGGGAAGTGTTGTCTTATTTGTGCTAAATTAGGATAATTTTCTCCCGTCTTTAGAATTAAATTATCTTTAACCCTCGAAGGAAGGCACCTAAGTACTATGCTTTGTATAAGCCAAGATGAAGTTTTAATATCTATCTCATTGCTAACCAGTTGTCCTATAATAGCTTCTAATTTTGTATAAAAATTTTCCATATCACTATGGTTATCTTTTATGGGTGCAAATTCAAAAATTTGTTGAGATAATTCATATATAATCACATCTTTATTAACGTAATTACGTTTTAAAAGATCAATAGCTACTTCATATGAATCCCCTACGGCTGGTAAATAGGCTATCAGGTTATAGGCTGGGCCTTTAAGGGAACTAGTTAAGTAACTAAACTTTTCAACAGTTGAAATATAAGGTTTATTACCTATTAAATTCTCAAATTTGTCAATGAAAGATGGGAATTGTACCGTGTCCCCTTCAAATGTTGGTATTTGCAAAATGGGTAACTGAGCCCTCAATTCTTGTGACTCAGGATTTTGCATGCCACTTAAATTTTGTTGAAGGTTAGCCCTACTTTGATTAAAATCAGAATTAGGTTTTTTTGGTGTTAAGTCAGTCAACCGAGACCGTAGTTCCCTTATTTGCTGTTCAATTGAGCTTACCTGATCATCATCATCAGCGTAAAGGTCTATCAATTGTTCTTCAGCCATTTCGGATTCAACTAACTCTGAAATACTCTCATTAATGGCTATTATTTCCTCCTTTTTAATTTCTAATTTAATAATTACACACTCTATATTTTTCTTACCTGGTTGTGTAATATTGTTAAAAGTGTTCACAGCCTTTGTAACAGCTCCCAACTTTGCCCCCCTTTTCTTTTTTAACTTTTTCAATTCTGCACTGTCCATGTCTAAGTCAAAATTGTTTAACTGGGGATCGTAATGAAATAGAGGACAAGAAGAAATTACCAGAGAAGAGAGAGCACAGACAAAACAGTCAAGTTTAAATTTGGTTTAATCCCCCCCAAGTACTTATGTCAGTCAGGTCTAAGCTTATAAGAGAATGAGACTCCTTAAATGTAAATGTTTCCTAGTTAGGCCCTAGGTTGTAGACCTAATTAGGCTTGCTCAGATTAGGCTTAGGCTAGACCATTTAGCCTAATTCTGCAATTCTTGTTAAGTAAGCTTAAGGTTTGTAAATTCCCCACACACGGACCACCAATGCGAAAAATGCTCTGTATGAATTGGTCCACAATTAACCCACCCCTTATATCTCCAGTCTAACTATAGAGTAGATCAAGTCTAGCCTAGAGGGGTCAGCCTAGAGATTCCGGAAATGGTCCAGAGCGGGCAGATAAATTGAGGTCCACAGTAGGATTCCTCACAAGAATTAGGTTAGGGCAATCTACCTTCACCTTTGTTAAGCTATGAGTTGATGCTGGGTCTTAGGCCACAATGTAGGCCTAACTTGTCTGACCCAGCTTAATTTAATGAGATTAACTTTGGTGTAAAAACTCAATTAGTCACTTACTTTTTGTTATCGGAGTGTCTCCCTTCTCCGGTTATGTTTTCGAGAGCGCACTTTGCTGGTACGTCCTCTCGCCCCGTTCGTCGTTTTTTTTTTCCCTTTGTTCTCCTCTTCGCGGGGCTTCTTGTACCAGCGTTGTCTTGGTTTATTCCTCGGTTGGTTTTGCGGTAATGTATCTCCATTACCGAGCACACTCCTCCCACACAGTATATAAATACTAGTGTGGAGAATAACTCTGGTGAGCAACCAATTGGTTTCATCCACCCAGTTATTGACATAAAAGGAATTTAATGATTGTTAGATTAACTACCTACCTACTCAGTGAACCATTTTCGTTACCTCCCAACTACCCACTCATCAGTTTTCCATAAAACCAAGCCAGTACCAGAACTATCTACAATGAAAATAACTAAGTCACAAATTAGGAGAGTCATTAAAAAGCTAAAGAGGACCAAATCACCAGGAACTGATGGTTTCCACACAAGAGTGATAAAAAAAGTAATGAAAGAATTACTGGAACCCCTATTGATCATATTTGAATACTCATTTAATAGTCAGCAAATTCCGTCAGATTGGAGAAGTGCAAACATTACAGCAATTTTCAAAAAAGGAGACAGATGTGAACCGGGTAACTACAGACCTATTAGCCTGACAAGTGTAATATGCAAGATCATGGAATCAGTTATAAGAGAAAAGATCATGCAGCACATGAAAGAGAATAATTTATTCAGTAGTAAGCAATTTGGATTTATTTCGGGAAGGTCAACAGTTCTACGGCTTATCAAAGTTTTAGACAAATGGACCCAATTCTTGGATGAGGGAGCCGCAGTCGACATTGCTTACTGCGACTTCATGAAAGCATTTGATAGGGTACCACATAGAAGGTTGCTGGAAAAACTAAAAAGTTACAATATCACTGGTAGTTTCATAACATGGATCGAATCGTTCCTCAGTAATAGAAAGCAACGGTAGTGGTTAATGGTGAAGCCTCTGATTGGAAAGAGGTGACTAGTGGTGTTCCTCAATGATCAGTTATTGGGCCCTGTTATTTGTGATATTCATCAACGATCTGCCAGATGTAGTGAAACGCAGTGAGATCATCTTATATGCGGATGACACCAAGGTATTCAGAAAGATAAGTGAAGACGAGGACTGCAGCAAGTTGCAAGAGGATTTGGAGAAGATGAAGCAGTGGTCAGAGAAGTGGATGCTGAAGTTTCACCCTAGTAAGTGTAAATATATGAGGATGGGAAGAGCAGTTGCCCAGAATAAGAAATACGAAATGTATGAGAGTAATTCAGAGAAGGACCTTGGAGTTATAATTGTTAGTAACCTCAGATTCGAAGAACATTTAGCAGAGAAAATAAATAAGGCACATAGATTAGTAGGAATAATACGCAGAACATTTGTGACCTTAGACGAAGAAGTGTTTAGGTCATTATACACTGCACTTGTAAGACCTCATCTAGAATATGCCAACCAAATATGGTGCCCATACAAGGTAAAGGATATTGAGGCCTTAGAAAATGTCCAATGGCGTGCCACTAAGCTAATCCCATCATTGAGAGACCTACCATATCAAGAAAGACTTAAGAAATTAGATTTACCAACGTTGGCATATAGAAGATCTCGAGGGGATATGTTAGAGGTGTTCAAGATTACGTGTAACATCTATGATAAACAAGTATGCGAAGACCTATTTACGATTCAAGACAACACAATGACAAGGGGGCACGCCAAATAGATCTACAAGGAGAGAACGAGGTTAAATTTGAGGAAATACACGTTCTGCAGTAGGGTCGTAAACAATTGGAATAGTCTACCAACCTCATTAGTTGACTCAGATTCGGTTCTGAGCTTTGAGAAGAAGTTGGATAGAGTGTGGGCCCACCAGGAACGCAAATTTTATTACAGAGCCGACATTCTTTGTACTAATCTCGACCGCCACCAGACGGAACACATAACTGAAGGTGAAAATCCGGAGCTGGAGTCACAGGCTTGATGGCCTCTTCCAGAAGACGTCTGTGAGTATCTGTGTTGAGAGGAGAAGGATTGTTGAAGGAGGTGATAGAGGGTAGATATGAAGGTAGAAGGCCGAGAAAAAGGAAAAGGAAAGCAATCCTGGATGATTTGAAGGCAGGCAGGAGCTACCATGAGATGAAAAGGATAGCTCAGGATAGAACACTTTGGCGGGACACATGAGTTGGACCTGCCTGATAGGCAGAACACAATGGATGGATGGGATGGCGTAGCTAAAAATTTTGATGGCTACATTTTTTCTGAATTTATTGACCAACTTGATTTTCTTCATTCCACGAAAGTGTATGAAACTCTGTAGAAGCGTGTTGAGACTTGGTTTACTTGTAGACTTTAATGATAGGGAAGGACACTAGTCCACACTTGTATAAAATTTTATATTTTTCTAATAGTCATAAAAGCCAACAGAACAACAAATTCACGAAAGAAAGCAACCATCAAAATGTTGAGTTTCACATCCCAAAATCTTGAAATTTAAGTGCTTTGTGTTTTAGCATATAAATGTTTTGGGGGATAATTGAAATATTTTTTTGGAGGGGAGACACCCGATCTGAAAAAAAGTTATTAAAAACAGAGGGTGTTGTTTCTAAGTTTCATGAAAATCGGTCTAGCCGTTTGGACCTGAAAAGGAGACAGACAGACAGACAGACATACAGACACAGACAGACAGTGAATTAGGATATGATTACAAACTCAGCTAACAGGCTATCGAGAAGCCTACCTATGTCTATAGTTAATCCACAATCGCATTTTACGTGTAAATAATTTCACAAAAATTGTGAAGAGAAAATTTTAAGCGAGATAGTTTAACGCTCACATTTAGCTCACGAAACTCTAAATTATAAATGAAGTCATACAGATTTTGTGAATTTGTTGACTGACTGCCTTTTCTTTCTCTCAGAAAAGTGTTTGAAATTTTAAACAAGGATGGATTGACTATTCATTTGTAGACTTCGTATTGCCATTGTAAAACGTTTAATTAGTGTCTAATCTCAGTTTGAAAAATAATTTCTTTTCCATTGTTTACTTCACAGATTTGGTGCGAGAAATGTGAGGAAGCCGCTTTTAACTTCGCAAAGAGGTGTGCAGACATATCGAGGGGTCATTACTGCTGCGAATGTAGAATATTTGGTAGGAATGCTACAATGACGTAATGACATCGGGTAATCGCAAAATGATCCCTATACGCGACTGATCCATATAACCGACAGTTATCCAACTCATCAGAAAATGTTATATTTAGTTTTGTATAAACAATATGGATAAGTGTATTTGAGCAATCGTTTTCAAAACAAAGAATTATTAAAAATTGGCGTAATTTTAGATAGTTTAAGAGGGGACACTATTAAGTTTTAAGCATTTTAAAATAATTATTAATTGAAGTATTTATACACTCGCCATGTCGTCGTAGAGCTGCTAAGAGCTTCTTTGACTTCCTTAATCCATTGATACAGGGTGTTCAAAAAATTAGATAACTTCTAATATGGTTTCTAAGACAATATAAGAAAATCAACAGAGTACCCCGCAAATTTAAACTTGATGTACTAATGAGTTACTAATTAACACTAATAAGAATACCTCCCTTTTATAGTTTAGAAAAGCACCACCTTTGTCAGGTTAAAAGTTTAATCAAGATTTTTAAAAATGATAAAAATGGAAATTAAAGATTAGTATCAATATATTAATATACCGTATGTCCCACAAAAAAGTACACCCAACTTTAGATTGTACTAACTCCTCCAAAAATTGAGATATTTTGGATCTGTTTGTTTGATTTAATATAGCAAATTATTCTTTGTTAACGTTCAAATTTATTCATGTTTAAACGATTTAGTGTTTAAGCATCTGCTTTTAACTGAAGGGTACAGCAAAATGGGTTGCGCGGAATGATCATTTCTCCCAGCCAGATAGATAGCTCCTCTTGCTTTAACCAATGTGCTACTTTTTACGTCGAAGGATATTGCAAATATTTTTTTTAAATAATTCGAACTTTTGTATCTAAGATACGAGTCATACATATAAATGAAGAATCTGAATGACTAAATTTATAAATAACTTTGAAACCCTTATCATGCAGTTTACACGAAGGCAGCGCGTTCTCATGGTCACAACTTATCTGCAAACTAAAAGCTTAAAACAAGTTCAGAATACCTTCGAACTAAACATACAATTTTGAAGAATGTTCGGAAATACAAAGAAGAAGGAACGGTCCTCAATTTGAACAAAGGACGTTCAGGCCATCCGAAGACGGCAAGAACAGACGAGAACATTCAGCATGTTCGGCATTTATTAGAGAGACATCCAAAAGTGTCCACCAGGCGAAATGGTACAGAACTCTCACGCATGTCATTTCATCGAATAGTTCGTGAGGATTTGAATTTGTACCCATACAGAATGGAAATTCGACATCAACTCATTGAAGGAGATCTACCTCGCCGCCTAAGATTTGCCCAGTGGTTTCTTGAAAAACCAGAAAGATTCACGGAACAATTAGTGGTTGGATATGAGGCGGCCTTTTTTATGAATGGTCTAGTGAACAGACAAATCTGCCGTCAGTATGCATCAAAAAATCATCCACCTGACAATCATATCTACGAAAAGAATAACTCTAGACAAAAACTGTCTCTCTGGGTAGGACTGTGCGGTAATGGAGCGGTAATTGGCCCGGTCTTTTACGATGGTAATCTGAATGGTGAAGCTTACCTAGAAATGATAGACCGAGAAATCCTTCCACAAATACGTATTACGTATGGAAACCGATTTAATCGTATTTGGTGGGTGCAAGACGGAGCTCCTGCTCACAGGAGAGTTATTGTGAAGGAACGCTTGCAGGAAGTCTTCCACCAAAGAGTAATTGCTACAGGCCATGACATTGAATGGCCTCCCAGAAGCCCTGACTTGACCCCGTGTGATTACTTTTTATGGGGTCATTTGAAAAATAGAGTATTTGCATCACAACCTATCAATTTAGATGATTTGAGGACTCGCATCACAGCTGAAATCAACTTGTTAAAAGACAATCCAGATCTTATCAAAAGAGTGATGGGGAAGATGAGAGCTCGACTCCAGATTTGTATCGATAGGAATGGCGGTCATGTTGAAAGAAAACGAAACTCAGCATAACTTTTGCAATAAGGAATAAAGAAAAATCTGCTTTGTATCTTATTAAAATTATGTTAAAGTATCTATTATTATGTATTTGTCTTTTCATTACATCGACAGCACACACATTATTTTTTCATTGACCAATTTTTCGCAATCCATTTTGTTGTACCCTTCAGTTAAAAGCAGATGCTTAAACACTAAATCGTTTAAACATGAATAAATTTGAACGTTAACAAAGAATAATTTGCTATATTAAATCAAACAAACAGATCCAAAATATCTCAATTTTGGAGGAGTTAGTACAATCTAAAGTTGGGTGTACTTTTTTGTGGGACATACGGTATAAATAATAAAAAAAAAAAAATTGTGGAGGATTAATGTCAGAAAAAAAATTATCCCTCTATCCGGATTTTACCGATCCAAATAACCGGCAAGAAAAATAATGAATGAGATATGAAAAGTGAATCATATAAGCGGCTGATCCTTATATTCGTGATCTTTATAAAGTGATTTTATTATTATTATTATTTATTATTTATATATTTCTATTTGGGGGGGGGGGGCAGGATGTTGAGGGGGTGTTTGAACAAATACTCAGCATCGACCATCGTTCAACCTATCCGGCTTCGTATGAAAAGACCTCCGCCTTTTTCTCAGGAGTGTAACTCACTTCCATATCAGCCATTGCGTGTTATTCTACCCGCAACCAAAAAAAAGGTTCCAAAACAAGACATAAATTTGAACATTTGTTTTAGTTTAAATGTATTAATTTTGTAAATTTAATTTAAAATAAATTTTCCTATGAGACCGGACTTATGGAACACCCTGTATATGTTTATGAAAGCTACAAATATATCTATTCCCAAAATTAAATTTTTTGTTATTACTTACATATTAATAGCAACATAGCAAAGCTAAAATGGAGATAGCAAAGAACAAAATGAATTACGAAAATATAAATTTATTTAAAATGACAAATTATGGATTACAATATTTTTTTTAATGTCTTTTTAGCTAAACTTTAAGTAATTAATTGCGAACACGAAGATAATTTTGTTTTTTGCGAAACCTTTCCTTTTTACAGATATTTAAAACTGTTTGAATAATTGTTGTATAAATTCCATTACAAACTCGGAAAGTTTATAAACAGATTTCTTGCAAGTTGTCCATTTCCTACAAACTTCTATTATTTACTTTTTGTGCCTATTTTCATTAACATTTACAAATATTTCATAGTGCAAAACGCGTCAGAATTATATAGCAAATTACTACGTATTTTATTAACTTTTACCAGGTAATTCTGTGCCATTTTTACAAATAACCACCGATAACCAACGCCTCCGATTTACGCGAACGCCTTCTTTCAATATAGAATGTCTCAAAAGTCGCGCACCACAGGAGGGGCGCCGAGAGGGCGCGGAAGCCCAGATAAATCCCCGGGGCCCGGACCTCTAGGGGGCTCGGAAAGAGGGGGATCAAATCTAAAATATTAATAAAGCAATTGATTAAATAGCAGAGAGGAAATATAATTAATGAACATACATTTTATAGAGATTATCATAGTCAAACTGAAACAGATAAAATATTATCCGCGGTCCACCAATGCCCAAGACCGACTTACAGATCTGGAAACCATTGTAATTGAAAGCCAGTTAGCTCCTACTTTAAATTTCATCAGAATCATTTACCACTTTGCTAGAGAAAAGGCAAAGAAAGTACGCTTCTAATTATGAAAATCTTGCAGTAAACAATTGTCTTGCCTGCATGGACTGGTACTGCATTTGTAAATTGTATGGTGATACAATTAATATAATTGATTCGAAAAATAAAATGGTCATTTTCTTCCGAGTTGTTTATTCATACTGTATGTTTTGAATAGTAACTTGGACATATAATCAGTTTGCTTGTTATGTACACAAAAAACATTCATAATAAAATACTGAGTAAACAGGGGGGCCCATATACAAATCCTTCCCAGGGGCCCGGGGCAGTTCTCGGCGGCCCTGACCACAGGCTAATATAGTTTCATTTAATTTAATAACTGTGCGCGACTTCCGAGACACCCTGTTGTTTTATATATATTTGTTTCCAAAGTCAAAGATATCATATCAGTTGCCAGCGAGTTATTTACAAATCTGATAGAGTTAATGATTACCAGTTTTATCAGGATTAACAGTACATTTTTTTTTTTAACAGATGGAATTCAATTTGGTTCTATGCAAGCCTCTTTAGTGAAAATACGACCCAGTTCTTTGAACAATATTGAGTACATTTCTCAAACTTTAATCCGAAGCTTCATAAATAATAGTAATTATATCCCGACCTTCAGGTTGAATATGCTTAAAAAGTTTAAGTAAGAACAAAGATATATTTTTTATTCAAAATTTTGAAATAGCATTTGAAGAAAGGAAAACGTCCGAGTTATTTTCATAATTAAACAATATGTGAATCTTTACTGCTTTTATAACGGGTATTTCAAGAGTCCTACGCGCACGTGTGTGTATATATATATATATATATATATATATATATATATATATATATATATATATATATATATATATGCACTAAAATCACAGAATAACACGTGATCTTATTAATAAGCAAACAACCACAGGGAAAAGGAAACACGAAGTCCGAGCGCTTTCATGATATATTCACATTATCTCCTTGATAATGTGAATATATCACGAAAGCGCTCGGACTTCGTGTTTCCTTTTCCCTGTGGTTGTTGTATATATATATTGCTATATATATATATATATATATATATTCTCTGAATAATACTTATTATTATTTAGTCTTTATAGATATGTAAGTGCATAGAGACTTTCGAAACACCCTGTATAAGCTATTTTAAAACTATAGTCATTCATTTGTTTAATTTCAGATCCTATTCCAATCGGATTTACCCAGTGATGTTCTTCGCAAATGATAAGATTAACCACATTGGCTGCAAACAAGTTCTGTTCAAGAAATCTGGCTCCTGGTTTGCCCAAATGACTTGCGTGCTCGGGAGTGTCTATGGGGTGCATGGGAAACCGGTTTACATACGAGGAAAATCGTGTTCGATGTGCCCCGAAGGGACAGGTCGTTCAAGCCAATACCTTCACCTCTGCGGTGAGAAAGACATAACGCAGTTTTAATAAATATAATAATCTTTTTTTTTTATATTTTTAGTTAAAATGGTGATTATGCACCTCTGTTGTTGTTGTTGTTGTTGTTTAGCCGATCAGCCCACCCTGATCGAGCAAGCCGGCGGCACGCAGGTAACCGATCGCCCTCTCCGGAGTGGACCAGAGGTTCAGCGCACTCGTGATGTTGTGTTGTGTTCGTTGTTGTGCTAGAGCGGTACAGTCCGTCATAATGTGTTCAATTGTTTGTGGTGTGTCTTGGCACAGGTGGCAGGTGTCGTCTATGGAGTTGTCTAGTCTGTGTTTATATGTCCATAAGTTGGGGTGATGTCCACATCGGAATCGTGCTAAGTTAACTCGATCCGATCTGCTCAGGCTGATCTCTGACCTGTTAATGGGCGGCGGCTTCGCACCTAGGACCGCATTCGGACCGAGTCGTGTCAGTGCTTTGTGGGTTAGGTGTGTGTGTATGTGTTTTCTGTACTGTGTGATGTCTGTGGGGCGTGGTATGGAATGGAGTATTTGGTTATAATGTCTCTCTGGTGTTACCTTAATGGTGCGAGGTGTTGGTGCATGATTGTACATGTAGTGGCAAGGGTGTTGTGGGTTAGTTGTCGCTGCTGCCATGAATTGTGTTCCCCTCATGTCTAAATGTTCCCTAACTTTTAGTATTTTTGTTTCTGTGTGCAGGTGTTCTATTGGTGTTGTTTGAGTGCATCCTGTAATGATACGAAGTGCGTTGTTTTGTATTGTTTGTAAGGTGTTTATGTGTGTGTTTGAGATAATGGGTGCCCAGCATGGGCTAGCATAGTCCATAACTGAGCGAATATATTGTTTGTAGATGAGTGATGTTGTTTCCTGCTGGTGTCCAAAGTTTGTGCCTGTTAGTACCCTAAGCGTGTTAAGTCTTGACGTACATTTGTTTTTAATGTCCTGAATGTGGTTTGCAAAAGATAATGATGTGTTGTATGTGACACCTAGTATTTTGGTTCTGTGAGTGTGTGGAATGTTGATGTTGTTTAGTGTAAGTTGTGGAATTACCTGGTGTTCTTTTGTGTTGCTTGTAAGCAAGGTGATGGTTGATTTTGTGGGCGCTACTTTGAGTCTATTGTGTGTGAGCCAGTCTTGTATACTGTTTATGTATGTTTGTAGGTTATTTGTAGCGGTGTCGATGTTGTTGTGGGTGGATGTTAGAGTGATATCATCTGCATATGATGATAAGGTAAGCTTGTTATCTATGGGTGTTGGAATGTCATGCATGTATAAGTTGAAGAGTGTTGGTGAGAGAACAGAGCCTTGAGGGACCCCGTTCGGAAAAAGCTTGTTTTTGGATGACTTGCCATTAAATGTGACATGTGAGTATCTTCCTGAGAGATAGTTGCTCAGCCACCTTTTGGTGTTATTGTGCATGTTTGTGTTGAGTATTTTGTTTATGAGAGGGAAGCGTGGGATAGCATCAAATGCTTTACTAATGTCTATTGTTGCTAATAGTGTACGTTGAGCTGGTCTTCTAGAGTTGATGCCATCCATGATGTGCTGCGTCAGGTTAGTGAGTAATGTCGTGGTTGAGTGGTGAGGTCTGAATCCATGTTGAGTAGGCGATAGTGGTATGTGTGGGTTGGTGATTTGTAAGATTAGTCTTTCTGTTACTTTGGAAGGTGTGCATAGTAAAGTAATGGGTCTATAGGAAGCTGGTTCTGTTGGATTTTTGTTTGGTTTGAGTAGTGTAATAATTTTACCTTGTTTCCATATGTCAGGAATAATACAGTGTTGGTATGAATATGTGCTGATATTTGTGAGAGCTAGTATTCCTTGTGGGCCCAAGTGTTTAAGGTGTATGTTAGTAATGTTGTCTGGTCCAGTAGCCTTCGAATTTTTAATGTTTTTGATGATCTTGGTGGTCTGGTCTGTATTGAAGGGTGTAATGGTCGTGTCGAGTCTGTAGGTTTTCTTGTGTCTGGCTGTTTGTTTGTCTGCGTGTTTCTAGTTGTTGTCTCTGTTTAAGTGACTTATCTTTGCGTAGTGATTAACTAGAATGTTAGCTTGTTGTGTATTATTATTTTGCTGAAACTAAAATTCTTTCTGTGTAAAGTGTGGAAGGGAGAGCAGTTCATGAGTGGCTGAAACGAGAGGAGCTGCTTTAGCGTTTATAATTATTTCACTTTTAACTAATATATATATATATATATATATATATAATATATATAATATATATATATATATATATTAGGGTGATTCAAACAATCAAAGTTTTTTTTTTGAATTGTTCAACCTGTATTTTTGTTCCCTATGACAAAAAAGTAGTGTATGCCAAATTTGGTGAATTTTAAATAAAATTTACTATGTGCTACCAGGCGTCAAAGTTTCCCTATTTTTCAATTTGTTTGTTTTTACAACTTATGATTTTATGTTTAATTGTTTATATTTCAGAATTTTTAATTAATGGTTTATATACTAGCTTGCTTTTAATTGTTGCTTGGAACTCGTAATTTTGATACCAATTAATCGATTATGGAAGCTAGGCCTAACTCACCATCACCCAGTTGCTCATTTGGGAGAAGTTCTACAAGAAAAGAAACTGAAGTATGGCTAATTGGGCAGCCCTCTGCAGTACTAAAAACATCCGTATTACCATCAGAGAAGGAAATGATGGCCCTCTTCATGCACTACAGAAATATTAAAAAGCAAGACATTAGAGAATCATGCTGCTCTACTGCAGATGATGTGCTAGCAGTTTGGAAAAAAGCAGGAATACCAGCAAAACAAAGAATACATGTAGTAGATAAAATTCAAGGAATACTGAAGGAATGACAGCTGCTTAAGAAAAACAAAGCAAACAAATTGAAAAGATCACAAAATTTAAATAATAAAGAAGAAAAATGGAAAGATAAACTGGAAAACTTATTTGACATTGCTCATGAGAATGCTATGCAGCTTATAAAAATAGAAGATGATAAGAAATTCTTGAAAATGCAACGTGAGAAAGGACGTCATGGAAAAATGGGTACCATTGATCAGGCTGTTGCTAAAAAAGAGCAAAGAGCAGCAGAAAAGCAACAACGTTATGAAAAGAGGAAAGCAGAAGAAGAGATCAAAAGAAAGAAGAATGAAGAGGCTGTCATACTCACCAGTACATCATCAGAATCAGAAGAGAGTAAAAGTGATGAATCTGGTTTCTGTGCTGCACAACCTTCAACATGGAAAAGTAAGGTTGGCAAACGTAGAAAATTGTTTGATGATAAATTATTAGGAAGTCTTGATGTTGCAAAATTGAGTGACAGAAATGCATCTCTTTTTAATGCAAACAATCAGACATCGCTTGGATGGGACATCTGCGAACAAATAAAATGCCTGTGTTTTAATACAACGGCAGCCAATACTGGTCCTAGAAATGGTGCAGCTATTCTTCTAGAACAAAAATTCGACAACGATTTATTGTGGCTGGCATGTCGACACCATATATTTGAAATTATGCTGGAAGCTGTTGTTTCAAAGTCTTTATCACCTTCTTCTGGCCCAGATATAGTCCTTTTTAAGAAGTTCAGAGAAAAATGGTCAAGCATTAATAAGGAGGACTACGAAACAGCATTATCAATCCAGATATCTATGAAAATATTCATGACATCAAAGATGACATAATTATATTTGCAACAAATCAACTAGATACATTCCAACCAAGAGACGATTACCTAGAACTATTGCAGTTAACAATTATTTTTTGGGGAGGTGAACCAAAAGGTGGAATCAAATTTAAACATCCAGTGGGACTTCATCGGGCTAGGTGGATGGCCAAAATTACATATTCATTAAAAAATTTTATGTTCAAATCTCAGTTCATAATTTCAGTAAAAGACAAAAAGGACTAAAAGATATCTGTCTATTTGCTACTCGGTTATATGTAAAGGCATGGTTTACAGCTCCTGTGCCATCTTGCGCTCCTCGTCTTGCTCTGGAATTATTACAGAATCTTGTAGTCTACAAACAAATAAATGACACAATTGCATTTGTTGCTATTAAAAAACTGTTAGGTCACCTCTGGTACCTATCAGAAGAACTGGTAGCCTTGGCCTTTTATGATGATGAAGTGCCTACTGAAACGAAAAACAAAATTATAAAGGCCTTGCAAAATACAACAGAAACTCTTCCTGCAAAACGGGCTTTTCTAGATCCTGCACTTATTCCAACGAAGAAATTAGAAGATTTTGTCATCAAATACTCAAAGATTCTTTACAATAACAGAATTTAGTTCAAAATTTTTACTCAAAGATGCTAAAGAATGGCATAATGATGAAGAGTATAACTCCGCTAAGAAATCTATCAAACAGTGGAAAGTCGTGAATGATATAGCGGAAAGAGGAGTAAAATTAATGGATGAATATAATAAAATACTAACACATGATGAAGATCAAAAACAATTCTTGCTACAAGTAGTGAAAAACTACAGGGCTGTTTACCCTGATAGAAAGAAAGAAACATTGATGAAGTAAGCTCAGCTAATGTCTCAAATATCATGCTAGTTTAATTATGCATGCTTGTGGTTATGGTAGGACCTACAGGGGAGCTTTCCACATTAAAAAAAAGCAATGCGCCTTGTACTGTACCCCCTGGGTGGTGTGGAAAAATTTGACAATTTGAGTCGTTCTGTCAATTTTTAATTGCTGGTAGCAACCCCTAAAAATTAAAAATTTGCTAAAATATTTTAGGATAGTTGGTTTTATGCTGAAATGAACCATTTAAAGGGTTGAACACATTAAAATATTAAAAAAAAATTTTTACCCCCATATTTGAATCACCCTAAATTTATATATACATATATATATATATACATATATAATGCGTATTGCAACTTCTAAAAATCGCCTTCGGTGATAAACGGCTAAACTGCCGAATTCTGCGATCCGGACTGAAGCGTAGTGTCCAACGTCCTTATTGACTGCGTGAAAGTTTGCGTCATCGATTCCTCACCATTAACCTCTTAACTCATTAATGCCCATTGGTAGAATTTCCTACCGACAAAATTGTTTGTCATTATTTATTGCATCACTTTTTCTCGCATTCACGTGATCTTCGGTATGAATAATTTATATGACGTAATCTTTTAGATTTTGTCGGTAGGAAATTCTACCAACGAGCACTAATGGGTTAATACATAGCGGATTAATTTTTTATTTTATTTTGGGTAAAGTGAGACGAATTTATTTAGTCTCACAGAAGCGCCCATATATTAAAATATTTAAAAACATAATTAGTATGGGTGGGCGCATTTGGTTTAACCGCAGATGTTGCGTGCATTTGGAAGATTATATCCTGCAAGTGCTTTCTCTCTTCATTTGCAACGTTGCAATATACAGTAGTAAGCCCTCCTCCATCTGGATATTCTTCCGGGCAGGGGCGGATTTGGGAGGGGGCGAAGGGGGCGATCGCCCCTCCCAAACCGTGAGGCCTCTAAACCTTAAAGGTAAAGAAAGTGAAAGAAAGCAGGAGCTCGCAAACATATAGAAGAGACAATACAAAATACCTCGCTGGAGCTTACTCTCATCTTAAGGAATTGAATTGACTTTTTTGACCCAAAACAGATACCTTCCCGCATTTTTCATAGGCAGAACGAATATATGATAATCGTTGGCAATTCTGTCACACCAGTTGCCTGCCAATGTATTATAATGTCAGGTTCTGGAAAGTGACCCCTCCCCCACCCCGAAATTGTGTTTTGGATCCGCCCCTGGTTCTGGGTAGAAAATATCCCTCCTGAAAGATATTTTTTTGTTATTATTATTATTATTATTATTTTTGTTGAAGAAAGCATTTGAGCTCGAAATTTATTCAGACGAGTGCAAAAAGGCAACTTCCATCAGTCTGTCACATTTTCAAGTTTGATCTTATATCTTGATACTAAAGAGCTATAGTTAGTGACGGTTTATTTTAGGTACTATAATTTCTCACGCCATCTTTATATGCTTATATTTTCCTAAAACATTTCTTCATGAGACTGGGCTTTTGTCGAATTTTGAATTAAGTGATGTAACTTATCCACTTATCCTTAGATAAGGCCTTTGTCCTTCCCCGGATATTCTTTAATCTGATGACTTGATCAAAAGAGAAAAGAAACCCGAACATAGCAAGATATATGGTTTCTACTGTTTAAATTAGGATATATTTTGTACTATTTTGGTTTCTTCTTTATTTTTTAGCAAATCTTTATTTTAAATTAATTTATCACTTAATAACATCGAGTATCAGTAGTTATTTAGTGACGAGCTACATCTTTTGTCCCTCACCAGCTATCTGCAAAGCGGATAGGATCCAGCTTTGGGACAGGATCTGTTATAATGTTATAATGTTTTAGACCAACAAAGACCTTAGGATCCACTCATGGCTGGTCTACCTAACTGTGTTCGTAATCGTGTATTGTGTATGTCCTCCGTGGTGGCGGAGGGGGACCTACAATTTTACGTGGGTTCCGAACCACAAGAACATAAGAAATTTATGTAAAAACTGCAGGTAAATTGGCAACGACCAATTTTTACGAAACTAAATAATTATCAATTTAAAACTAATTAATTATCGATTTAAAACTAAAGATAGAATCTCTGGATCCAGAGGATCAAGTCATAATAGATATAGGGGTTGGATTGGATCCTATCTGCTTTGCAGATAGCTGGTGAGGGAAGCTATATTTTTGGGGCCTCTTTGCGAGTGACCCGTTGCCCATGTCGGGCTAATATCATGAAAAAGAAAAAACTATAGTGTTTGTCATTTACCATTACGTATTTGGACTATAGTGGATTTAATTTTCCCAGAAGAGTTCCTTGTTCCATTCATGGTGTGTGTGTATCATGAAAAAACCTCAGGGGATCATTCTGAGCTCAATCCCATATATATATATATATATATATATACAGTGGAACCTTGCTTAACGAGCATAATTCGTTCCCGAATTGTGCTCGTTATGCAAAATGCTCGTTAAACAAGGCAATTTTTTCCATAGGAATCAATGTAAAATATGATAATGCGTTCCATGCTTAAAAATACTTAAAATAATATTTATAATGATATTTAAAGGCGTTTTTTAAATTATTATTGCATGAAATGAAAAGATTATTAATAAAAATTAACCCAAAAGAGAATGTAAATAATTAGTAAACGGTGAAATTTATAAATAACTTACGAAGAGAGAAGGTGCTCCTGACGCACGCAAAGGAAATGAAGAGACAGGGGAGGAGGAGAGGGTTATTGAGGGGAAGGAGGAGAATCGTCTTCGTTCAATGCAATAACATTCTCGACGAGCTCACAGTCACTAGCTTTAAATTTTTTAGAGGCACTTTCACTTTCTTTTGGATCCTTTTTCACGAGGAAACTGTCTAGAGTCATTTGTTTTTGTCTACGCTTTAAATTTTGACGAAAATGCGTGATAACATTATCATTAAATAAATTTGTAGATCGCATAGTCACTGCCTTATTAGGATGATGCTTTTCAACGTATGATACAACAGATTCCCAAGATCTCAGCATCTCCCTTATTGCACTGGAGGGTTGTTGTTTTGCTACGGGCGTTTCTTCGTCCTCCCCTGACAAATTCTCCCCCACAATTTCTTGCTCGTTAATTAAGCAAAGTGTCGCTCGTTATGCAAGGTAATTTTCCCCCATTCTTTTGGCTCGTTATACGAATTTTTCGTTATACGAGGCACTCGTTAAGCAAGGTTCCACTGTATATATATATATATATATAAGGAGGAGGGGCGACAAGCTTGACCTTCGCGAAATGAGAAGTCATCGCGCGGAACCTTTGTAAGGTAAGGTAAGGTTATAAAACCCCAAAGATTATGCACTGTGGAATAATTCTGAAAATGTATTTCCCAGAAAAAAAATCTGTTTACTTATTTAAAGTTAATATTCCCCCCTTTTCAAGTACCATCCCCCCTTTATGATTTGAGATGGAGAAGAGAGCGCAAGAGGCTGAGGCCGAAGAAATAGGCCTATCGAGCTTCGTAAGGGAGCTAAATCATACTTAATAATCAGATTTATTACAGTAGTTAAATAAAGCTTAATGTACATATCAG
Organism: Bathynomus jamesi; assembly: GCA_023014485.1. Classification (NCBI taxonomy): domain Eukaryota; kingdom Metazoa; phylum Arthropoda; class Malacostraca; order Isopoda; family Cirolanidae; genus Bathynomus; species Bathynomus jamesi. The sequence continues at coordinate 30,557 of JAJOZX010005281.1, forward strand.
CTACTGTATTGTATATGTAGTTATTTAAACCCATAAGGGCCATAACCCTTTGGAAAGGTGGTTTACCATTTGGGTGAACTGGTTGGGATTGGATTCGATTTATCAGCCTCGAACAAAGGATCGCCAAACCCTGGTAATAGAAATTCCTGGTGTAAAGACCACTAGCGGATTTACGGGAGGAGGCGGTGGGGGCAGCCCTCCGTTGCTAAATTTGGCGCCCCTTTTGATCAATCTTGGCGCCTTTTCCAAATGCTTTATTTTTTATAATAATTTTTTTTAATTTCTAAAAGCAAAAATGTACATACTTTTTGTATTATAAAAATATCAACACCACCCTCGTAAATACCTGGCAACTTACCTTTCAATTTTATTTTTACAAACTGTGTATAAAAATAATATTTCCCTTCGTATACTCAATTAAATTATGCTTTCCAGCTTTACATATTCATTTATTAATGGTTGTAAGCATTTGTAGACACGAGGTTAATGTGCTTGTAAACAGAGCTGGGCAGTATTTAAATACATTTGTATTTAAATACGTATTTAAATACATTTGTGTATTTAGAACTGTATTTATAAATACATTGTTTTTCATGTATTTAAATATAGTATTTAAATACTTTAATGAGTATTTAAATACAATGTATTTAAATACTCAAAATATAAAAATGTAAATACTTTTACTGGTTTAATACACGTTCTGTACTAGCACAGTACGACGCGTCGACAGTGTAGTACAGCATGGTTCATATTTCAACGTGTCAGTTCAATCAGTTGTGTGCCACTCTTAGTCGAAAGCGGTTGATTTCTTTATCGTGTGCGTGTCATGGCTTCAACAAGCAAATCCGGTGAATCAAACAGTGATATATCTGCAGATAACATTTAGTGCACCCTCTGTTTGATGGAAAATACTTTAAAATTAAATCTAAAGACGGTAATAAGGTAAAGTGCACCTGCTTGCTGTGTAAACACGAAGTCTCTGCTGCAAGCAATGCTACAACGAATCTGTACACTCATCTGAAGGTAAGTGTTTTTTTAGACATCAAAAAATATCTTGAAATTGACCGAATAATCGTACAAAACGGCTCTGCCTTAAGTGGGCCTGTGTAAGTGACGGTAAATAAAAAATGACAGACAGTGTAACTAACTCGTTGCAATCAATCCAATTTGCGATGGAAAATTCATTGATGAAAAAGCTTTTAAAATCGTCTGATCTATCGAGTGGTGTATTTATTTCGAAATTCACCGTGTCCCCTAAAGTAGAAATTTATCAAAACATGAATTAGTGAATGCATATGTTAAAATTTGTATGTATTTAAAATGTATTTACAAATGTATTTAAATACAATTGATGTATTTTGTATTTAGTATCTAAATACATTCGTAAAATGTATTTAGTATTTAGTATTTAAATACATTTCTCCCATGTATTTAGTATTTAGTATTTAGTATTTAAATACATTCAATGTATTTATTGCCCAGCTCTGCTTGTAAACCCTTTGCGTACTATTCACATTCACGATCTTCCTCTCTCTAAATGACTGATTCAGGTAATACTTTGAACGGATGGATTAGATAACGTCACTCAAATTAGTTCCAATATTTACTACCAGAAACCTGGTCTTTAACTACATTTTAGTAAACGCTAAAAATTTGCCTGCTGGTGCTTAAAGGGTTAACATATGAATTTTTAATTCCAGTGTATGTAATTATATTAAATTAATAATATATTTACACGTAATTAAACATTGTTTTGGCGCAATTTTTACATATATAAAGGACCGCCCTCTCGCCCTTTCGAAAATCCTAGATCCGCTACTGGTGAAGACGGATAATTCAGAAAAACCACACCACCAGAGACTTAATCAAAGAAAAATATTATAAATAAACAACAAACCAACCAGAAAGAAAAGAAGTGTCCCAGCTTCGTTTCTGTTCATCTGTTATTCCAACTTTTGAACTCTAAAGTTTTTGAGGGGAAATGTTTACAGACGAAAAATTTCCCCTCAAAATGAAAGGAAAATGGTTGCATTCGCCCAAGAAAAGATTTGCCGAAGAGACAATTATTTTCTGAAGAGAAAACCAGAGAAAGAACGAATAAATGAAGAAAGAAGAAGGCGATAAACGAATGGGAGAAGACTACAATCGGAGAATCACGCGACTACAAAAGACACTACAAAACAATAGTACTCGAAACGACTACTCGACTCCAGAGAGGGAAATCAACGACAATAATAAGACGAGCAGAAATTCGCGAAACAAAAACGTGTCTCAGTCCGAGTACTTGCGTACGTGAAAGAAACATTCGAGAGATAGATAAAATTCAAATGAATTTATATCAAATTAAATAAAAAGAGTCGTAATATATACAGGGTGTCCCAACAAGTCCAGTCTCATTGGAAAATTTATTTTAAATTAAATTTACAAAAGTAATACATTAAAACTAAAACAAATATTCAAATTTATGCCTTGTTTTGGGACCTTTTTTTTGTTGCAGGTAGAATAACACGCAATGGCTAATATGGAAGTGAGTTACACTCCTGCGCCGAAGCCTTTTCCTCACGAGTGTAACTCACTTCTATATTAGCCACTGCGTGTTATTCTATCTCCAACAAAAATAAAAGAAAGAAGGTCTCAAAACAAGGCATCATTTTCAACATTTGGTTTAGTTTACTTTTGTAAATTTAATTTAAAATAAATTTTCCTATGAAACCGGACTTATGAGACACCCTGTATAATTATTTTTTTTTTACCATAATAAAGAGAATATTTACAATACTGTACTGATTCCAATGGATCATTAACTTCTGAGACTCGCATTAAATTTGGTGTAAAATTTCTTCGTTGTTTTAAGCACTAAAGTTGTTAAATTCGATTAAAACAATGGAAGATGAGAGAAAAAATATAATTCTTAAAATAAAATGAACGATTATAGTGGGCCGGCCAAAAATTGAAAAGTCCTCTGGAAAAAAACTTAACGGCGTTTTTTGTTAATAGTAGGCACCCACCGTAGATAAGTAGTATTGAGGATGCCAAACAAGATGTGGGTAGATGCTACTCTCAGTTTTGGGTTTGAAGGTCCCATACAAGGTTACAAAAATCAAATTCTGAAAACTTTCGAATTTTTGCATTTCAGTGGTGGCTCTATGTAACAACGTGTTTAAAGGTGTATCATTAACACATAAAGCATATTTTTGTGATTTTATGGGTAATAATTGAATGTAACTATGACTTTGGATGTCTTTATTTCCATTAAAACTACATTTAGCATGCTGGGTGAGGTGCGCATGTGCCTACTACTGCCATAGTACAAGTAATAGCATACTTTCACATGTTGAATATTTTCAATGCACTGGTTGGCCAGACATTGGTTTGGTATATGCAATTAAAAGAGTGCAGACAGTGCCAGCTGGTCAAATAATAATAATAATAATAATAATCCTGCTAAAGGATAGGTATGTTTCGAATCGTTTTACTATATCTGTGGTTACTACATACTGCCATTCCCACTTGACTTTGCAGATAGGGAGCTCATCAGCAATGGACCCTGTAGCTGTCATCAAGCACAAGAGGAAACGTCAGGATGTCAGTGAGGATCGTTGCTTCTTCTGCCAAAGCAGCGCTGGTGACCTGCGCACAGCATTAGCAGAAGGAAAAGCAAGAACTATGACTGTGGGCGATGAGAGAAAGAACCTGGGAGATACCTACTATCTTGATGTTTTACAAAGACTGGAAAGCCATTCCAAGGATGATTTCAATGCATTGGAGCTCAAGTGGCATAAATCATGCTACTCTTTATTCACCTCCACATAGAAGCTTTTGCTGCAATGCTGCCTTGGCTAACTATCTATGACCACACAAACTATGCACGTTGGGGGCCGGTCTACTTGGCTGATATGAGAGGTCTTCAGAAGTCAGCACCAGAAGTTCATGCAGAGTTCTGTAATGGGAACTTTGTCGTCAAGAGGACGGCGAAGCGCTTCAACCAAGTCCCAGCTGATCAGGCAACCGAATGGATAAATCGTACATGCAAGATGCACAATGGTATCATCGGCATCACAAAGAATGACCAAGCAAGATACAGGTTCTGCATCACATGGTCTTCAAGATGATTGTGAAAAATGCTCTGTATGAATTGGTCCACAATTAACCCACCCCTTATATCTCCAGTCTAACTATAGAGTAGATCAAGTCTAGCCTAGAGGGGTCAGCCTAGAGATTCCGGAAATGGTCCAGAGCGGGCAGATAAATTGAGGTCCACAGTAGGATTCCTCACCAAACTAGGTTAGGGCAATCTACCTTTACCTTTGTTAAGCTACGAGTTGATGCTGGGTCTTAGGCCACAATGTAGGCCTAAGTTGTCTGACCCAGCTTAATTTAATGAGTCTACGTAAAACTGGGTTAAAAACACAATTAGTCACTTACTGCTAGTTATTAGAGAGTCCCTTCTTCCGTCCTGGTTTAATTGTTAAGAGCGTACTTGCTGGTGGGGATCTTTCTTCGGTGTCTGTTCTCGTCCCTTCTCTCGTTCCGTCTTGTCGCCCCGTTCCTCGTTTTCGTTCTCCTTTGTTCTCCTTTTCGCGGGGCTTTTTCCACCAGCGTCGTGTTGGTTTTTTCCTCGGTTGGTTGATCGGTAATGTATATCTATTACCGAGCACGCTCTTGTCACACAGTATATAAATACTAGTGTGGAGAATAACTCTGGTGAGCAACCAATTGGTTTCATCCACCCAGTTATTGACATAAAAGGAATTTAATAATTGTTAGATTAACTACCTACCTACTCAGTGAACCATTTTCGTTACCTCCCAACTACCCACTCATCAGTTTTCCATAATGATGATGGGGAACCCACCTTCACTCGGGTTGACAGTCTGCCTTCTCGTACTAGGCGTGACGCTCATGATGTCATGAAGCTAGTTCAGCAGTTGAAGCAGTTTGACGTCTTCAGAGTTCACGTGAGTGAAGCAGGAGATACAGATGTCGCCACTAACATCCCACTTGTTTCACTGGCAACCAAAGACACTGCACCCACAGATGTTGTGGAGAACCTGCTAACAGCTCAGGATCGAGGAAAGCAGCATGTAATCGGCTTCATGAAGGAGAGACTGATTGAACAGATAGTAGGCTTCCATGAAACGATGAAGAAACATCGATCGAAAACCTTCGTTGATGTGTACAAAGCTACAGTTTCCACCAAGCAGAACATGCAGAAGACCATCAAAGCTGACAGAAAGCTACTACAGCGGCTCCTGAATGCCGCGACCGCAGGTCGCATGGTGGAGATGGTCAACATCTTGAAGCATGAACTGTACCCAGTCTCATTTAGTCTGGCGAAGGCAGGAGGAGAGGTGAATTTGACATCGAAGTCTGAGCTGATGAACATCCTGATGGCTCAGCAGACAATAAGCTCAGAGGTTCCAACCTCTGATCTGAAGACCTGTGTGATGATAGATGGCTATGCACTCATCCAAGCTCTTGGCAAGCCTGGCGGCTGTCGGACATTCGGCGACTATGCTGAAGTGTTCTTCAAGGCCGTGACGAGTTATTTCAATGAACACACAACAAGAGTTGATGTCATCTTTGATCGGTACGCAGGGGAAGGATCAATCAAAGCAGTTACCAGGACAAAGCGTGCAAGCAAGAAGAAACCGATTCGGAACGTCATTGATGGCCCACAAGTTCCACTGCCTGAAGTGTGGAAAAACTTTATGGCCCTGGATACAAACAAGGCTAACCTAGCCTTGTTTCTGTCTAACGTCATCGCTGAGAAGGACAGAGATCTTCAAGAAAGATGTCAGCTGGTGACAGGGGGTGGCTTCTCTGAAGCCACTGAAGTACGGTCAACCAGGCGACATGACGTTTCACTGCATAGCAACCATGAAGAGGCGGCCACTAGGCTCATCCTTCACTCATGTGATGTAACGTCCCAGGGCTATGAACGAATACTGGTAGTGTGCAGAGATACTGATGTAATGGTGCTGCTGATTCACTTCGTTTGCACCAAGGTCGCTGAAGTGTGGATGCTGTGCGGAACGGCCAAGAACCGAATGCTACCCCGTGCACGATGTATTCAAGAGTTTGTCGCCCCCAGTCAGGGACAACCTGGTCAGCTTCCACGCTTTGATCGGGTGACACAGTCTCGTCCTTCAGTGGTCATGGAAAAAAGAAGTGTTGGAAGGTGTTCAGTGACCACCCACTCCTGCTGCACGCCATTGGTCGAGATGGGGATATCACAGATGTTGAGAAGTTTGTGTGTCATTTGTATGGCACCCCGGAACAACACACAGTTGATGACGCCAGAGTTCACCTTTTTGGGAAGGCCAAGAAGACTCTGGAAATGCTTCCACCGACAAAGGATGCCCTGGAGCTCCACGCCAAGCGGGCAAACTATCAGGCCAAAATATGGCTCCAGGCTGACAAAGAGCACGTAGATGTTGAAGATCCGGTGGACACTTCAGCCTGGAAGATGGGAGCCTCCTACCAGTGTGGACAAGACTTCCTCCAATCCCTGAAGCCTGCCTGGAGCTTGTTGCTTGTGGTTGCAAGAAAAAGTGCAGGACAGTTAGATGCAACTGCTTCAGGAAAAGGATGAGGTGTACGACAGCTTGTGGTTGTGACGACAGCGGTTGCTGTAACCTAGCTGGACAATAGGTCTTTGTCTCTCTTCCGGGCTGAAATCGAGAGAAGCTGGAATGCTGTTCATCAAGAAACGTGAACTTGTAGATGTTACTAGTGTGTAAACTGTATAGTTATGGGACTATATTTACTGCTTTGTGATTTAGTTGTGATAATTCTGTTACTGTGAGTACTTAATTCATGCCATCAAACTTATTCGGCACTAATCATGTTAAAATATATTGTTTTGACAAACAGACTTGCTCAATGTTTTTTTCGCCAATTAAAATAAAAAAATCACAAATTTTTAGCACAATTTCGGTAGTGATTAACTTGAATTTGACCTTGAGTTGGTAATTCGGATGGAATAAGCGTGTCATCAAATTTCTTTATCACTAAGTGTGGCAAAATGAAACATTTGGTCAAATCAATTGGCTCAGAATATTTTTTTTTTTAATTAAAATTAGAAAATATCATTTTCTACAGAGTTTGACCTCGAAAATGACCTTCAAAGCCAAAAGCGAGAATGGCATCCACCCGCATTTTATTCCTCACCCACAGGTACATTGATTTAGCATGGGTGCCAGCTATTAACAAAAAACGCCGTTCAAAGTCGATTTTCGAATTTTGGCCGATCCACTATTATGTCCAAACGAATTATTGAGCGAAAGAAAAATATTTGGACTTTGTCTCGAAATTTTATAAGACTTACGATATATGATATTTTCTGACTCTACGTCTGAGTCTGACGTAAATTATGTTTGTGGCTTACAAAACATGGAAGCTTTCGATTGCAAACCTCTTTGCTATGCGTTATGTGAAATAATTCAGTCTGATGTATAGAATGAATTATGCTATGTTGATTCACACGTAAATATTTACGATTCCGTAGTAGTGTGTGTGTGTGTGTGTGTGTGTGAATTGAGAACGGAGAAAATAAAATAGTTAATGAAATAAAGGATTATTTAGAAATTCCTACACTTTTTTTCTGATTTGGTGGTTGTAATTGATGGAGAGAACTCTCAACCACGCATATCCATTTAGGAGAGAGTACAGGGTGTCCACAATGTCTTGTCACCCCAGTAAAATATTAAGTGGGTTTTTTCTTTCAGACCCTTTTGGAATGTGTGATAGCAGCAACTATACGATTGACCAACGCATAATGGCTAATACCTGGATCCATGAGCGACCACATAATGGCAAAACTATTGAAAATATTCGTGCAGCTCCTCCAAAAACGAGCTGCACGATTGAATCGGTCCTAAAAGTCTGCACGAAGTCTGGCTCATGGACCCAGGTACTAACCAATATCGTATAGTTGCTGCTAATCACGCATTTCAAATGGGTCTGAAAGAAAAACGAAAACCAATTAGTATTTCACTGGGGTGACAAGACATTATGGATACCCTGTAGATGAGGACGACTATGATGAATTATGTTATGTTCATTCTAAAGTAAAAATTCATGACTCCGAATTTTGTTATGTTAATTCTGATGTGGAAATGTACGATTCTGTGATGCGTGTCCGCGAGGAAGATGAAAACAACGCAGACGACACATTCCTTGATCATGAGAGCAAAATATTTCTGACACAAATTATCAGGATGCATGATTCACTTTCTTACCAGAAGTGCGGCACGTCTAATGTGGTTAATAATACGGGTGATATATACTGAAAATGGTTTAAAAAAATTTTTTTTTTACGTAAGGAATACCTAATTTTTGATGATGATTATGCCGTGAATAAGGCGGAATGAAAGATCAACAATGATGTTGCATCGATGAATATTGATGAGCACCACGACAAGAGCGACCGTGGAAGTGTTCTGAATTGTATTGTACGTGATGAAAGTATGAAACCAACGCTTTTAATAATATAATTTCGTAAAAGGTGCTGAAATGCGAGAAACTGCTGATGATACTCTTGTTGGTAATAAACAATTATGAAAAACTGAAACGAGATATTCTTTTGGGAATTAGAGAAGTTTTTGACCCGAGTAAAGGGATTAGAGGTGGATTCATTTATCCCTTGTCAAGAAATTATTGAATTTCGGGAGGATGTTGCCCCCCGAGGTTTAATTCAGAAATGGTAATGTTTGAAGAGATGTTTTTGCTCCTCGCGAAGTTGTTTCAGAAAGTGACATTTTAAGGGGTGTTTTTTGCCTCTGGTAACGTTGTATTAAATATAAATTCACACGAAAATGAGTTGAAAGCGCCGTATCGCGAGAATATTTCGCGTTGCAGTGGGACTGCATACGAAAAACAAAACTCCAGGGTTGATGAGGGTCATAAAGCGCGTGGTAGGAAGGAAATTTCGTGTTACAGTGGAACTGTAAACGATGAAACTAGAATGTGTTTGACGGGGTTAGTCAAACTGAAAAAGAAATAGTTTATAAAGAAGTTCACTTGTAAAAGGATGCTGAGATGATAATTCCTGTAAATAAAAACAATAATTTAAACTATTTGAAAGAAATTTCCAAGTTTGAGAATTTTGGGAAAGTTTTAGTTTTTGTCCCCGTGAAAAAGGTTATATATTTTGCTGTTGAGAAAATATGTGAAAATGAGTATATTTTGAGTTTTGTATAACCGAAAGTGAAAATGTTCACTATACAATAACAAATGAATACAGGATTTATCCTTTATATTGTCTTAACCCGAAAGTGTATAAAGATTTGGCCAAACTAGTATTAGGAATGATTGAGAAGTACAGTAAACATTAAATTAAAGTTAGTGAGGTGCACGCAAAGGGAAATAAAGTGTTTGTGCATTGTCGTATATACAGGGTGTCCCAAAAAAAAACTATATACTCTTTATAGCATCATATATTTTATAATTAAAAAAAAAAAAAAAACAATATATTGTTATAGCAATTGCCAATGAAAGGTAAATTAGTAATCTAAGTGATCAAAATGTTATAGCGAGTTGTTTGCATATAAAATTTAATTAACTACGCCAAGTGCTCAAAATGTTCTCCGGCGACATTTTGAACATTTTGAGCACTTGGCGTAGTTAATTAAATTTTATATGCAAACAACTCGCTATAACATTTTGATCACTTAGATTACTAGTTTACCTTTCATTGGCAATTGCTATAACAATATATATTTTTTTTTTTTTTAATTATAAAATATATGATGCTATAAAGAGTATATAGTTTTTTTGGGACACCCTGTATATATATATACCTTTAGTTTGCTTCCGCCCGAATTTTTCATTCTGACGAAGGTCAAGCTTTTCACTCCACCTTTGACCTACAGTTTAACGTGAAATCCGAACCACGCCCCACCAGCTGTCCAGCGTCTTAAACACTAGGCTACTCAGGGTAGAATTTATCTACCAGCCAATTTCTTTATTGGGTGGAAGGATGAACAGCTGGGGTTTGCTGCGCGTCGCCTACCGTCACCGGGTCCCGATCCCGGGCCGAGGGATTCGTAGTCAGCGACGCTAACCACTACACCACTGAGTCACACACACACACATATATATATATATATATTTTTTTTTTTCATTTTTATTTTATTTATTTTTTTTTTTGTCGCAGATTGCAGTAAAAATAAATGCAAACAGAGGCTACTAGACGTAGAAAAGATTTGCCCTTCTTATAAAAAACCAACCGAATCAACATTGGAAGACGCTACTATTGAAGAAAATGATGAAGAAATTGTTATAGAAAGCCCAATGTACATAGATTCTCAAGTCTTACCTCGTGAACAATCTTTGCAGTATGACGACAGTACGCTCCAGCAAAGCGAAAGCCCGATCTTAAAGAAGTTTGAACAACATTCTCAGAAGGTTACATCTCGTTGTAACACTTTCAGAACTAAATATTTCAAAGTTCTCTTCTATGTATTGGTTTCAATGTTCTTAAAAACATTGCTTTTACCTTAGTACTAATAAATGTTTTCATTTGTGAAAAAAAGTACGAAAAAAACATTTCTTTAATTCATTTTTGGCACATCGAGATTAAACCGTAAATAGTTTACGGATCACCTGAAGATCAGAGCCCCCAGCCTTCTTTAGTTAGCTTTATAAGGCTAACCAACGAAAATATCACGACTTAACCCAACCAATCGTCAAGGGCGTACAGTTGACCTAACGATTGGTTAGGTTAAGTCGTCATATTTTCGTTAGTTAGCCTTATAAGGCTAACTAAAGAAGGCTAGGGGCCCTGATCTTCAGGTGAGCCTAGTTTACTTGTATTACGAGCTAACATTTAAAAATTAAGACAGATTATAAAATACATCATAGAAACTTAACTTCAGTAAGTGTCCTATAATGATTGTAAATACAGGGTGTCCCCAAAGTCCGGTCTCATAGAAAAATTTATTTTAAATTAAATTTACAAAAGTTATACATTAGAACTAAAACAAATGTTCAAATTTATGTCTTGCAGACATATCAAGTCTCACGGATTTTTCGTGAGTCTCATGGATTTAAAGTCTATCTCACTGTCTCATATTATTACTAATGATAATAATAAAATTGGGGAGAATGTCTCAAACTCCCTTATGTGGGATATGTTTCCAATTATGATCAAAGTGAGGCACATTGAGAAATCTCACGTATTTTCATACTTCAAAAGGTTGACGTCTCTGGTCTTGTTTGAGGACCTTATTTTTGTTGCTGGTTCAATAACACGAAATGGCTAATATGGTCCCCAAACAAGACATCATTTTAAACATTTGTTTTAGTTCCAATGTAGGTATTAACTTTTGTAAATTTAATTTAATATAAATTTTCCTACGACACCGGACTTATGGGACATCCTCTATATTGTTTATATAAATACAAAAAATGTCTGCGTTGAGGTAAACACCTCTGGACCTTTTCCAGTTTGTGTACCGTTTTTCATATAATTTATTTTTGAGAATATTTTTGTTAAAACTAACGAAAATATCACGACTTAACCTAACCAATTATCAAGGGCGTACAGTTGATCTATTAATTACACTGGTCAACAACAATTTTGTCACAAGGGTTTTGATGGGTGTTCTAAGTGTACTTTTTCATGCTGAATCTAAATATGAAATCAGATTTTTTCTATCAGGCTTAGTTTACTTATGACGCTATGTTCATTTTTTCCTCATTTAGCATGATCACCGGATAAAAAAATAATAACATATTATATATAATTAAGTATATAACAATATTATAATATAAAACATTATAAAAATAATAAATATAATAATATATTATATTAATTAATATAACTATAATAAAATATATTAATATTAATATATATGTTGTATTAATTTTTCTGTAAAATTAGTACAATTTATTCCTTTGGGGAGAAAGTTCTGATAATGCTGGCAGGATAAATTTGGTCGGAGCAGCAGACTGTGCAGGTTGAAACATGTTTGTACCTGTTCAGACATGAGCCTAGTTTCTGTGTGTAGAGCAGCTCCAAGTCAGTCTGCTTGTAAATGTCACAGTGTTAACAGCTAGTGTCTGTTGCTTCTTGTTAATTTTACACCAGTGTTGTATTCATATAGATGTTTTGTAATGCCGCGGAACTGTCTGAATCATCCTAATTCCTTTTGTTATGTATGTCGTGATCTAACTTTAAAATCCCAGAAACGTAACTTTACACCATTAGTAAAAAAATGCTATGAACTTTATTTCGGATGTAAAGTAGGCGATCAGGACAAGAGTTGGGCCCCTCACATTTGTTGTGTGACATGTGTAAGACTACTTACAGGATGGCTAAACGGTTCACGTCACATGCCATTTGCTATTCCAATGATTTGGAGGGAACCCAAAGATCACACAACAGACTGCTATTTCTGCCTGGTAAATACAAAGGGGATCACTTCAAAAACAAAGAGCCTTATGAAATACCCTAATCTACCGTCTGCAATGAGACCAGTTCCCCACAGTGCTCAACTTCCAGTACCAAATCCTCCTGAACATGTAAGTTTAAGTGATGAGGAATCAAACGTAGCTGTAGCATATCACGAGGAAAAAGATGAAGACATTTCTGATCCAACATTCCAGGCTACCTGTTCCTCCAATGAACCACATTTACTGTCACAAGGAGATCTAAATGACCTAGTTCGTGATTTGAAATTATCTAAGAAGCAGGCTGAACTTTTAGGTTCAAGATTAAAGGGTTGGAATCTACTGCAACGTGACACTAAAGTTTGTTTTTTCCGCAGCCGCCATGATGAATTCAAAGAATGGTTCTCCCATGAAGATGGACTTGTGTTTTGTAAAGATGTTAATTCAGTCATGGGGGCTCTTGGTCATGAACATAACGTGGATGAGTGGCGATTGTTCATTGACTCCTCAAAAGTCAGCTTGAAAGCAGTCCTTCTTCACAACGGAAATAAATTTCCTTCTGTACCTATTGCACATGCTGCAAACATGAAAGAGTCATACGACAACATGAAGTTGCTTTTAGAAAAGTTTCAGTATCAGAAATATAAGTGGAATATCTGTGGAGATCTGAAGGTCATTGCACTTTTGCTAGGGTTGCAGCTAGGTTACACCAAGTACTGTTGTTTTTTATGTGAGTGGGACAGTAGGGACAAGCAAAACCACTACGTTAAGAAGGATTCGCCAAAACGCACCTCACTTGTTCCAGGCAAGAAAAATGTTGTGAATAGTTCACTTGTTGACCCTGAGAAAGTGTACCTTCCTCCTTTGCATATCAAGCTTGGACTTATGAAAAACTTTGTTAAAGCGATGGATAAAGCGCAAATAGGATTCACATACTTGAGAAATAAGTTTCCCCGGATCAGTGATGCCAAGATTAAAGAAGGCATTTTTGTAGGCCCTCAGATCAGAGAATTGTTAAGAGATGAGAGATTTGAAGGAGAGTTGAATGAAGTTGAGAAAGCTGCGTGGCAGCGTTTCAAAAGTGTCTGCACAAATTTTTTGGGAAATCACAAGGCCGAAAACTATCCTGAAATAGTAGATCTTCTTAAGTCTTACCAAGCAATGGGGTGCAATATGTCATTAAAGGTTCATTTCTTGGACTCTCACTTGGACTTTTTTCCGGAAAACCTGGGTGCGGTAAGCGACGAACATGGTGAGCGTTTTCATCAGGATATTTCTGCCATGGAAAACCGTTACCAAGGCAAATGGAGCCCCAGTATGCTGGCTGACTATTGCTGGACTCTTAAGAGAGACATGCCTGAGGCAAAGCACAGCAGAAAATCAAAACAAGCTACTTTTTAAACTACAGGTATGTCTTTTCGATCATATTTTAATAAGTATGTAACTATATGGGTTTTTAAAAATTAAATTGCATGTCACACAAAAATCAGACCTGATAGAGAAATTTTACAAACTTATTTGGATTCAGCACAGAAAATACTATAAGAATAAGGTATTTTCATTCTTGGGACACGAAAAAAAAAATTTTTTGTTGCCCAGTGTTATTAATTATAACATTGTTTGTTTCTGGAATAGTATTTACTATTTACTAATAGATCAACTGTACGCTCTTGATAATTGGTTAGGTTAAGTCGTGATATTTTCGTTAGTTTTAACAAAAATATTCCCAAAAATAAATTATATGAAAAACGGTACACAAACTGGAAAAGGTCCCACCTCTTAAAAAGGGATTGAAAATGAATACTAATTTGATGTAAATAACTAACTTATTAGTTTAGCCATTATTATTATTATTATTATTCCTTGCACAAATCTATACAAATAACTGTGTTTACAATATGGGACGTCCATCATCATCATCTTCATAATGATGGACAGAGACCGACTTTTAATATGGGGCAAAACTCATTAAAATGAACATACATATATGCACTAAAGGATAAAAACAAAATATGCAGTCAGAGGTTTGAACTATGCACTTATTTTTTAAAACCAAATATAGTCCATGCTTCATATTATTACAGTTTATGAAATATTATATCTTATCTATTCATGCAGAAAATTGCCCTAGTGCGAGACGAGCATTTTTTTTTCAATATTTTTTTAGTAGTTTCGACTAGGTAATGCTAGTTTTAGGGAACGATCTTCGTAGCTTCTAGTTTCGATTAGTAAAAACTGGTTTTGACGTTTTACTGCACCATATAATGTATATATTTCTACTGTATAAATAAAGCAACAAATAAATAAGCGGGTTTTTTTTTACAAAAAAGTTAAAAGAAATACTTTTTGTATTATATATATATATATACACACGTCAAAAATCTTAGGATACCTCAGTATTTAATGAAAAATGTTTGATAAACAATGTAATGAGGTAAAATAAAAATACTTTAAGGAAATAGGTTTTTAAAAAAGGAATAATTTGTTACAAATCAAGTTTATACAAAATAAGGGATCAAGTAAAGATAAGCACCCCCAACCTTTTTTAGTTAGCTTTATAAGGCTAACTAACGAAAATATCACGACCTAACCTAACCTAACCAATCGTCAAGGGCGTACAGTTGACCTAACGATTGGTTAGGTTAAGTCGTGATATTTTCGTTAGTTAGCCTTATAAAGCTAACTAAAAAAGGTTGGGGGTGCTTATGTTTACTTGATCCAAATAAGAATATATAATCAGTAGACTACACAGTACACACACACACACATATATATATATATATATATATATATATATATATATATATAAATGCTTCACAAACTAAGTTGCTATAAGCCATGCCGGCTGTACTGTACACAAAATAATTTCCAGTCTTTCTTCCTTTCGTGTATGGGCTAGGCCTATATGAGAATTATGATACTTAAAATTCACGTAGGGCAGTAGTGAGAATAGAAAAATCAACATTTATAAATAATGATAATTAATAAAACATAAATACATACTGTATATAACTGACAAACTTGGTGAGTGTAGCAACTAGCTGTTGTAAAACATTTATGTTTAAAGTAATTTTATTTAAAAACTAAATCTTTTTAACTAATTTGGTCCATAAGTTATAATAAATATGAGTTAAACTTCTGGAGTGTAATCAATGATTACTTTTGCCAAGCACTATTTAGAATGCACTGGAATATACTGTATTTGTATATAATCATAAAAGTAGAATTTTGTTCATGGGACAAAATAATCTGGGCCTGGTGCAAGTTCACTGGACCATTGCAATGTATGAGATGTTATATAACTAAATTCATTATTAAAGCATAAGTCTGCGTATAAATTTCGTTTGTAACAGAAACATAAGTAAAGCAATATAAAATATAAGTGAACCATGAGTAAACTTGTTGGATTGAAGTATTTTGATATTAGTTGTCGTAATAATTGACCTACTGCACTCACGCCAGTTGGATCGAAAACCAAATGTTTCACAATTTTTATGTATTTTACACTTACTGAAGCACTTCTCACAACACAAATTACTCTTTACCGAGTTCTCAAACTGTAAAAAGGCGAGTCCTCAAATAGATTACACAAATTATTTAAATCTCAGCTCTCAGCCCACGTAATGAAGGAGTTTACTGCTTCTTGTAAAAACTGTTGTGTTCTACATAGAGTTGGGGATTGGGGAACAGATGAAAATAGATATATCATCTACATATGCAAATGTGGTACAAGTTTGGTTCTGTAGTATATCTGACATAAGAATGGAGAAAATGAAATCGCTCAGTACAGACCTTTGGGGTACTCCAGTTGTGACTGGTGATCAGGGCAGGATTAAGGGTTTCGTAGGCCCTGGGCACTTTTCTATCGTAGGCTCCTAAATTTGCCGATGCACCATCTATTTATGTGCCTTATTTTAACTTAGACCCAAATTGTTCCCTTGTGAATGTGCTTGTTCTCTTTGCACTAGCTAATTAAATTAATTGAAAAACATAACATAAACATCGCGCCAGCTCCGTGCGTGCTGCCACATGTGGATAACATAGCAACTAATGGGTTTGTTGACACAGGCTGAGAGGCTACGAAGTAAGTACGGTTTTATTACGGTTTTTGCATGTTATATCTAACAAATATATTCGGTTATTCATTATGAAAATAAACTTAAAGTGGAGTTTATTTATTCCTTTATGATTATTTATTACTTTGTGATTTTTATTAGATCTTAGTTGGTTTCAGGCCAGTCAGGTGTGGCGGGTGTCTAAGCACTAAGCAAATAGACACTAAATTAACGTCTATAATCACTTAGTCTTATGTCTATAATAATCTATTTCTCTCTTGTCAAACTTTATAGAATTTTTTCATTTATTCTGTTGGCCTATAAAACTTCATAGGCCATACCACAGTGAAAATACATATTTCCCAAATTTCGTAGGCCCTAAAACCTTCGTAGGCCCTGGGCACAATGCCTACTGTGCCCCCTTGATAATCCGGCTATGCTGGTGATGGGTCAGAGAGTGCGTTATCAATTGAAACTGAAAAGGTCCTGTCTTTAAGAAAGTTTTGAAACCAAAATAGTGATGTACCCTTCAATCCCAATGTAGCAAGTTTGTAGAGAATATCAAAGAAAACAACTAAGGCAACTTGTTTATGGTTGTATGCAAGCTGAACTTTATGTTCAAGACGTAGTAAGATGTCAACAGTGCTTCTACACTATTAGATCGAAAGCCACATTGGTAATCTGGAATTAAAGATTTAGATTCCAGTCACCACACTAATCTATTATGTACGATTTTTTCATCACCTTTGCAAGACAATGGATAAGGTTAATTGGTCGATATGACGGTTGAGTAGAAGGATCTTCTCCTGTTTAAGTATAGGAATTATTGTGCTGCATTTCCATGTTTGTGGCACTATTCCTGTCCTCCCGCTGTAGTTGAAAATACCTAATAATGTGTGTCTGAGAGAAGATGGGAGGTGAAGAATAAACTCATTAGGCACAAAGTATGGTCGAGCTGCTTTCGGTGAATTGAGGGAGCAGATAAAAAGTTAAAATTCTGAAAGGGAAAATCTATCACAAATGCCTACATTAGAGGTAGATGATGCTGTTACAGTAAACACAGATTGTAAAAGTTGTTAATTAGGAATAGTAGAAAAGCTGCTTAGCGTGGTTGCATAATGTTATGCGAGGAGGTTTGCTTTACTGAGGTCATCTAGCAATACAGTATTGGAATCTCTTTGCTTGAAGGTTGTGTTCTTTGGAAACAGCCTCCAAGCGACGGAAGTGCATGCGTAAAGACTGACTTGGCCGGCGCCCGCAAGCATTACAAGCTGTACAACAGATAGGGTGATTTAAGGTAACTAATAGTGTTAGGCAAGGAGGTATATTATCACCCTATCTTTCCTGTATATACATGGATGACCTTACTAATGAACTAAAAACTGCAGGTACTGACTGTGTCATTGGAAAGGGAAAAAAATTACTCATTTAATGTATGCTGATGACCTTGTTCTTCTGTCACCCTCTCCGTATGAGCTGAGAGTACTATTAGAGATATGTGAACAATATGGTATAGAAAATGACATCATCTATAATGGGGCAAAGAGTTGTATTTTGATTTTTAGGTGTAATCTACTGAAACATGGATCATGTGGGTCTTTTGAAATGAATGGTCAGACTGTACCTGTCAACGACACATGTAAATACTTAGGTCATGTATTTACTCACGAGCAGAGGGAACTCGATATTGAGAGGTAACGTAAAAAGCTGTATGTACAGGGTAACATGCTAGTAAGGAAATTTGGTATGTGTTCAGAATCAGTTAAAACTTGTCTTTTTAGAACTTACTGTCCGTAGGCAATTGTATGTTCATTATACATAATGATTTATTGGCCTACTTAGTCAGTGCTCCAGACAACTATCTCTTAATCTTCTCTGGACCTCTTGTATAATGTTTGTACCTATTGAGTCTGAAATAAAGTGTTTGTTTGTTTGTTTGTTTGTACTGCATTGTATACATCCCATCTGTGGTGGAACTATACAAAAACTGCTATGAATAAACTCTCTCTTGCTTATAATAATATTTTTCGTATGCTATGTAGGGAACCAAAATGGTGCAGTGCCAGTTTTATGTTTACTACGCGTAACCTACCTACCAGCCAAATGTTAATCCGGAAGAATATATATAATTTCAGTACTAGGGTCCAAAACAGTTCTAATGTGTTATTGTACAATGTCCTATCTTTAGATACTGTGTACCTCTCACTTATATGGCAGTCTTGGTTCAGACAACTGATGGTTTACAATACCTTATTTTTGTAATGTAGCAAAGATTATATATGC
This sequence comes from Bathynomus jamesi, assembly GCA_023014485.1. Taxonomy (NCBI): domain Eukaryota; kingdom Metazoa; phylum Arthropoda; class Malacostraca; order Isopoda; family Cirolanidae; genus Bathynomus; species Bathynomus jamesi. Next base: position 49,291 of record JAJOZX010005281.1, read on the forward strand.
ATATTAAGTTGTGTTATAATAAGTGTTATAAGTGTTATAAGATGCCTCATGTAATAACAATATACATAAAATTGTCAGATAATTACTCAAACAGTATGCTAGGTTAAGTGGCTATGTTGGCCCAGTCCCAGACAATTGGTCCAATGACAATTCGTCCAATGACGATTGGTCCAATGCCGATTGGGCCAATCAGACAATTCGTCCAAGGGACCATTTTTCCAACGACGATTCGTCCAATCGGGCGTTAAATAGAATGAAGTTAAATGAAACTTAGAAAAAAAACTTTATTTACAGAAATTGATATAATAATTATTTGAAATTACTTTGTTTATTTATAAAACATACTATAACTAAAAGCTACATATTACTTTGTTTATTTATAAAACGTACTATAGCTAAAAGCTACATATTAAACTAAAAGCATAAAGCATACTTATTAACTAAGAGAAAAATGCAGTATCAGGTATTCAGTATCAGATTAAAGCCTATGGTGGTAATGCTAATATTTTTAGTAAGAGACAACCTTGGTTTTCTACTACAGATAGATTTGTTAATTATGGCAATTTAATATTTGGAAATACGGGTGGTGTACAGAAGTATAATAATACTAATCCTTCTTTTTATTTGAAACAAACTTACTATATTGCTTTTAAAGGTTTTATTGGTATGTAATAAATGAAAACTGCTTATAATGTCGTACTTACCCTTTACATTAGTTTGTTCCTTGTTCCGGCTGCCCAGGCATGGTGGGTACAGTTCCTCCACACTTATCCCATTGTATAATTTAGGTCTCGGGGGTACGTATAGACCACGTACCTCTACATTACGGTGCATAGGGTTTTTCCTTTCCTCTTTCGGATAACACTATTTGGCACACACGCCGCTCCATGGGTTTCACAAAAGCAGTTGTAAAGGGAAAAGAGATGTGACTCTTATGAAATCTAACACAGTAATGTTGTAAGTCGAACCCCAACATTTCCACGTAAACTATTGGTTTTAAGCTATACTCGTCGTTGTATACACTACCAGTTGGACCAATCGTCATTGGACCAATCGTACCAAACGCATGTTGGCCTTATTTTTGTATTAAGTTCAGTGTATATGTAAGATTGTACTTGTATGTTAGGCGAAGTGGCTATGGATTGTGAATGATCGGCAATAAAGATGTTTTGTTTGTTTTTATACTCATACGCCGATAATGGAGCATGCTGTACAAGCTTGGTAACCCTACTGAAAGAGAGATATTGACAAACTTGAAAAGGTGCAAAGAAGAGCGACAAAGTTAATTACTGTCATCAGGGCCGGCGAGAGCTGCCACGGGCCCCGGGGAAGGATTTGTATATGGGCCCCTCTGTTTACTCAGTATTTTATTATGAATGTTTTTTGTGTACATAACAAGCAAACTGATTATATGTCCAAGTCACTATTCAAAACATACAGTATGATAATCTCTATAAAATGTATGTTCATTAATTATATTTCCTCTGTCATTTAATAAATTGCTTTATTAATATATTTAGATTTTATCCCCCTCTTTCCGGGCTCCCTAGAGCAGTGGTTCCCAACCTTTTCACCGCAAAGGACCCCTTTTATTTTTATTTTTTTCCCACGGCCCCCTTGTTTTTGAAAGATTCCGTCTACCAAACAAACTGTTTTTATTAACTAATAATTAACTCGTTTTCTCATTTTTCACTATCAAATAAAGGACATATAAGAGAGTATGCAATTAAAATGCAGCCTATTAAATAAAGTATTAATAATTCCAGCAAAGAGCAAGGAAACTTGAAATTTTAGCCTGGGTAAATGTACGATTTTCATTGGAGCCTCTCGAAATATTGAAAGCTCACGGACCCCCAGTACTACCTTCGCGGACCCCCAGGGGTCCGGGGACCCCAGGTTGGGAACTACTGCCCTAGAGGTGGTTTGGGCCCCGGAAATTTAACCCGACTTCTCCGCCCTCTCGGCGGCCCTGACTGTCATTAGTAAACTGGCTTATGAGGAAAGGCTAATCCAAGTAGGTTTGACCACATTATAAGAGAGAAGAATTAGAAGCGATATGATTGAGGTTTTTAAAATTATCAGGGGCTATGAGAATGTTTATCTCTCTCAGTTTTTTTTTAATTGGATCCATCTTTCGTTACAAGAAGCCATGGGTTCAAGATCGAGAAGAAGAGATATCAAAGAAAGAGGAGAAACAAGTTTTTCGACGCCAGAGTGATTAACCTTTGGAACAGTTTATTAAGAAAGTTGTTGAAAGCAACAACATTAATGAATTTAAGAACAAATATGACAAATTTATAATTGAATTAAAGAGAAGAGCCTTTTAACCATTATTAAGATAAGCAATCTTATCTGTGTATTTTTCTACCACACACACACACACAACACACACACACACATATATATATATATATATATATATATATATATATATATATATATATATATGGGAATGAACTCAGAATGGTCCCCTGAGTTTTTTATGATACACACAGACCGTGCATGGAACAAGGAACTCTTCTGGGATAATTAATCCACTATAGTCCGAATAAGTAATGGTAAATGACAAATACCATAGTTTTTCTTTTTCATGATGCTAGCCCGACTTGGGCAACGGGTCACTCGCAAAGAGGTCCCATAAATATAGCTTCCCTCACCAGCTATCTGCAAAGCAGACAGGATCCAGCTTTGGGAGCAGTTCCTTGTTCCATGCACTGTCTGTGTGTATCATATATATACAGTGGTGGGCACGCGCAACAATTTTTGTAGCGCCGCAACCGCAACCGCAACTCTGCTGAAATAGTTGCGCCGCACGCGCAAGCGCAACCCTTTTCAAAAAGTTGCGCCGCAAGCGCAAGCGCAACCAAAAATGTTGCGCCGCAAGTTGCGCCGCAACTGCCCACCTTTGTATATATATATATATATATATATATATATATACAGGCCCGGATTTAGCTATAGGCGAACTAGGCGATCGCCTAGGGCCTCGCGCCAAAGGGGGCCTCGCTCAAGCCGTTTTGCGCGTTCTGTCCTGATATTTCTTGATCCGAATTGTTTCAGTTTTATGAGAAAGATACAAAAGAGGCGGAGCTTGTGATGTCATTGAAACCGTTGCTTCGTTATCGGCGTGGACCGTGAAATTTATATTTCTTATACAATTTCCATGCGTGATTATTTTGGTTTGGTTTAATTTCTAAGTGTTGGCATAGTTCTGTCTATGCGGGATTCTAATATTAATATTACTGGTATAGTACCGATGGATGTGTGGAGTGACGAGGAGGGATAGGGTCAGAAATGAGCATATAAGAGGGACAGTGAAGGTGGCGGAAGCATCTAAGAAGGTGCAGGAGGAGGCCAGGCTGAGGTGGTATGGACACGTCAGGAGAAGAGAGGAGGAGTATGTGGGGCGCAGAGTGCTGGAGATGGAGTTGCCGGGACGGAGAAGAAGAGGAAGACCGAAGACGAGATGGAGGGACTGTGTGGTGGCGGACATCAGGGAGAAGGAGGACTTGGAGGAAGACGTGGTATACGACAGAGGAGAGTGGAGAAGACGAACCAAAAACAGCAACCCCATGTAAAGATGGGATAATAAGCTGCGGAAGAAGAAGTACTGTAGTACCGATAATTAAGTCCATATTTTCATATATACAGGGTGGGCCGTAAGTTTCCATACATAGGAAAAATTAAACGTTTGTTTTTATGTTTCAGATACCCTAAGAATATGCGTTTGACGTAAGATCTTGTTTACTGATGAAGCAAATTTTTACGTCAATGGAGAGGTTAATCGGCAAAACATACGTTATTGGAGTAATGCTAACCCTAACTGGCTGAGTCCGACGAAGATGCAAGGTGCCGGTAAAGTGATGGTGTGGGCGGGATATGGGGTGACAGAATTATTGGACCAATTTTTGTCAGTGGAAATCTTAATGCCGAAAGGTATCTTAACATGTTGCAAGAAGAGATTTTCCCATCCCTGCTAAACGAGGAAGGTAACTTCCCAGTTTACTTCCAGCAAGATGGAGCTCCACCTCATTATGGTCTTCACGTGCGTCGGTATTTGGATCAGCAGTAGTTTCCGGATGCTTGGATTGGTCGGCGTGGTCCTGTGGAGTGGCCTCCCAGATCCCGATCATCTCACCCCCTTGATTTCTATCTTTGGGGGCACTTGAAGGCCATGGTGTATCAGGAAAAGATACGAGACATAAATCATCTAAAGGAACGTATCACCAACGCCATTACAAGCATAACGTCAACTGTGCTAATGCGTGTTCATCAACAGTGGGGAACACGTATTGAAATGTGTTTTCAAAACAATGGCAACCATGTAGAGCATATTATATAAATAAAAATGGTTGTCCATAAAAAAATGTTTATTTTTCCTATGTATGGAAACTTACGGCCCACCCTGTATATATATAGGCCTAGCCTAGGGCCTCGCAATTTCTAGATCTGCCTAGGGCCTCGCAACTTCTAGATCCGGCCCTGTATATATATATATATATATATATATATATATATTATATATATATATTATATATACACATACAGTGTATATATGAAATGAAATTAAATGAAATGAAAAGGTTTATTGGCAGACTATAGTCCATATGACAAATATTATTAATACAATGACAGTTCACATACTAAGGATAGAAATATATACAGATGATTAAAAATAACCCAGTAATGTCGAAGTTAAGTGGAACTACAGACAGACGTTTTCGTACTAAGAATTCCATAGCTAGCCTTAAAGGATAAACGGCAGGACTCATGGATAGCTTGGATAGTGGGGTTGGTTGATTTTATAATATATATATATATATATATATATATATATATATATATATATATATATATATATATATACAGTATAATAAAAGGACGTGTGTGTGTGTGTCTGTCTGTTCCAGCAATAACTCCAAAACGGAAGCAGTTCCAAACATGAAACTTCACACACATATTGATTAGGTCCCGAGGTTGTTGTTGTTGGTGTTGGTTAGCCGATCAGCCCACCCAGGCCTGGATTACCCAATAGGCAGACTAAGCACGTACTTAGGGCACCAGCAAGGCAGGGGCACCAAAAAAAATTAGAAATTTTTTTTTTGAAAGAATTTGATATTTGATATTTCAAGGAAAGCATAGAAGTAGTCATCATGGGAAAAATCAAAACAAGGAAATGATGGCAGTGCACCAGAAACAGCATTGAATCCTAGAGACAAATTTCGCGTATCAACTTACTACGCTTTAATTGATACACTTAAAGCTCATATGAAGAGGAGAGGTGAAGTGTACAAAGAAGTATTGAGTAGATATGAGAATAAAAACCCACTCTAATAGACAGAGTTTATTTCCACGACAGTTTCGACGCCCACTGGCATCCTCCTCGGGTGGATACAGAAACACAAATGAAACAAAACAAGAGGGAAAAACAGTTCAGGGATCGACCGTTAAGAAATTCGCACCTAGGTTAGATTCCATTCTCTCGAGACAGGAGGGGCATTTTCATTAAGTACATTCGCACAAATTTTTTAAAAACTATCTTCCTGTTCTAAACATACAGATTCTATTATTTTTACATAATTATTACATTTATAATTAAATTTATTACATTTAATATTGCATAATTATTAATTACAGAAATTATAAATTTATTATTACATTGGTTATTACATTGTTGTTTATTATACAGAAATTATAAACCGAAAAACGAATGAAAAAGGCGATTAGGAAATAATCCAGAGACCATTGAGAAATTCGCACCTAGGTTAGATATCGTTCTCCCGAAACCAGAAGGGCATTTTATTACAGGGTCAGCTTATAACTACATTTCCACAAATTAAAATATCTTCTTGTTCTATACATACAGATCCTAATGTTTTGACATAATTACTGCATATATTTATTTCCACATTAATTACTTCCATTATTACATTTACTAAAAGCGAGTAAGGAAACATTCCAATCCAGAGACACACACTTAGGTTCGAACACGTTCCCACGACTCCGTAAGGGATTTATTCACCAAGAATCTCATTAAAGGGTCTAACTTATAAGTACCTTCGCACAAATTAAAATTATCTACTTTTTCTATACACACAGATTCTATTATTTTTCTTTTGACATAATTATTACATTTATAAAGTACCTTACTTGATTCCCAATCTATAGCATGATTATTTTGGCTAGCGTGATAAAAAATGGCATTATTAGTATTACAACTTCTGAAGGCATATTTGTGTTCTTTGATACGGGTTTCAATATTTCTTCCAGTTTCTCCCACGTATACTAAATCACAACTTTTACAGGGAATGCTGTAGACACAGGCTTGTTCCTCTTTTGCAACGTTATTCCTAACCAATTTACTTTTCACGGTAGACGAATATTTGAACGCCAAAGCAAACTTAAATTCTTTCGTCAACGGTTTTACTCTTTCTAAGCCGGCAATGTAAGGCAAACTCACATATTGTTTTTGGTTAACTGAAGGTTCCCGAGGGGCATAAAAAGATTTTCTGGCTTTAAAATACGCCTTTCTGATAAACCACTCAGGATATTTTAAATCCTTAAAAATGTTCCAAATCTTTGAATTTTCCGGATCCAGCAAATGTGGGCTACAAATCCTGAGTGCTCTTAGAAACATGGAAGAAATAATTGAGCTTTTAACCCCTTCATCATGATATGAAAAATAATGAATGTACGAATTACAATGAGTAGGTTTTCTATAGACCGTGAAATTGGGCTTTCCGCTTTCGTTAATGACCAAAACATCTAGAAAAGGTAATTGTTTGTCGTTCTCCCTTCATATTTAAATTTAATAGAGGGAACAAGATTATTTAATGACTGAAAGAAAGTGTCAAAGTTGTTCCAGTGGTCAGGCCAAAATGAGAAAATATCATCTACATAACGAAACCAAATTAGATTCCTGGGACATATTGTTTGCAACAATTCCGACTCATAATACTCCATATATAATGTACTCAGTATTGGGGATAAAGGGGACCCCATTCCCATACCAAAACGTTGCAAATAAAATTCTTCACCGAAGGAGAAGGCATTATTTGTTTCATTTGTGTTTCTGTATCCACCCGAGGAGGATGCCAGTGGGCGTCGAAACTGTCGTGGAAATAAACTCTGTCTATTAGAGTGGGTTTTTATTCTCATATTTTGACCTTCACGTAAAAAAGTGAAGTTTTTTGCATTTATTATTGAGTAGATGTTCTTTCCTAAACGATTTCGACTTTCTGACGAACAATATTCACAAGGTTCCCAAAAGCTTGTTGACTTGAGCATGAATCCCTGTGGAAAACTACGGCAGTGTCACTGTTATACGCGCTCAAAGTTTAATGAAACGGGAAAAACGAAATTCAGTCACATTGATCTTCATGACACCCTAGTGGTAGGGCGGGTCGTACTCAGGTGACAACATGAATCTGAAGGAAATCCTACCATCAGGGTGTCTAAATTATGTGTTTTTACATGGGGAATTCAAATATGAGCTTCTTTTTTGGATAGGATAACTTTAACCTACATCATTTTGTATTTCTAAATTGCCAATTTTACCCTTTTGAACCCCTTTATAATATATTAAAATATAAGGTAAATCATTTATATTGACAAGGCCAAATCAACTTTACATATATTTATTAATAGGTGAACTGCATGTATATCACTGGATATAATTACAAAGATCATTCTCCTGACATCTTGAACTTTGCCAGGTTGCACAAATCCTGCTTTGACTCAGACTTGGACATCAGCTTCCTGCTGGTCTCCTGAGCCCTGATCCCTCCATCTCTCTTTTCCTGTGAGAAGTACTTAGCAGAAGCCTCAGTCACCATTTTAACAACCCTCTCAATGCTTTGTGTGTGGCAAGGCCAGTTGCGCACCTCCATGGGGGTGTTGATGAAGTTTTTCACCTCTGAGGTGCTTAGAGAGCAGGTGAGAGGTGGCTCTGACACACCTTCTGACCAGCTGATCAAGTCACAGATGCTGGAAGCATCACAATTGATGTCAGGTGTCCTTCTGCTCCTAACAGAGGAGTCCCCCAGCTGAGTGTCCGGGTCCCCCTCTCCCCTGATGGCCAGGATTCTCTCCACCCCTTCAATCCTCTCCTTCTGATCCTCAGAGCAGAGTAGTGTTTGGAGGATGACTTCACTGTGGGCATACCAAGCAGGTCTTCTCACAGTTGGCATCACAATATCCAGCACCTCCTTTCTCTGGGACTTGAGGCAGTCCAGCTGAAAGAGGATGTGCCTAGGCCCTTCGATCCAGGAGTGCTTGACCTTCACGTTGAACCAACATGCGTAATACACTCCAATTATGAATTCCACAATGAATTGCAGAATCTTCAGGTTCTTTCCTTTAAGTCCGTGCTTTGACACCCAGAGCCTGAGAAGTCTGTTCGCTGTGGTGAGCCAGTGGCTGTGGTTTACTGGTCCTATCTCTAACAGAGCCAGCCCTGCAGGAAGTACTCCATCCCTGACTGCACAGACAATTTTATAGCCATAGTATTGATCAGTTGAGAGATCTTGAATGACCTTGTCAGGAAGCTTGATCAGTGGAGGGCCAACAGAGATTCGGGTGAAGTTTGGATTGATATCAAAGTCTGTAGCAGAATCAAGGAGCTTTCCTATTGGCCCGGATAATTTTTTGTCTGACAGAGTAGGGCCATCAAGGTCAACAATGAGATGGCGCAGGGGAAGTTCAACAGTGTGCAGGTTGCACACCAACCAGACCAGCTTTCTCCCCAGGTGCAGCTCCAGCTTCCGCATTACTCCAGCTTTCACACCAGTGTTGACATTTGTTGAGTCTCCTCCAATGGCCAACAAGGTCTTATCATAACCCCTCTCTTTCAGCCAGGCAAACAGGACCTTAGCAATCTTCTCCGCATGTGACTCCTCTTTGGTTGCTTTCTCTGGGGTAAAGTGGAACAGATAGTAGCTGCCAGGCTCACTAACAACACTATAGTGTTCTTCCTTGATCTTTGCGGGAAAAGATTGGTAACTGCCCTCAGCTTCCATCATCACATTGGTCAGGTCAATCCGCCCATCAAAGAGGATGCAAGAGATCCCCCCCTCCTCCCTGCACTTCTTCTCGAACTGTTCCCCCAGTTCTCTCATCAACTTCTCCTGTGCTCTCTTGACCTTGCTCTTATCAATCACTTTACTTGTATTGTCTTCTGTGATGATTCCTGCGTCAATCAGAGCTGCTGTTGCTATCGCTGCAGTTGGCCTCAGCCCTATGCCATACCTTACACTAGCAAGGGCAATGTTTTGAATCTCATCATAGTTTTTCTGTACCTTTGCCGAAGCTGCTGGCTCAGGGTCAGTTTGAGGGAAGAGCTCAACTTCAGGAACAAACTCATCTTCATCACCACTTCTCTCCAATTCCAGATCCTCATCACCATCTGCCAAAAATCTCTTAACATCCTTCCTGGCTGCCTTCTCTGCTACTGCAGCACTTTCCTCCTTGCTCCTTCTCCTTTTCTCTGCCTTCCTTTCCATCCACTGCCTTTTCAATGTCCTCACCTGTCTCTTGTGCTCTGGTAGATCAGGACCCCCTATTTGGTGGGGTCCTTTACTTCCAACCTTCTCTTTCTCTTTCAGAAAATGGCCTTATGCGCGCCAGAAAACCGTCAAAATATTTCATATACCAAACTGTATGATAATTACAATTAAGTGGAATGGCACACCTTTTTATTTGAGTATTTAAATATTATTATTATTATTATATGAATTACATTATATGAATTACATTATATGTGTTTATATGAATTAGTTAGAACAATGCTCTATGAGACATAACGTGAGCAGCCATGATAGAAAACGTGAGAAGATATATTCTGGGGTAACTACAATAGTAAAATAATCAACAATTTAATAATAATCAACTCAAAAATGATGTAGGTTAGGGTTATCAGAATTAAATATTTTCTTCAGAATTGTGTTCTATACACCAAAATATGTCATTTGAACACCCCTCTCCATTGATTTAAAAAAATGCATAGTATGACCCGCCCTACGCCTAGTGGCCTAGTGAAAGCCAGGATACACTGTGTATTTCCAAATGTAGATATCGCACTACGTATTTTTCTAACATTGATGATTACTAACTGCTCCGCAGAACGCTCTTTTTCACAGCTGAAAAGAATAAAAAACCCTCAGAGAACAACAATGTGTCACGACAGACTCGATTCACTTTCCCTACTGTGTATAGAAGCGGACACGCTTCGTCGAGTCAGCTTCGATGAAATTATCCAGGATTTTGCAATCAGAAAATCTAGAAAGAAGCTATTTTAATTTCAGCATACATGGAAGTTTTGTTTCATTTCGAACGATTAAAATTTATTTTACGGTTTAGTATTATTTTTTTTTAATTACATATATATGGGGGCACCATAATCTTTTCAGTGCTTAGGGCCTCTAAAGGTCTTAATCTGGCACTGAGCCCACCCTGATCGAGCAAGCCGGCGGCACGCAGGTAACTGATCGCCCTCTCCGGAGTGGACCAGAGGTTCAGCGCACTAGTGATTTTGTGTTGTGTTCTATGTTGTACTAGAGCGGTACAGTCTGTCATAATGTGTTCAATTGTTTGTGGTGTGTCCTGGCACAGGTGGCAAGTGTCGACTGTGGAGTTGTCTAGTCTGTGTTTATATGTCTGTAAGTTGGGGTGATGTCCACATCGGAATCGTGCTAAGTTAACTCGATCCGATCTGCTCAGGGTGGTCTCTGACCTGTCAATGGGTGGAGGCTTCGCACCTAGGACCGCATTCGGACCGAGTCATGTCAGTGCTTTGTGAGTTAGGTGTGTGTGTGTGTTTTCTGTACTGTGTGATGTCTGTGGGGCGGGGTATGGAATGGAGTATTTGGTTATAATGTCTCTCTGGTGTTACCTTAATGGTGCGAGGTGTTGGTGCATGATTGTACATGTAGTGGCAAGGGTGTTGTGGGTTAGTTGTCGCTGCTGTCATGAATTGTGTTCCCCTCATGTCTAAATGTTCCCTAACTTTCAGTATTTTTGTTTCTGTGTGCAGGTGTTCTATTGGTGTTGTTTGAGTACATCCTGTAATGATACGAAGTGCGTTGTTTTGTATTGTCTGTAAGGTGTTTATGTGTGTGTTTGAGATAATGGGTACCCAGCATGGGCTAGCATAGTCCATAACTGAGCGAATATATTGTTTGTATATGAGTGATGTTGTTTCCTGCTGGTGTCCAAAGTTTGTGCCTGTTAGTACCCTAAGCGTGTTAAGTCTTGACGTACATTTGTTTTTAATGTCCCGAATGTGGTTTGCTAAAGATAATGATGTATTGTATGTGACCCCAAGTATTTTTGTCCTGTGAGTGTGTGGAATGGTGTTGTTTAGTGTAATCTGTGGAGTTACCTGGTGTTCTTTTGTGTTAATTTATTTATTTGTTGGGTTCAAAATCCCAGCTGAGCCGTGAACGGCCAAATTCTAAAGGGCCAGTGCTACCTACAGCCCAAGTTAAGCTAAAATTAAAACTTACGGATTTGAGATCCTATTAGGTCCTACCTCAGGGTTGCTGACTCGATGCGGGCCTACCTTAGACCTTTGTTACATGAATTTAATATAAACAAAAGGGGTACTATTTATGGTCTTCTTTCTCAACCTTGCAACAACAACGCAACCTGGACTATTGCACGATGCAACAATCTTGTATCTAAACAACCAAACTGAATTGCAAGAGAGTTCTCTAACAGACCACACCCTGTACGTACGACATCCCACAAACGAGTAGAAAGAACGCGCAGCGCCCCAAAATGATGCCAACAGTGTGACCAAACAATGATGCCACAAGAGCTCAAAAATGCTAGCTCTAAATTAAGTTAATTTTTCACTAACCTTACAATTATTAGATGGATATATATACACCTTAACTTAATATATACAAGCAATGCTGCATCAATCAGCTTAGTCATCATATCGCCTTGGGACAACAATGGTTCTTCCTCTTCTAGATTTTCTAACATTTTGTGTTGCTAGTTAGCAAGGTGATGATTGATTTTGTGGGCGCTACTTTGAGTCTATTGTGTGTGAGCCAGTCTTGTATACTGTTTATGTGTGTTTGTAGGTTATTTGTAGCGGTGTCGATGTTGTTGTGGGTGGATGATAAGGTCAGCTTGTTATCTATGGGTGTTGGAATGTCATGCATGTATAAGTTGAAGAGTGTTGGTGAGATAACAGAGCCTTGAGGGACCCCGTTCAGAAAAAGCTTGTTTTTGGATGACTTGCCATTAAATGTGACATGTGAGTATCTTCCTGAAAGATAGTTGCTCAGCCACCTTTTGGTGTTATTGTGCATGTTTGCGTTGAGTATTTTGTTTATGAGAGGGAAGGTGGGATAGCATCAAATGCTTTACTAATGTCTATTGTTGCTAATAGTGTACGTTGAGCTGGTTGTCTGGAGTTGATGCCATCCATGATGTGGTGCGTGAGGTTAGTGAGTAATGTCGTGGTTGAGTGGTGAGGTCTGAATCCATGTTCAGTAGGCGTTAGATTAGGCGTTGAGTTAGATATGTTGTCTGGTCCAGTAGCCTTCGAATTCTTAATGTTTTTGATGATCTTGATGGTCTGATCTGTATTGAAGGGTGTAATGGTCGTGTCGAGTCTGTAGGTTTTCTTGTGTCTGGCTGTCTGTCTGCGTGTTTCTGGCTGTTGTCTCTGTTTAAGTGACTTATCTTTGCCTAGTGAGGTATATCTGGGTGTTAATAAATTAAATAATTAAAATTACTGGGTCCGAACGCCCCAGCACCGCGATAAAACTACAGAAAAGAACACAGCCGTGAAAATCTTGAGCTTCACATTGTGTCAAGATTTATGAATTTTAAGATTTTCATGCCTATAGTTTTACTGACCAAATAATTGAACCCCCAATTACTGTCGGGTCAATTATTTGGTCAATAAAACTATAGAAAAGAACGCAGTCATGAAAATCTTGAGCTTCAAATTGCCGCCCGTAATAATAATCTATAATCTATATTATAATAAGAGAGCTGTCCGTCTGTCCGTCCGTCCGTCACACTTTCAGAAATTGTGAGAAAAAATTGTGAGAAAAAAATTCAGAAATTGTATTACGGGCGGCAATGTGAAGCTCAAGATTTTCATGACTGCGTTCTTTTCTGTAGTTTAGCCTGTCTGTTTGTCTGTTTGTGAAATTTATCCCGGGCAGTAATGGGGGAAGGGTGGGGGTGGGGGTAATGGGGGATGGGTGGGGTAATGGGGAAGGGTGGGGGTAATGGGGGAGGGGGTTAGCCCCCAAGTTGCATGAATGGGGGTGAGGAGGTTTTGGGAGATACCAGATTCAGAAATGTTGACATAATGTGAAGCTCAAAATTTTCACGGCTGCGTTCTTTTCTGTAGTTTAGCCTGTCTAACCGTCAGCGAAGCGACGGGAACTGTACTAGTAATAATAAAAGGACGTGTGTGTGTGTGTGTGTGTGTGTGTTCCAGCCATAGGTCCAAAATGGAAGCAGTTACAAATATGAAATTTCATACACATATTGATTAGGTCCCAGGTTGTGCACCTGGGTGTTAATAAATTAAATAATTAATTTTTAAAATTTAAATGACGTCAACTTCATTACGCAAGGGGGTTCTAAGCTCGTGCTCTTGAGTGCACTTTGTGCTCGTTTGTACGTGCTTGTTCCTGGAGGTTTCACGTGCGCCCTCCCGGCCCTAGCACCCAAGGATGATGGGGCTCGACCCTGGAGTCCTTGTCATCCTTGGTCTTTTTCCACTTCGACTGTCCCCTCCACCCTTTCTTTTTTCTCTGTCTTTCCTCTCACTTTTTCTTTGTTTTTCCGCCGAGATATGCCCTTTTAAATTGAAGCGAATCGGTTCTTCCCGAACTTTAAAAAAAAAAAATATATATATATATATTTTTTTTTTTAGTTCAGGAAGAACCGATTCGCCTCTATTTAAAAGGCATATCTCAGCGGAAAAACAAAGAAAAAGTGAGAGGAAAGACAGAGGAAAAAGAAAGGGTGGAGGGGACAGTCGAAGTGGAAAAAGACCAAGGATGACAAGGACTGCAGGGTCGAGCCCCATCATCCTTGGGTGCTAGGGCCGGGAGGGCGCACGTGAAACCTCCAGGAACAAGCACGTACAAACGAGCACAAAGAGCACTCAAGAGCACGAGCTTAGAACCCCCTTGCGGGTATATATATATATATATATATATATATATATATATATATATATATCGAAACCTATGGTAAAATTATTGAATGCCCGGTTAGGTTCATTGAATGCCCGGTTAGGTCAACTGTACGCCTTTGACGATTGGTTAGGTTAAGTCGTGATATTTTCGTTAAAATGCGGGATATTTTTGCTGTTGTAATAAGTGGCTATGTTATAATAAGTGTTACAAGTGTTATAAGATGTCTCATGTAATAACAATATACATAAAATTGTCAGATAATTAACTAAATAGTATGCCAGTATGCTAGGTTAAGAGGCTATGTTGGCCTTATTTTTGTATTAAGTTCAGTGTATACGTAAGATTGTATTTGTATGTTAGGTTAAGTGGCTATGGATTGTGAATAATCCGCAATAAAGATTTTTGTTTTTGTTTTTTTTGCTACCCACACCCACACGAAGGGCGGGTTCTCTGCTAGTATATATATATATATATATATATATATATATCTTGTAGTGGTTAGCTAGCGCCTCGGTGGTGTAGTGGTTAGCGTCGCTGACTACGAATCCATCGGCCCCGGGTTCGAGACCCGACGGCAGCCGGCGCGCAGCAAAACCCATCTGTTCATCCTTCCACACAATAAAGGAAGTGGTTGGTGGATAAATGGGTACCCTAGGTGGCCTAGTGGTTACGACGCTGCGCTGCTGATGGGGCGTGGTTCGGATTCCACGTTAAACTGTAGGTCTAACGTGGAGTGAAAAGCTTGACCTTCGTCAGAATGAACAATTCGGGCGGAAACTAACCAAAGGTTATATATATATATGAAAATTATATCACGAACGTAACACGTGAATAATATTTATGATGAAGATAACCATGAAGGAAATTAAAATACGAAATAGTGCTCAAGCGCTTTCGTCTAATGACATTCTCGGGAACTGAGGATGTCATTTTGGGAGTACCAGTATGGCGGACTTGTGACTTCAACATTTTAAGCTAATGCACTATTTAGTAATTTATAGAGATCAGTGGGTAATGATACAAAAAAGGACCGCTCCTGGGTTCAGGCACAAATCTGTGTTTTTCTAGATCGTTTTTTTCTCCTTTTTTCAATGGTGATATTCATCCCAGTAAAGCCTAAAGCTTAAGGGACAAATTAAATAAAATAAATAGTCGAGCTTCACAATTATTCATGTCATTGTAATTTGTAAATTGTAAAACGAATGTATTTCTTTTATTATTAATAACGGTTATTCAATATTCAATAAAAATTTCCTGTGCAAATGTGTTTTTCTGGAGTTACCCCTTCTTCCCCCTACAGTACTGATCCCCCAACAAAAGTGGGCAGGGCTTTGAAGAAGAAGGAAAATGTGGGGTTAAAACCCACAAAACCCTAACCTAACCCAACCTAAACAGGTGTAAAATTGCTAAATCGTCCTTCCCGTTAAAGTTCTTAATAACGTCCAGATAGCCGAGGGTACACCCGTCACACTCCATGGTACCTGACAAAATGTGGAAGAAATAGCGTCTCCAGCGCCCACAAAGGAAGAAACAATGACAGTGATTGGTTGTTATTTTGTAGTGTTCAGTTTTTTGTCACGTGATTAAATGCTGTCAGGTCTTTGGCCAAAAAAGTACAGAACATAACTAAAAAACTGAGCATTTACACAAGAAGCGACTATTATATTTGGAATCATCGTTAAAAATTGGTCTATAGAAGTACAGTGACTACAGTCGATTATTGGAAATTGGAAGTGGAAGTGGCAAGTTGGCAACACTCTCTACTGTGCTCAAATTTTTTTAATTAATAAATTGTTGAAGAATTTTTTTTTTAATTTTGTAACTTTTTCTTTATAGGAGTTATTAAAGTATAAATAGTTATATTCCTAAGCTTTAAGCTCAATATAAATTAGTATTCAGATGGGTGTTTTTTTGGTCGGTGAACCTTTGCGGTAATCGGACGTACCTAGATTTGCTTGTTAAGAAGAGGTTCAAATTCTTTATTACTGAAACCAACTGTGTGCTGTTGAAAAATGTTTCCGGGCTGCAGTTGAAATTGATCCTGCATTTTGGAATTATTTTTTGACTGGTATAAGATCACTTCAGTGTTTCCTGTACTTGTTTGTTAAAAGATCTTGGCAAGGCATAGGCCTTGTCTAGGGTTTGTTTTTTGGTGACGACTGTGGCCTAGCCCATCTCATTGGGCTAGGCCTAGCCTTAGTGTACCCTATACCCTAAGCCCTAGGGTGTAGGTTATATTTACTTTCCTAAATTTTCAATCCAATCATGAGTAAAGAAATAACTGCTAAAAGTACTAAAAGGTTACGGGTGGGTGATTCTAAGACCCTTGAGTCGGCTCGCAGTGATGACTTGATGGATTTGAGTAGGATCATTAACCCTTAAGTAGGTGTGCCCTTTCCATAGATTTAAGTACGCACGCGGCGCACATATGCATTTTCATCAAAATTCACTATTTCACTATAATTGTGCACCATATGCATTTTCAATGCAAAATTCACTATAATTGGCAACTTCTTCACAAAATGGGGCACACTGTGCGCCAACGAACCAACTTAAGAGTTAAGCAAACTGACAATGCTATCACTTCTTTTTGCAAGAAAAGTTCCAATGAAGTTGCTCAAAGATTCGATACTCAGGAACCATCTAATCCTACTCAACCCTTCAATTGTCCTACATCTCCCGCTAGACCTGCTACCAATAGTCCTGGACCTAATATTTCTATTGAACAAGAAATTTTTATAGTGGGCACACTAGGGGCCTATCGAGGTGGCTCCACTATGTAAAAACTGCTTGTACATTGGCAACAACCAGTTTTTACAAAGCTAATTAATTATCAATTTAAAACTAAAGATAGAATCTCTGGATCCAGAGGATCAAAGTCATAATAGGCTACTATCCACAAATATGTTACACTCTATATCTATTTGTAACTGACATGCAAATATATCAGATCCAAAGAATTCGGTCAATTTCATTATAGTACCCATCAATACCAGTACCTTGCCAACCAAAAATAAGTCACGGTTCATATCAATTGTGGATCAAGTCAATTTACAACCATATACATTACAATATATATACTTAGGAGGAAAAGTGTAGGTGTGGCTGTAAAGACTATACAGTAATGTAGAAATGTGTGTGCACCCATTTTGGGTTTCCCATTTAAAGGTGTTTGTGGGGCAAGTGAAGATCATGAGTTTTTCAATACCTCACAGTACTATGGGAATCTCTTTAAATTGGGTGTGTAAGGACAGAGAGTATCCCCTAACCCAAGATGCCTCCCTATATCCCACAATACTTGTTGAGCTATGGGATCTATCACCTAAATGCACATAATATATATCAAATAAATTAGTACCATTCATGCAATAAAAATGGGCTTAAACACTATCACCAGATTCCTTTGCAGACATCAAATTATCCAACCTTCTTTTGAAAGAATCAATTGTATCTGAAGTCACCACTTCTTCTGTCAGACTATTCCAAAACTTAATTACTCTATTTGTAAAACTGTTTTCTTAAATTTGTTCTATATCTTGGCTTAAATAATTTCATACTATGACCTCTAGTCTGGTTATTGTGATCTTTAATGAAAAGAGGCTCAAAATCTATCTTATCCAACCCTTTTATCATTTTATACACCTCTATCATATCACCCTTTTAATAAGAACATGTTTAGATATGCCAGTCTTTCCTTATATGTCAATTGTCTGAGAGATGGGATCATTCTTGTTGCTCATTTCTGTACTTTTTCTAGTTTTTCAATATCTTGTATCAAATAGGGACTATTAAATTGAATACAATATTCGAGGAGGGGGGTCTCATATGAAATGTATAGTTGCTTTATAATATTGTGTGATTTGTATTCAATGTGTATCTGCATGAGATTGAGTCTAGCATTTGCTTTATTTCTGATTACCATACAGTGATTTGAGGGTTTAAGTTCATTAGTCACAGTGACACCCAAGTCTTTCTCTCTATCATTTTTAATCCAAATTCCATTCATATTGTATTCAAATTCTGGATTTTTTGGCCTAATATGCATAACCTTACTCTTATCAACATTAAATTTCATCTCCCACTTATCTGCCCAGGCTGTTAGGTACTCTAAGTCTTTTTGTATTGTCATTGCTCCTACTGACTTAACATTATAGCCTAATTTTGTATCATCGGCAAATTTTGATGTTTTACATGATAGGCTCTTCTCTAGATCATTTATATAGACAACAAAAAGCAGAGGTCTCAGTACAGACCCCTGTGGGACTCTGCTCAATACGGGTCTCCAAGTAGACTTATTTCCATTTAGATGAACTCTGTTTTCTGTTTCTCAGCCATTCTTCTATCCAGTCAGCTATATGACCTCTTATACCATGGGCTCCCCGCAAGGGGGTTCTAAGCTCGTGCTCTTGAGTGCTCTTTGTCCTCGTTTGTACGTGCTTGTTCCTGGAGGTTTCACATGCGCCCTCCCAGCCCTAGCACCCAAGGATGATGGGGCTCGACCCAGCAGTCCTTGTCATCCTTGGTCTTTTTCCACTTTGACTGTCCCCTCCACCCTTTCTTTTTCCTCTGTCTTTCCTCTCATTTTTTCTTTGTTTTTCCGCTGAGATATGCCCTTTTAAATAGAGGCGAATCAGTTCTTCCCGAACTTAAAAAAAAAAAAAAATACCATGGGCTCTAACTTTTACCAACAATCTTGCATGAGGAACAGTATCAAATTCCTTTGCAAAATCTAAGTATACTATATTTACTGGCTTTTTATTGTCCAAATGCAATAGGACTCCATCATAAAATTCAATAAAGTTGGTTAAACATGACCATTCATTTCGAAAGCCATGC
The DNA here is from genome assembly GCA_023014485.1 of Bathynomus jamesi. Lineage (NCBI taxonomy): Eukaryota > Metazoa > Arthropoda > Malacostraca > Isopoda > Cirolanidae > Bathynomus > Bathynomus jamesi. The sequence continues at coordinate 68,301 of JAJOZX010005281.1, forward strand.
TGGCTATCATTTATAAGGTTGCACTCTTCAAGGAACTCAGTAACTTTACCTCTAATGATACTTTCCGAGTAATTTGCAAATAATGGTGAGGCTGATGGGTCTGTAGTTTTTTACCAAGTTTCTATTTCTGTTTTTAAAGATTGGAGCCACATTTGCTTTCTTCCAATCCTCTGGAGTTTCAGTACATATCAATCATTTATTAGAAATAATTTCTAGTGCCTGTGCTATATTCTTTTTGGCAGCTTTTATTACTATTGAATGTATTTCATCTGGCCCTGGAGATTTTTCCATTTTTAATTTACTGTATCTATTGCTTTTAGGATATCTAGTTTTGTTACCCTTAATTCATTTATTTCTCTATCTTGTCCTGGCTGGTAGTATAAGATTAGGAATATTTAAATTTTCATTTGTGAATACTGATGAAGTATTTGTTTGGTTCTAGGAAAACTCGGTCCCAAGAATGAAAACAATTAAAGATTTTCAGGTAGTGGAGGAATTCCGGATGCTTTATGCCTCCAGTTGGTAATAGATCTTGCTAATGTTGGCAGTGTTGGTAAATTAGCACGTGTATCACCATCCAATTCATGAACAGCATCACATAAAAGAAGTCGCGTTGTAGATGATACTGATGTCGCTACCTTTGATTTAATTTTGGCAACTGCAGTTCTTGCTTGAATTGCAGAAGCATGTGCAGGATGGTTGTGTTTCCCGACAGTAGCAATAACATTTGGTATATCAGTATTTGAATCAGTATGGACACGAGCACTACACATTCCACGTTTTTCACAGCGCCAAAATAACTTTTGACCGGCAGCACTACTTTTATGAAAGTCATACACATAATTGCAATTGTCAATTAACTTCTTCCCTCTCTGCAACTCAATGAATGCCACCGCCATTATGGGTTATTCACTGTTAACTATTAAAGCTTTAGCATGGTTGTAAACTAAACACGTATAAAAAAATTAGTTGGTTGCAAACTAAACATGTATATAAAAATTGGTAAATGGGTAAAACAGTGTCTTTTTGAATTTTTTAAAGCCCCCTTTAAAATATGGCTAGATTTTCGAAGAAAAAAGTTTTAACGGATAATGAGAATTATGAGATATTAACTAAAGAAGAGATAAAGGAACCATCTATATGTACCAGTGGAGAATAGAAATGCAAGAACTGTAACTGAAGTAATATTGTATAATGTAAAACCCGGCACCAAAATTGTGACAGATGAATTTGAAAAAAGAAAAAGATTCAAGAAAATTATCGCTTTATTAAAATATGATGCTTAAATTTTTCTTCTTTTTTTTTCATTTTTACTTTTTTTATTCTTTTCAATTTAATTTTTTTTTTCTTTTTTATTATTATTATTATTATTATTATGTATTTCACCTTTTTTTTTGTTTTTTGCGTTTTTTTTTTTTTTTCTCTACTTTTTGGAAAAATTTCACCGTCATCATCACTGTCTTGGGACTGAGTTTTCTTGGGACCGAGTTTTTGGGACCGAGTTTTCTGGTCACCATTTGTTTAGTTCTTCAGTATTTCAAGATCATCATCTATAGTTTTATCATCTATATGGAGGGGGCTAATTTTCTTTTTCACTCTACTTTTCAAATTGAAGTGACTGAAAAACTTGTTAGGATTGTTTTTTGAATTCTTGGCTTGGCTTTTTTCCAGGTCTCGTTTGCTATCTCTAATTGCTTTCTTGCAAATGCTTCTTTTACTTTTATATGTTTTGGAGTCTGTGCCATTTTTAGTTCTTTTGAATTTATGAAATGCTTTTGTATTTTCCCTGATTGCTCTTTTTACATTGCAGTTTATCCAAGGTTGTTTTTTATTTTTTCCAGTTCTGATTTTACACTGTGGTATATGCTTCCTTTGTATGTTCATTATTATACTTTTAAATTTTTCCTATATACTAGTTACTGTCTGTTCAGGCTGTAGAATATCTGTCCAATTTATTAGACACAACAGATCATGTACTAGTCCATTTATATTTCCTCTCTTAAAATCTGGGATTTCTACTTTATTTTCACTAGGTCTTGAATTACAAACCATATTAAACTGAATGATGTACAATGATCACCTGAACCTAGTGTTTCTGAAACTGAGATATCCTGGAAGGTATCTAGATTATTTGTTAGAATGAAATCTAGAATGGCATTGGCCCTGGTTGGTTTAACCCAGTTAGTAAAGGAACCATTCTCAATTATACAGTAAGAATCTCTCATTACTTTCTGGTGTTTGTAATATTTCCTAGTCTCTATGCCTATAATTGAAATCTCCAACAATAATAATAATAATGCTCATCATTGCTTTATTTATTTCATCAATAAGTTTATTTTCTACATACTTATTTTCTTTACTTTTGGGGATTCCTCCAACTGAACATCCCTCAGGTGGTCTATAGATACCCCCTATCCTGATTTTCCTGACATTTTTATGCCCAATATCTATCCATACAGATTCAACTATTTCCTCTTTAACGGAGGTAACTTCAACTGAATTTAGATTTGTCTTTGCATAAATAAATACTCTGCCACCCTCTGAATATTTACGTTCATAATAAAAAAGTTTGGATCACGTTAAGAATAGCAAACCCATACAGTGTTGGGTTCCCTATTCTTGACATGGAAACTTTTGGGTTTGCTATTCTTAACATGGAGAATTTTGTAAAAACCTGTGAAGCTATTGGTCTCTCTTGTTATATTACCCTGACTGTTAGTACTGAGGGTAAATCATGGGATCACCTAAAGAGCAGGGCCCCCAGCCTTCTTTAATCAGCCTCATAAGGCTAACTAACAAAAATATCATGACTTAACCTAACCAATTGTTAGGTCAACTGTACGCCCTTGATGATTGGTTAGGTTGTCGTGATATTTTTGTTAGTTAGCCTTATAAGGCTAACTAACGAAGGCTGGGGGCCCTGATCTTCAGGTGATCCAAATCATGCAATCACCATCGCTATTCTTAACTTGTTGAATTTTGGGTTCGCTATTCTTAACGTGATCCAAAAGTTCATAGCTATCAATTTCATAAGTAATGGTATTCTCTCTCTCACTAAACAGACTATTTGGTATCATACTGAATTTTGTCCAAGTTTCAGTGACAATCATAACATCATGATTTTTAATACCTATGTATGCCTTGAATTCATTTATTTTATCTCGGATACTTCTTGCACTTACATAGAAAAATGACAAAGAACCCTTGAAATATTTTGTTTGTAATTTAGTCTGGTTCTTGTTCTGTTATGGTATATTATTTGCATCTCTCTTACTTTCTTTGTTGACCTTTTTCTTTTGAGTTTTAATTATATTTTTTATTAGTTTATTGTTATCAAGAGTATTGGTATTCACTAATTTGGCCTATTCCTTTGGTTTTGTCAATTATATGATACAATCTTTGATAGTAAATCAGTCCCTTTACTAGTAAGGTGAATTCCATCTTTGTTATAGAACTCTTTTTAAAATTTATTCCACAGTTCGATATATGTAATTTCTATACTCTGACATAGTGTCTTAAGCCTACTATTTATATATAGTGCTTGTGAGTACCACTTATTATTCTCATGTATCCCGGGAATTATACCTGTGATAGATGTTTTAAGGTTAGGTCTCTGTTCCTTTAACTTTGTTAATAGCTGTTTATATGATTCCACGATTTCTTTGGAGTGCTTACCCTTTATATCATTTCTACCTACATGTATAACCATATTCTTTGGTACAGTTAGGTCAATACCAGATCCTTTTTCTATAATTTTATTACTAATTCTATTTTTTTGCACCTGGATAACAGTAAGCTATGCTACCTCTAGGTAATTTAGATCCTAGGCCCCTCACTTGTCACCTATAACGGATGCTGGTTCAAACACACCTATAGCTTTAGAGTGCCTGGGTTTATATGAGTCTGGATTATTATTGCTAACATTGTTTTATAGGCCTACTTTCTTCAGCTTTCTCATCTTTATCCTGGACCAGTGAGAAAGCATGAAACTGATTGGTTAGTTCTATAAGGACACTTTTCCTTGGCTCTTGAATTCTAGCTTTCCAGGTTTTCCTAGGTTTAGTCCACTCATCATTTTCAGAAATTGTCTGAGGATATCTAGGCCTGGGCTCACTATGAGGTATAGGGACATTTAAGTTTACTTGAACTGCTACTTCACTTGATTTAGGGTCAACTGCAATATCTCTAAGTTGGTCTGGCCTCTCCCTCACTAATAGACCCTTTGGACCTATTAAAATGTTTTATTACAGTACTACACTTGTCACAAGACCACATCATGTTGACATTAAGCTTAGAAGCAGCATTTATACCTTTATATATATCATTTGTAAGGTCTTTGCAGCTTATGTGATATCAATCACAGTCATCACACAATAGCTCTATCTTTACTCTTAACTTCCTTTCTACAAACTCTACAGTCGTTATCAAAACCTATTTTTGTAGGGTAGGCTATGTTGCTAAGTTAGGTCCTAGGCTTAAAAATTTTGTTGACTCACCAACTTTGATACTATCAGGGCTGTGGAGTTGGTGATAAAATTTTCACATTCCAACTCTGACTCCAAAAATTTTCACATTCCAACTGACTCCAGAAATCTGACTTGTATAATTATGACTCCAACTCCGATGGAATGTTAAGGCCAAATTGATTACGATTAGCTTTATTAGACCAATGGAGATTCATAAACAAGGCATTTCATCACCACCACATGACTCATCAGTAGGGTGACAATAAAAATCGAAAGTTGGAGTTTTTTATTGGCCATTTGTTCAATGCTGCTACTACATGAGAAAACAATGTACTGTAAATATTAGGTCATTCAGATAATATTTAAGGGTGTCTCAAGTGAGGTAAATAATTCTCCTTATAACAAAAATTAATTATTCATTACCTAGTAAAAATAAATTAATATTTTTTTTAATTAATGTAAATAAATGTTAGTTTTAGTTCATAAGGTTTAAGTGCAGGCGTACTCCAATCGTAATAAGTAAATAATATATTTACTAAATATATTCCAGGGTGTCTTTCATTCAGTTGTAGACCACCCATTAATTCTTGCTTTTCCTCAAGCCATACCCCTTTTTCAATGTACCAGGCTGAGACTTCCTATGATCCTCAACAACCTGCAAGAGATGTTGGCACTGTTCTTCATTCTTCATAATCTTTGTATTGAAGGCCTGGATCAAGGCAATTCCCCTCTCTGCCATGTCATTGACGACATTTAGTCCTTCAACTATAGTCAAACCAGTCTTGAAATCTTCGTCGTCCGGCCAGGTCTCTGGTTCCTTGGACAAGAAACCATCATTAATTTTTAGAAGTTCAAAGAGAAGCTTTGATCCTTTCGAGGCAAAGTTCGAGAGCTGCTTTGTTGAAATGGAAGAAACAGCAGGTATTGGGGCTCGCTTTGGAGGATCTTCAGCAGCTTCTTTTTCGACGATTGATCGAGCGATATTCTTTTTCGTCATTGCATTGATACCTTTATCAAAGAGTGCGAGACCAGTCAAGTACTCGCTGAGGTACCATAAGTGATGACCGGGACACTAAGGCAGGATGCTGAGATCTTTTCATCGTGGTGCTTTGCTAGGTCTTGAAGAAGCTTCAAATCGTTCGCGGGAGCAGATGAAGGACTGCTGGCCGTGAACCACGCGCTGACATATAACTCCAGGGAAAAAAATACAAATCATTTTAAGCCAGACATGTCACGAGTTGTAAGTCTGAACTGATGGGAAAGCAGCAGGATTTTTAATGAATAAATTACTTTTGCCATCCAACATGCTCGGTGAAGTGCTCCAGGTCGCCGAAACCTAAAGTTAGGTAAATTACCTCCAAGGATTGTAATCGACAACTCCAAGAATTTCACGGTAATCATCCCTCGGCTGATGTTTTGTCAGATATAGATTCCAGCAAGTGATCAGTTCTTCTCGATTCTCATTCAGACTCGATGGAAGGTCTGACAGGGTCTTGTACCTATCTTGGCAAATTGTATTCCACGTCTCTTTGAAGCGGGAGAATAGGAGGATATCTGGACCAGATGATGGTCCCATGCATTCCATGTACGCCTTCTCAATGACAAGTTCTAGGATGTGATGGCGACATGCAAGGTATAAGAGTTGGCGGCTGAGTTTCTGCTCCAAAATTACGCATGCCCCAGTAACCAGTATTTGAAGCTGTAGTGTCGAAGCTCATAGCTCATAGGAAATCAAATTCAGTTCCAAATTTATATAATTTAAACATCAAACTATGCCAACAATTAATGAAACTTTTCTAGAACAATTTCCAATAATAATATAATCAATGTATCAAAATAAAAAATATTACCTTAGATATCTTAAAAGAATCGGGAGAGAACTTCTAAGCATTGTTTTCAGTCAGGCAGTCGTATGCAAAATGAACTTGAAGCACCAAAAGCTGATCATCCAAAGATTGATACACATCATATTATTTAACGATTTATTTATGAAAATTTTAATTTAATGAAATAAATTAATCGATTTGCATAATCTATAGTATGAAATAAAGGAAACAATTCTATTAAATTATATAATACACTTGCATTCTCGAAACATTTTTGTTTTTGAAGCGTTGTCGAAACTCGTTCATTCTTGAAATTTCTCCCACGCGACAGTTTCATTCATGTGACTCGAGGCACCCCTAAATGCTTTCCGAATTCCATGAGATTTCGTCTACGGTGTTTCCTCATAGGGTGGCAGCATTGGACAAATGGCCGGCAAATTTATTTGAATTTCAAATTTTATCCTTATAAGAAGTTGTCACCCTACTCATCAGGTTACTTAGTGGCTGTAACTATGCCTTAATGGCTTTTTTCTCTTTATTCAAAAATTACAATAAATCCCAAAATACAAACTGATTGAAGCTTAAACAAAATAAGATTATTATTAGTTTATCAAATTAATATGTTTTTGTATTATAAACATCCGTAACAAAATGTACTAACCTAAACTGAATTTTTAAATTTTCCTTATTATTAATTATGTTAATTAATTAATTATAATCCTTATTAATTATAAGTAACTATATTTATATATTAAAACATTAGGTTAAATCTATTTTATTCATAAAATTGAGCTAGGCCTAGGCCTAGGTTGCTATGGTTATAGTTGAAGGATTTGCACTGACTCTGACTCCATCCAACTATGCACTTCCGACTCTACTCAAAATTGACTGACTCCACGACTCCGACTCCTGACTCCACAGCCCTGGATACTATCAAGTTATATCAAAATAGTTACTCAGGTTAAGTCAAGTGGGAGTCTTACCTTGTGGTTAGGCTAGGCTATCAGAATAAGCTAAGCTAGGCCTGTACAAACAAGTACAGGCAACACTGGAGTGATCTTATACCAGTCAAAAACACAATTCCAAAATGCAGGATCAATCTCAACTGGTAGCCCTGGAAAAATTTTTCACCACCATACTCCTGGTTTCAGTAATAAATAATTTGAACTTTTTTGTTAATGAGCAATTCTAGGCATGTCTGATTACATGCGAGTCTCTAGTAATACTCAGGACAGTCTGAGGCTCTTTTGGGTACCAAATCAGTTATAAATGGTCTTTATGAAGTTGAGGCTAAGATTGCTTATAATTTGAATAAAATTCAGGGTATTATTTTTGCCCTGGAACTCCTTAATTTATCAACTGAGGAAATTTTGACTGAATTAGTCTTCTACCAATTCTGTCCTTGGTATAAAATGGTTAAATAAAGGTTGAGAAGATTCCTACTTCTCTTTTAGTATGTACTTTTGGTGGACTACTATTCCTAGTAAATTATTCTATGGATATTTAGCATATGATGTCAAGTGGTATTACCCTAATCCCTTACTTTGTTTTAAGTGTTGGAGGTATGGACATGGGACAAAAACCTGCACAAATAGTAACGTCTTAAATGTGGACAAGATCATGATAAAGAGACCTGTGTATTATTTGATAAAGATGTTTCTTGTATTAATTGTAAAGCTTCTCATTTAGTTAATTCTCGATAGTGTCACCATTGGATCAGAGAGAGTGAGATTATTCATATCAAAATTGATGATAATTTGTCTTTTCCTGAAGCTAGATGTAAGTACTTTTCTCAGTTATCCCCTCAGATCTCCTCTGCGTCTTATGCTCAAGTAGGGACCCAGAATTTGTCTAAATCTCTTACACATGTATCAGTTGGAACTCAGTGTGAATTGTATCCAGCCAGTAATGCATCTTCCAAGGCTACAACAAGTAATACTTCTTCTAACACTACCATTTCTCCTATAAAGAGTTTATCAGCTCATCCAATGACACCCCAAACTTTTCTATTTGGGATATAATCAATGAATACAAGAAACTTTCCAAATTGAATCTTCAACCAAGGCAATTGTTACCAAATTGGCCCTCATGCTTGGGAAACAAGGAATACCAAAGCGTCAAATAGATAGTAGGGATGGTTTTAGGATTCTCTTTGGAGATTAATTTCTTTTTACCACTTTTATTCATGTTTAAGTTATGTCAGTGGAATTTGATGAGCTTTCATAAAAGATATCTATTCCTTCAGACCTTGATAAGTGATCATAAACCTACTATTCTTGCTTTGCAAGAAACTTAGCTTTGTCATGATGCTACTATTGGATTGAAGGGATATACTTGCGTTTGTAAAGATAGGACTAGGCAGGGTGGTGGTGTCCTTCTAGGGATACACAACTCCATCCCTTTTTCTCCTGTTAAAATTTGTTTGGATTTTGAGATTGTGGCAGCCAGAATTCACCTTAGGTCAGTGTCTTTTACTATCTGTTCCATTTATCTACCTCAACATCTGAATCTTACAAGAAAGGAATTTGAGAATGTCCTCTTGAAAGTGCCACAACCAATCCTACTGATGGGAGATTTCAATAGCCATCATGTCTCCTGGGGTTCACAAAATAGTTGTATTAAGGGTAACTTACTGGCAGAACTGTTTACTGATCTAGATTTATTTGTTTTGAACTCTCCAGTCTCAACTTATTGTTCTGAATTTAGGGGACACTTTTCAAGCATTGACTTAACAGTTGCCTCTTCTGATTTATTTCAGCAACTATCTTGGACTGTGTTACCAGACTTATATGACAGTGATCATTTCGCTACTATTCTTGACATTTTTGAGGAGTTGTTGGTTTTTAAGAGGCCAAAATGGAAGATAGGTATTCTTTATTAACCTTTGAAGCCAATTTCTCTCTTCCTTCAGTTGATTTTTGTAGAAGTGCTGATGAAAATTATTGTAATATAACACTCATTGCTTGTGCATCTAAACATATTCCCCCACTCTTCATCAACAACGAACTTTAAATATAGTAAATACTGGTGGAATGATACCTGTGCTGAAGCTCTTAGTTAAAAAGAGCATTTAGGCTTTTTGTTGGTAATCCCATACAAGAAATATTGGTCATCTATCAAAAAGCAAAAGCATTGGCTCGTAGGGTTGTCAGACTATCTAAGAGGAACTTAAGAAGGGATTTTGTACAGTCTATATCATCACATTCCACAGTGAGTGAGGTTTGGAATAAAATACAGCATTTTAGTGCTAATAGGGGATTTAGGGGTTCTTTGGTTTTAAAGTCTAAAGGTGTTTCATACGCTGATCCAGTTGACACTACCCAGATTTTAGGCAGCAGTTTTGCAAACACCAGTAGCCTCTCCTTTTATATTGAACCTTTTGTCTATCATATGGTGGAATCTGAGTTTGTCCTTATTCATTTTGAATCGAGTGATACTACTTACAACTCTCCATTTACCATATATGAACTGGAAAGAATTCTTAAGGATACTAAACTAACAGCTCCTGGTAGATAATATTGTATATCCTTTTCTATCTAATATGACCCCACAAAATAAAGAAATTTTACTAAGGTTTTATAATTTTTTATGGTTATGAGATGTCTTCCCAGATTGCTGGAGAGAGAGTATTTTAATCCCTCTGTATAAGCCAGGTAGACCTTCTACTGACCCTACATCTTTTAGGCCTATCGCATTAACAAGTTGTCTGTAAAGTTATGGAGAAATTGGTATCTTTTAGACTCATGAAATTTTTAGAAGAAAAGAATGTTTTGTCTCAGTTTCAGAGTAGGTTCAGGCATAGATTTTTAACAATAGATAGCCTTGTTTGATTAGAAAATGATAAAGGGAGTCTTTTTTGAGAAATGAATATCTTGACTATGTTCCTTGATATTGAAAAGGCTTATGGTACTGTCTGGCATCATGGTCTATTTCAAAAACTGTATAAATCTGGGTTAAAAGGCCATCTTCGAAGATTTATCCCAAATTTATTTCTAACTGCCGTATTAGAGTTTGTTGGAAATCATATTTCCAATACCTTTAATGTTGAAATTGGCCTCCCACAGGGAAGTATCCTAATTCCAACACTATTTTCCTTGATGATTAATGATTTATTTGAAGGAATCAATGACAGTGTCAGTTATTCCATATATGCTGATCACTGTGCCTTGTAGGTGGTTGGGGATGATTTGAATTTTCTGACATATGTGATGCAAGGTGTCCTAAATCATATTAGTGAATGGTCAGAGGAATGGGGGCTTAAAATTTTCATCTTCCAAATCAAAATGTATGATTTTCTCAAAGACCATGGAGGAATGATTGTTTAGCATTAATTATATTTATCAGAAAATCCTCAATGATCTGGGAATAGTTTTGGATCAGGGTTTGACTTGGTCTAAGCATATTCAATACCTGGAGGAAGCTTGTGTGAAAGCTATTTCTATATTAAAATTTTTTTCTAATTCAGTTTGGGGTTTAAGTAGATCAACTTTGTTGATGTTGACGTAGTATTAGGGTGTTTTTTGTACCATACCTGTTCTAAAACAAATTTACTGAAGCTAGATAGGATGCAGTATAAATGTATTAGACTGGCTTTGGGAGCTCTCAAATGTACAAGAGTTGATTATTTAGAAGCTGAATCAAACATTATGCCCTTGCATTATAGAAGAAAACTGTTAGGTGCTAGGTATGCTACTAAAATGTTAAGGTTTGATTCACACCCAACTAAAACTTGTATTAATAGATTTTATAATTTTCAATTTTATAGACTACGTCCATACCCAATACCTTTTAGTGGCTGGATCAAGGATTTTATTCACCAAGTGGGTTTAACTTTTGATTTGATAGCATCTCAGCAAGTTCCTATTTCATTTATCACCCTGTAACAGTGAATTTTGATTTTCTATTCATACCACTAACAACAAATTGGCTTTTGCAATTGTGCTCCAAAGAAGTTTTCTGGAGAGGGTAGAAACTTACAAAGAAAGAGGATACTTACTGTATATACTGATGGATCTAAATCAGAAAGTGGCACTGGATGTGCATTTCTTTGGGATGGGGTGATTAAGGGTTTTTGCCTTCCAGAGCACTGTTCTATATTTACTGCAGAATTGTATGCTATACTACAGGCTTTAATATATATTTGTCACAACTCAGACCTTACTAAGTTTGTTGTTTGTTCTGACTCCCTTTCTTCTGAAAGCTATACAGTCCTCTTCTGGGCATCATATAGTCATTCAGATTATTGAATTACTCAATCAGTATAATCTTGATGTTATCTTTTTATGGACTCCTGGTCATGTTGGTATCCGGGGGAATGATACTGTTGATGAGCAGCATGGCTTGTAGTCTTGATGAAGTCCAGACCATCCCTTACTCTGTTGGTGAATTTATGAAGCCCATTTCACATTTCATTCTCTCTGAGTGGCAACAGGAATGGTCCCAATGCAATGGACTCCTTCCTCAGATGGAACCTGTCCTTTGGAAAAGGATCCAGAAAAGAATCGCAGGAGTGATGTCATATTGACCAGGCTTAGGTTGAATTGCTCTAAGTGTCCCATGGACATTTTTTTGATGCAACTTTATTTAAAAGGTGTGGTACTTGTAATGTTCAACTCACCCCAGAACATGCGACCATTCATTGCCCTACTTGTAATTTTCTTAGAACTGATTTAATTAACTATTGTAATGGCAAAGGAATTTGTTTTTCTTATGAGTATTTTGGAAAATGAATTTCCATCATCCTTACTTTTGACCTTCTTAAAGAAAGCCAATTTAGGCCTATCTAACCTGATCTAGGTGTTTATCATTTGATAGTCCTTTTGTAGTAGCTATAGTATTACTCTTTTACTAACAGGTTCCTTTTTCTTTTCCATCCTGTGTGTTGTAGAGTGGAACCCTACAACTGAAGTGGTAGAGGTCTTTTTTTCATTTCCTTTTTAGTCTTGGTGCCAATAATCCAGCAGGGTTGCCAGCACCTTAAACAGAAATAAAATAAAATAAATAAAAGTATTCAGATAGATCTTGGTTTCATTCAGTGCAAGCCCAACATTTTGGTTGATTAGCCTAGGTCCCCATTAGCCATTTCCTGCAGGGAGTAGCCTAACTTTAACCTTAAAGTTTTTAACTGAGATAAAGAAAAGTATTTAAGATGACTTTAGATTGTGACTGTAAGTTTGTAAGAAGGAAGTTAGGGAAGGGGATGAGAGTTGGGATGATTGGTATCACTCAGCTTGCATCAAAATTATAGAACAAATGTACAGGGGTGAAGTCACCAAGTATTTTGTGGTTTTAGCCGAGGCTAGGGACATGCTCAAGGCAAAGTTTAAGAAAGCTGCTAGCTCAGAGTCCAGTGGATCTAAGTTAGTTGATGCTACAATTAGTACAGTAGTGGTATTGATGAATGATCCACAACATCCACAAAATTATTGAAGAAGATTTTGAAGTTGTTGAGGAGCTAAATAGATATTTCTGCTCAGTATTTACAAAGGAAACTGATAATAAAATTCCAGATTTTACATTAGTAGCACAAGAGAGAGATAAATCATATATATTTTGAGGAAGTGGATATTTTGAGAGCAATTGACAGGCTAAACATAGATAAGTCACCAGGACCTGATGAAATTTATCCTAAAATAGTAAAGGAAGCAAAATATAGCATAGCCCAAGTACTTAAAATAGGTACTTTTTGGTAATTATTCATTTTTATACCCAGTCTGTTTTTATGATAAACTTTTCTGGTCAATATTGAGGTGTTTTGCATGAATGCCATCCATTTCCTGTGCAAATGTGGTTTTTTGAGATATCATCTCGAAAACTACACATTTGCACATGAAACAGATGGCAGTTTCATACAAAACCTCCAAATTAACCAGAAAAGTTTGTTCTTGTCATTTTTGTTTAAACTAATAAAAATATCACAACTTAACCTAACCAATCATCAAGGGCGTACAATTGACCTAACCACAATACCCCAAAAAGGTCTAAATTCTCGTCTTCATCGAGGGCAATATGGTGGATTATGTCTTCAAAGTCAAATATGCAAAACTGACACATCATACTTCTGGTCATAAAAACACCGAACTAACAGACCAACAATTGCTAATAATGATTTAATTTTAAAACAGAACAAATTGAATTACGCAGGAGTAGCCAGAATCACCAAAAATAGGAAATATTCACAAAATAGTTGATATATTGAAAAAACATGAAAAATAGGGAATATATTTCAATAAAAAACCACATTTTATACAAATCTGCACAAGATAAGATACAGTATATATATTTTTCTTAGTTTTAAATGGCAATTCAGTATATTGTAGGTACTGTTTTAACCGCGTGTGAGTGGGTTAAAAGATGAATATTAACCTATTTTTCAACCTTTCATTAACAGCAAAGTTCCAGAAGAGTGGAAAAAAGCAAATGTAGTCCCACTTTTCAAAAAAGGAAGGAAAAAACCTAGCTAAAAACTACAGACCAATTAGTTTAATTTCTATTATTTGCAAATTACTTGAAAGTGTCATCAGAGACAAAATTACAATATTCTTAGAAGAAGGATTAATTAATAATAGCCAACATGGCTTTTGAAATGGCAGGTCATGTTTGACAAACTTGAGTTTTATGATAGTATGTTAAAACATCTGGATAAAAAAAATCTATAGATATTGTGTACTTGGATTTTGCCAAAGCTTTTGATACAGTTCCTCATAAGCAGTTGCTTGTTAAAGTTAGAGCTCCTGGAATAAAAGAGACAGTAGCAAATTGGATTGAAGAATGGCTTAAAGAAAGAGAACAGAGTCCAGTTAAATGGGACTAGGTCTACATGGAGCCCTGTTCTGAGTGGAGTCCCACAGGGGTCAGTACTTGGACCTCTACTTTTTATTATTTATATTAATGACTTGGAAAGGGGTCTAAATAGTAAAACCTCAATATTTGCAGATGAAACAAAATTGGGACAAAATGTAAGATCTTTAACAGGTGCCATGAAAATGCAAAAGGACATTGATAAAGTAGTTGCTTGGGCAGATAGATGGGAGATGAAATTTAACGTGGAAAAGTGTAAAGTTGTACATGTTGGTCATGACAATCCAGAAGTTGGATAAATAAAGAAGGAAAAAAAAAAAAAAAAATGAGGCATTCCATGTCAAGTGTACACACCTTATGTCAGGTCATCTCACTGATTTTAATGATTTTTGGTGTGGTAGTTGGGTATGATTAGTAATGAAGCATGACTAAATTTTAGCCACTTGGGTCAAGTAGTTTGGGAGTAATGAAACCCCCCACCCCCAAATTTGGGGTCAGCAGCGTAACCTCGTGATTTTGAAAGGTCATAACTCAGGATCTAATGGATGGATTTTAATGATTTTGGTGTCAAAATGCTCAGAAAAGACAGCAGAATAACTTAATTTTATGCACAGTATACATATTCCATTACAAAAATGTTTCATTTATATTTCACCTTTGACCTTGACCTCAAGTCAGAGTTCAAAATTGAAGGTCATGAAAATTGGCATGTAAAGACCTTTTAGATGAAGCATATTCAAGCAAAAAATTGGAGTGGGATCTCCGTGGGTTTGCTTTCCAGAAGCATTTGAAATTGTGCATGTTGAAAATTTTGAGTATTTTATTTAAGATAACTTCACAAATAGTTCATATATATGTATGTATATAAATATATGATTATGTATAAATATAGCTACATTCATGGTTTGATATATAAACTGTATGTAGCTATTAAGATTTTTGCAAATATTAAGATATTTGCTGCTCTAAAAGAATAATAATTTTCATTACAGTACCTATATAATTTGTATATTTAATCATGCTAAATTTGTGTGTTCAGGTTTTGACTATATGCTGATAAAATGTCATCAAAATATTGTTGTGATCCATTCAATTCCCACATTAAATTAAAATCTCTGATCTTCGGCCTGCTTCACAATCACTGATAGAAAAATTTCCAAATCATTTGAAGCCACGCTAAAAGCTATGTTCATCATGCAGAAAAAATTTTTCCTTACCTATTTTACAAGTTCAAAATATAGTAGAACCAGAAATATTATCAAGCTCATCTGATACTACTATGGAAACTGTGTCATCAGATGATGATTTTGTTGACAAGGAGGCTGAATTGTCAGCAATGAATGAGACAATTGCCATGATTGGGGAAAGTCCAATTGTCAAGTGCAAGATTCAAAGAAATGAAGCATACCTCCCAACAAAAATGGCCAAAATACAAAGTTCAGTAAGAAGACACTTAGATATGGTAGGTGAAATTCCTTGAGAGCCAGGTCCATCAAATGTAGACAAACTGTCCGAGCCAGAAGTAGTTGTCCAAACATTGAAAGATAAATATTAAAACTCAGATAAACATGACTAAATTATGATTGTTTTTGCACCATCAATGAGTGTAAGAAAACTAATTCAAGAATTTAACTGTTCACAAAGAATGGCTGTTCAGGCTCAGCAGCTTGCAAAAGAAAAGGGAGTATTGTTGTCACTGAATCCAAAGATGGGTAAGGAATTGCCACTGGAAGTAACTAACACTGTTATAGAGTTTTTTAGAAATGATGAAATAAGTAGACAAATGGCAGGCAAGAAAGACTGAAAAAAATATCAAGAGAGGTTAGTTTTATGTAATCAAAAAGAAGCATATCAACTTGTTTCCAGCTCTAGGATTTTCAAAATTTGCGATGCTATGCCCCAAAGAATGTGTTTTGGTGGGAGCAAGTGGGATGTATAGTGTGTGTGTGTCTGCACAATTCATCAGAATGTCAAGTTAATGATGACAGGTTCTAGAATGGCGTAAATTACCAGTGAGGAAGAAACTCTGTTGAGTAATTACCACTGCGCTTTAGTCAAAATTATTTGTGACAAAAGTCAACCTTCTTGCTATTTAGGAGTGTGTGATCAATGCCCTCTACCTGATTCGCTAAAGGAAACTCTTCTTACATGTTACGAAGAAAAAGGTATTGATGAAATCCAGTACAAACAGTGGACAACAATAGATCAATCTCAGCTGGACTGTTATTCAAAATTTAGAAGATTTCCTAGATAACTTTTACTGTCTTTATTACTCGACTAAGGCATCATGATTTCATTGCCAAACAACAAGCCAAGTATTTAGGAAAAAATGAACTGGATGAAGGTGATTTTTTGGTGATTGTGGACTTTTCCGAAAAATATTCCTTTGTAGTCCAAGATTGTGCTCAAGGATTTCACTAGAATAATTGCCAAGCGACTCTTCATCCATGGGTTTATTATTACAAAGAGCAAGAAAAAGTAAATCATAGCTCTCTAACTATTATCTCGGAGTGTAATACACATGATACTGTTGCAGTGCATCTATTCATAAAAGTTTTAATAAATCATCTTAAGTCAAATTTTCAGCTACTAAACAGAATTATCTATTTTACTGATGGATGCGCAGGTTAATACAAAAACTGCAAAAACTTTTTAAATTTATGCTGCCACCATGAAGAATTTGGAGTTAAGGCCGAGTGGCATTTTTTTGCTACCAGCCATGGCAAGGGACCATTGGATGGTGTTGGAGGAACCAAATCAAAAGGGAAGCATCAAAAGAGTCTTCATAGGCCATATGAAAATCAAATTCTGTCCCCAAAAGATCTTTTTGATTTCTGTACCTTAAAATTGACTCAAATGTCTTTTAGCTTTGCAACACAAGAACAATACTCAAATGAGAGAGAATTTTTAGATCCAATTTTATCAAAAGCAAGAACCATACCAGGCATACCAGGAACTCAAAAATTACATTCATTCATACCACTGACAAAAAATTGTTTAGAAGTACAAATGTACAGCGCCTCAGTTGAAAGTCAAAAGGAATTTGCTTCCCTTCAACAAGCCACTCGATTAATTGAAAATGTAACAGTGGAATATGATAGCCTCTGGTGGATTGGGTGTGTGATGGAAACATATCCTGGTGAGGGTGAAGTGAAAGTAAACTTCCTTCACCCTTGTGGCCCAAATAAGTCTTTTACTTATCCTGAAAATCCTGATATACTTACAGTAGATTTGTCCAACATCCTCACAATCATAAACCCAATGACAGCTACTGGAAGAACATGTACAATCACAAAAAAGGAAACCAATGAAGCCAATATGATCCTGAAAAACGTCATCTTAAAAAGTAATCAAGAAACTGGATACAAACTTATTGTCAAAAACATAATCAAAAACTTTTTAAAACTGCATGGAAAATGTGAGTATTGCTATTTAAATTGCTTATTGACATGTATGCCTATATACTGTAACTAACTATATTTTAATAATTACACTTATGAATACAGTTCTAAGTATTAGTTTATCTTAAATTGTACAGCTTCCTAATATTAAATTATTATTAAATAGCAGAAATCCCTCTAACCCTCTAGTTGTTAGAGCCTGTGACTGAATAAATGGTCCTGGGTTAGAATCCTAGTAGCTTAGAGGTTAGAAAATTTATTTTCTCCACAAGCGTGTGCCTGATGCCTATGCTTGTTTCTGCCATACAGTAGAATATATAAGATCTCTAAACTAATACAGAATTAAAAAACCTATTTTGGCACCCTGCATAGTATCTAGGCCTAGGTCCTTCGGAAGTTGGAATGAGGTACGTGCCTAGGCCTTGGGAGGTAACCAAGGGGTTTACCTACCTACCTACCTTGCTAATTAATTTTTTAAATTTTATAGGTCTATGGTAAGATGTTTGGGAGTTATTGCCCATTAAAGTTAGGTGGTAAAGTGGGGGCCCATATCTCAAAAACTATGGGTCATAGAACTTTTTAATTTTGACCAGTGAAATCAGCACCCGGAAGAACCCTATATGTCAATTTTCATCAAAATTGGAGTCGGAGTGGTGACATGCATTATGTGATCTCTCCTGGAATGCCCCCTATAGGTATATATCAAATCATGTATGTAGCTATATTATATGTATAATGTTGTAACATATATTCTGCTCGTTTTTTTTTTTTTTTTTTTTTTTTTAACAAAAATTAAATGACTTATAAGGACAAATTAATCATCACTATAATTCCCTTCTTTTTCTATAACCTCCTCCCACCTGTAGAAAAGTTTTTTATGACACTTTCAAAGAAATCCCTTGGTTTCAAGTTAAAAAAAGTGATCATTTCATTTTTGATAGCGTCCCTGGATTGCAACTTTTGTCCATCTAGGTAGGTGGTGGTGCAGACTCCTGAATCATCTGAAGGTGTGATGTCCAGAGAATAAGGTGGATGAGGCATTTTTTCCCAACCAAATGCCTCCAATTGGTCAGTGGTGATTTGAGCAGTGTGAGGGCACGTGTTATCCTGGTGGAGTAGAACACCTCTGCGATTAATTAATGCAGGATGTTTTCCTTGTAATGCCACCTTCAGCTGTTGGAGTTGTTGGCACTAGACTTCAGCTGTGATTGTTTGATTATCTGGCAGAAGCTCAAAATGAATAATTCCTTGCATATCCCACCAAATGCATAGCAAAATTTTCTTTGGATAGGGTCTATTCCTTGGCTGAGGTTCAGGCTTTGTTTCATGGCTAAGTCACTGATGTTGATGCTTAATATTGTTATAGAGGACCCATTTTTCATCCCCAGTGATGATTTGATTAAAAAATGCTAACAGACATAGACAGTGGAGTAAACAGCAATAGTATAGTAACATCCTTTGCAGATGATACAAAGATCAGCAGAAAAATCAGCGATGTACATGACGTGGAGGCCTTGCAGAGGGACACGAACAAAATATACAAATGGTCAGAAGACATGTCATTCAACGCTGAGAAATTTCAACTCTTGAGATATGGTAGAAAAGAAGAACTTAAACAGACTGCATATTATGCTCCAGATAGACAGGAAATTCAGAGAAGCATGAAAGCGATTGATCTCGGGATAATAATGACAGATGATGCGAAATTCGAAACACAAAATCAGATAGCGATAAATAAAGCAAAAAGAGTCGCTGGACAGGTTCTAAGAATGTTCAAGAGAAAGGACAGGACAGTAATGATTCCCCTGCTAAAAACACTGATGATACCAAAACTTGAATACTGCTCAGTTTTGACGTCCCCATATAAAAAGGAAGAAACTAATAAACTAGAAGAAACGCAAAGGCATTTCACAGCCAAGATTGATGGCTGCAAAGAACTCAACTACTGGGAAAGACTACGTAAACTAAATCTGTACTCACTGGAAAGAAGAAGAAGAGAGGTACATCATAATCTACATATGGAAAATGATCGAAAAACTGGTACCAAACCTAAAACTAAACCCAATTACCATTCAAACAACACTGGAAAATAGGAAAGGCAGAATGTGTAGTGTTCCCAAATTAAAAGCATGACAAGGGACCTCCTCAACCCTGAAGGAAAATAGCTTGGTTGTCAGGGGGCCAAGACTTTTCAACCAGCTTCCTAAGGACCTCAGAAACGTAACGGCGGTCAAAGTTGAAGTCTTCAAGAAAAGACGATGCCTGGCTCAGGACAGTACCAGATGAGCCGGGCGTGCCTGGCTATGTACGGTGGAGAGCGCAAGAAAGTAACTCGCTCCTCCACCAGGCCAGACCTAGAGGTGGGGCCACCAGCTTGACCTCCGTGTGAAGAGACCAACATAAGGTTCATAAGGTAAGGTAAGGTACAGTGATGTGCAAATATCAATTTGATGAAGATTCGCTTGTGACAAATCATGCGGAACCCATTTTCCAACCTTCACTACTTTTCCTAACAGCTTCAAATGATGATGAATGGTCATATGGCTAACACCAAGTTGCAGGCCAAGTTCTCTTAGTTACCATTAGGTTTTCCTCCACTGTTGCTTTCAGCAACTCATCTAACTCAATTGGTCATCCTGTTCATTGATGATCTTTTAGACTGAAGTCTCCATTTCTGAACTTCTCAAACCATCTCCTACACATCCATTCATTCACATCATTATTTCCATAAACTCTGAATGTTTCTTGCGGATTCACTAGTGTTAGATCCTTTATGGAACTCGTACATCATTACATGTCAAATAGCCTATGCCCCTTTTAGTGATGGGACGATTAATCGGAATCGAGAATCGGAAGAATCAAGCATTTTTTCGGAATCGGAATCGAGAGAATTGTACCATGATTTCCGATTCTTAAAACGATTCTTTAACTTTTAATAAAAAAATTAATTAATTTATTATCTTTTCAAAAGAGAGGTGGCGGTAGCGAAAGTGATACGAAAGGAAAGCGGAAGGTGTGTGGGGGTTTTCGTTTAACGGTTCTCTTGAAGCCACCCTGGTGCTAAACTGGGAAAGGGCCATTGGATGAAAAAAAAAAAATCTTTTTAGGTAATAACTAATAAGTGATTACGATTACAAGCGAAAGATGACAACTTAAGTAACACTGAACACAGAGTATCAGAACTGACAAGTTGCCACACGCATAGTGAACTAATATATATAGTGGATAAATAGCCCAAAACCTCTTTATAAAATATAAATGTTTAAAATTCAAATTTAAATGCCGTCAATTTAAAAATATTGAGAATCGGAATCGGAATCATTAAAAATTTTGGTATCGTCCCATCACTAGCTCTTTTGTGGGCTCCATGTTTTTTCAATTACTGTAATATCGTAGGGGTGGCATTGTAACTGTATGAAAAACACCAGAGAAAATATTCATTAGCCTAATCCTACACTAGCCTAAGTCATTCTGAATCATGATAAAATATGTGTGAACCTGCCACCGTGTATATTTTGCAACATTTTTAAACTATTTCACATTATCTTGGTTATTCTATTACACTGCCCAACAACAACAAAATTTTTTGCTGCTGATTTAATTCTAAGACCTTTCTGGATAATATTGATGTGCTGATTTCAAAAAATCACCTTAGATTTTGTCAATCACATCAGGTTTTCGTGCAATGCAATATGCCTATTTTGGGTGATCCATGAATAGTGATGTTAAAAAAACCGTTTTTTTTTTTTTTTTTTTTTTTTTTTTTTATATGCTGTTTTTTTTGTTTTTTTAATAATTAATATAGATATTGCCAATTTAATTATAAGGTATACTTTTGCAATGATATATATTATAAAAATAAATAAATAAATAATAAAATAGGCCATATGGTACCAGTATAGAATGTCCTTTTCAGCCTATTTACAGAAAAAAACTGGCCTCTTTCTTGCACTGAAAGTCTTGTATCTTGAGATCTGTTAAACTTGCGAGAACACTGGCTGGGAGCTGACTGCCCATTGTCCAACCTTTCCAGGACTCTCCCATCCATGCCTCGGATTTTGAATCTCCCACTTAACTATCCTTTAGACCCACGATGACATTCCCCCCCCCCCCCCCCCAGACCATCCATATATATACATACACATACACCCATATACATATATACTACCAATATATACATAAATACTTATATGCACACATTTATATCTATTATATACCCCATACATATGCATACATCCAGAATTCCAGATACATACGCACGCATACTCACATATATACCTACACAAACTCATACACCTCTATTTCGCCCTTTCATTACCTCTGAGATCATTTAGCACATACAGTAATATCCATACAGCCAAAAGAAACTGATTAAGCACAGACAGAGCAGCAAAGCTAGTATTTATATCCCAAAATGCAAAATTCCAAGAAAGTGAAGTAAAACATGGTGCTACATTGGCTTCGTCAACATCCAAATCTGCAATAAGTACCAGTACCTGTGATATTGAAACTATATGCTCTAATCAATCTAGTGATAATGATTCTTCAATGGAAATAGAATCAGATAATGAAAGTTAAACAGCATTAGGTTAACACAAAGGTTAAAGAAAGAGATGAATATTTTTATTTTTTTTATTTTTCTATTTGGAATATATATATATATATATATATATATATATATATATATATATATATATATATATATACACTGGTATTCTTGCCAATCACAATTATATATATTGTTTTATACCAGTATTATGTATTTTTTATGTATATTATACCAGTACCTGTGATATTGAAACTAGCATATATGCTCTACCCAATCTAGTGATGATTCTTCCATGGAAATGAAGGTTAAACAACATTAGGTTAACAAAAAGGTTCAAAAAAGGTGAATATTTTCCTTTTCTATCTGGAATATATATACTGGTACTCTTGCCAATCACAATTATGTATATTGTTTGAAACGAGGAAGAATGTTTTATGTTCTAGCTAAAAAATATATACATATAAAAATGAGGGTTTGTTTTTCCTTTCTATTATATACTTTTTGCGTGATTCAATTTTCTAAAAGATGACTATATATACTAGGTATAACCATATAAGCATGGTAGTATAGTAAATTATAGGTAATACTAATATACTTATTAGATTAAAGGAAGAAAAATATGGAATAAGTTTAAAACAAAAAAAAAATACAAAAAAAAATGACGCAATAAAAAAAGACATCACTATCCATGAATGGTGCTTATCAAAATTGATGATTTTTGAGACCTGTTAACAGCTGTTTTGCTATTAAAATTTTATCTGTGGAATACGCAAATCTGTGCATTAAATCTAAAGGTCATGTACAACATATTAAAATCTTGGGTATCTGTGATTTCCCCAGGTGTGAGTGTGATGTCATGATCATGGATTCATTTTTTGCTTATTTAAACACTTTTAATCACTGTGTCAATATTACCATTCTATATTAAAGTTCACTCCCTGCATAATTGTTTACTTTTCCATGCTGATTCTGAGTATGTAAAAACTTATTTTTTGAAAAGAAAAAAATTGGGCATAACCCTGCCAAAATGCGATATCTCCAAAATATCCATATTTGATTGCTCGAAAACTTGAAGTGATAGGCAAAAACTAAGGTGATTTTTTAAATCAGCACACCAAAGTTACCTAAAAACAGGTGTTAGAATTAAATCGGCAAAATTGGTGTTGGGTAGTGTTATTTATCATCCATTTTCTAATCAAGCAGAATTTGTTACAACCTGATATATATAGGGGACCATTCTGAGTTCATTCCAATATGAGTTTTTTATGATACACACAGACCGTGCATGGAACAAGGAACTCTTCTGGGATAATTAAATCACTATAGTCCGAATAAGTAATGGTAAATGACAAATACCATAGTTTTTCTTTTTCATGATGCTAGCCTGACATGGGCAATGGGTCACTCGCAAAGAGGTCCCATAAATATAGCTTCCCTCACCAGCTATCTGCAAAGCAGACAGGATCCAGCTTTGGGACATGGATCTAGGGTTTAAAGCAGCCTAGCCCCACTACATTTAGAACCTCAATATAAGTAAAAGACTCGTTGCATTCACGTCGGATTGAATAAATCAAAGAAAAAGGAGTAACTACCGGTATTATAAAAAACTTGGGGAACCATTCTGAGTTCATTCCCATCATGAGGTTTAAGTTCTGGTTTTTGCTAAAAATATAATAGTTACCCCTTTTTCTTTGATTTATTCAATCCGATGTGAATGGAACGAGTCTTTTACTTATATTGAGGTTCTAAATGTAGTGGGGCTAGGCTGCTTTAAACCCTAGATCCATGTCCCAAAGCTGGATCCTGTCTGCTTTGCAGATAGCTGGTGAGGGAAGCTATATTTATGGGACCTCTCTGCGAGAGACCCATTGCCCACGTCGGGCTTGCATCATGAAAAAGAAAAACTATGGTATTTGTCATTTACCATTACTTATTCGGACTATAGTGGATTTAATTATCCCAGAAGAGTTCCTTGTTCCATGCATGGTCTGTGTGTATCATAAAAAACTCAGGGAACCATTCTGAGTATATATATATATATATATATATATATGATGAATAAAACCACGAAGGAAAGGAAACACAGATGGTGCTCAAGCGCTTTTGTCTAATGACATCCTCAGGAACACTGAAGTACATAAAGAATTACAGCCTATATATAGGTTACAGAAAGAGAAAAAAAAATATATATATATATACAATAAATGGAGAAATGAAATTAAAGGATTGTGGAAGGGGGCGCACAAATTTATAAGGAAAAACTATTGATTTTTAGCACAAGATTAAGATTTGTTTCCAAACAATGTTATAGATAAAAAAAAAATAATAAAATAAAAAAAAAATATATATATACAAATTTATACTGGAAATCTGCCCAAGTTTTAGCACTCTGCTCTTTTTGTATATAAAAATTGAACAATTATCGATTTTTAGCACAAGATTAAAAGATTTGTTTCCAAACAATGTTATAGATAAAAAAATATATATATATATACAAATTTATGTGAAATCTTAAATAAAATGCTCAAAATTTTCAACATGCACAATTTCAAATGCTTGTGGAAAGCAAAGCCATGGAGATCCCACTCCAATTTTTTTGCTTGAATATGCTTCATCTAAAGGTCTTTACTTATACAAATTTTCATGACCTTGAACTCTGACCTGAGGTCAAACTACTTGACCCAAGTGGCTAAAATTTGATCATGCTTCATTACTCATCATACCCAACTACCACACCAAAAATCATTAAAATCAGTGAGATTAGTGGCAGAAATCACCAAAAAGTGTGTACATTTGACATGGAATGCCTCAGATAGATTTGGGTGTCATTGTGAATCCTGATCTTAAAACTACAACTCATTGTATTGAAATTAGAAATAAGGCGAATGCTAGATTGAACCTAATGTAGAAACATATAGAATATAAATTACCAGAAATTATAAGTAGGCTCTACGCTTCATACGTGAAGCCTCCTCTTGAGTATTGCATTCAGTTCAGTAGTCCTTAGAGCAAGACAAAGACAGACTAGAAAAAGTACAAAAGAGCCACAAGGATGATACCATGCCTTAGACACCTTAGTTACAAAGAAAGATTAGAGCACCTAAACATGTTTTCCCTAAAGCAAAGTAGGTTACGAGGTGATATGATAGAAGTATATAAAATAATAAATGAGTTAGATAATATAGACTTCCACTCTCTTTTTACAAAGGAACACAATGATAGGACAAGAGGCCATAGCCTTACGCTTTTTTAGCAAAGATGTAAATAACAGTTAGTACAACATAGTTTTTCAAATAGAATAGTAAAATTCTGGAATAGCTTAGATGAAGAAGTTGAGAGTTCCCATACTTTGGAGACTTTTAAGAATAAACTAGATAAATTAATGACTGAGAGGTATTTCGTAATGTTGTTTTGCTGAAACTGGTAATAGTGTGAATGGTCTCCCTTCCACACCTGATGCTTCATAATGGCTTTGTCCGTCTCTCTCTCGACTTCGCCTCCTTCAAGTTTTGGTACTCTTTGTACAGCTTTAGTATAGCAGCTCTAATGTTCTCCTCTGTCTTCATGGGGATATTTGCCGCCTTCCAAACTTCTTAAAGTTTGATACTCGTAGATTTGATGGTAAGGGGGATTGTTTCCTTCAGCTCCAGGTGATGGTACATAAAGCAGAGGAGGACTTGCTGACAGGATGGCAATCTTCCTCCTAAGAACTCTTCGACTAGTCTTTTCAATCAGCCAGATCATCTTTCTTTCCATTTTCAACACTTTGCACCTGTGAAAAAAAAGAAAACATTACAATATGTTGGAAGTTGGGACGTTCTCAAGATTTGGTTACAAAGGGTTAAGGTATCAGAGGTGACATAAGTGTGCAACCTCTAAATGGTGGTCAATTTGCATCAAATTTGATACATATGATTTACAGATCATAAGGTGTATGGGGAAGAGCAAAGTGTAGTGAAATTCACAACTTGATAAAAGTGGAACACCCTACTGTGGGTCGATTTTGATATGAGAATGGGTTTAATATGTTTTAAATGACATGGGCTGGACCTGCAAATCAAAATAACTTTGGTACTTACGTATTATTGGGACTACCAAACTGTTTGTATTTATTTTTGCTCTTGTCATTTTTGTTTAAACTAATGAAAATATCGCAACTTAACCTAACCAATCATCAAGGGTGTACAGTTGACCTAACTGTGCATTCAATTAACCTAACGGGTTAATATTGGTTATTTCACCAGATCAAGTAAAGATAAGCACCCCCAACCTTTTTTAGTTAGCTTTATAAGGCTAACTAACGAAAATATCACAACCTAACTGATTGTCAAGGGCGTACAGTTGACCTAACGATTGGTTAGGTTGTCGTGATATTTTCGTTAGTTAGCCTTATAAAGCTAACTAAAAAAGGTTGGGGGTGCTTATCTTTACTTGATCCATTTCACCTAAGTATCTTCTGATCTTTTCATATTAGGCACTCACTGTCACATTTCAGGCAAGTTAAGGATGAGAGAATAATGCTGTAATTGATAAACACATTCAGTGGTTTGTCTTCATTGAGGGCACATGATGAATCAAGTTCTCAGTCGAAATCACACGAATGGCATGTCCTAATTCTATCACAAACACCACCAAACTGAATGCCCTTGATGATTGGTTAGGTTAAGTTGTGATATTTTCGTTAGTTTAAATGAAAATGATGGGAGCAAAAATACATAATAAACAGTTTGGTAGTCAGGATAATACGTAAGTACCATAACTTTTTATGCAAGTGCATATTAATGGTGAAAATTATGATACTAATATATATATTAAATATATATATATATAAATACACTCATTTTTGGTCTGATGAGTATAATTTTGGGCTATTTTTTCCCTACTCTGCGACTTAATTAGTTTTAGTTTCTGTTCTGGCTATTTTTTCTTTTTTCTAACTAGATTCAGTTTTGTGGTGTTTGTGATAGAATTATGACATGCCATTCGTGTGATTTTGGCTTTGAGAACTTGATTTGTCATGTGCCCTAGATGAAGACAAAGCATTGAATGTTTTTATCAATTATGGCATTATTCTCTCATCCTCAACCCCTTCACTCCGATTGGGATACATGCGTATCCCACGGCTACATCATTGCGCTCTCCGATGGGATACCATAGTATCCTATTTATGAAATGGCTTAACTGAGGCTTTCATATTTCTGGAGAATGCTGAGTTTCTTGTACATTGTTTAGATGATGATAATGAAAAAAAAATTGACCAATGAGAAGATAGTGGGTGGGGGCTTATTACACAAATCTTTTGTTTAACTGGCTCATTGACTCTCATAAACTCCTATTTAGTTGTGATTTATCACTTTATCAGTGAGGATTTGTTTGTTTGTTTGTTTTATATATTGCTTTATTTTGGTCATTTGTTTGATTTTCTTGTATAAATTTGTGAAATGGCTTCAGCTCGCAGTGATAGTGACACTGATAGGCTTAGTAATTATAGCGATAGTGACATTGACTACGAGCCTGAAGGCAGTGAAAGTGTTAGTGATGAATCAGTCAGTGAAATAAGTGAAGATAGTGATTATAATGAAGATACAGTTGAATTAGAGAAGGGCTGGAAGCGTATTGTAAATATTTTTGAAGACATTAGGCCTACTGATCTTCCTCCATTACATCAAACATTTCATGGCATGAATCCCAAAGTAAATTTTGATAAGAAAAACATTGATGATTATTTCAAACTTTTTATGAGCTCTGATGCAATTGAACATCTTTTACATTGCATAAATGATAAAGCTCATCTTCAGAATAAAAATGCAAGTAGAATCAGCTTATATATATATATATATATATATATATATATATATATATATATATATATATATATGCCTACAATACATGTATACATACCATAGGCCTGTATAACCTTACTATATGCAAATCAAAGGTGGTTCGGCTAACCTTGGATATAGTGAAACTATACGATACGCAGCATAGGGGCCAAGGGGTTAACTTGCCCAAAATGTGACAGAGTGCCTAGTACGAAAAGATCAGAAGATATTTAGGTGAAATAACCAATATTAACTGGTTAGGTTAATTGAATGCCCAGTTAGGTTAACTGTATGCCCTTGATGATTGATTAGGTTGTGATATTTTCGTAAGTTTAAACAAAAATGATGAGAGCAAACTTTTCTGGTTAATTTTGAGGTGTTTTGCACGTTTCCTGTGGTAATGCATCATTTACAAGATCTTGTAACATGAACATGTTAGGTTATGCTTTATTGTATAAAATGTAGTCAAAAATATATTTTTCAAGTGTATTTTGGTGTGCTTTGTTCGAATATGACCTTCATTTCTTGTGCAAATGAACAGAAATACAGTAACATGGTAAAAATTTTATAGTGGGCACACTAGGGACCCTTTGGCCCATCTGGGTGGCTCCACTGTTAATACAAACAAACTACAAATACAGCCAGGGATGGGGAGTCGGCCAAAAACAACTGACTCCCGACTCCTGAGTCGGTATTTTTAAAAACCGACTCCGACTCCCGACTCTTTCCTTATCATGCTGATCTACAACCTTATAAATATTGGGATGTTTGTTTCGTAGATGGCGTTTCAAGTTTGAGGCTCTAGTTGGAGCATTAGCATGTTTCCCAGTGTAAACACTAATTTTTGCATTACACTCTTTACCATCCTTTTCTACTTGACAAATAAAAATACTTTCATCCTCATTTAGCTTAAAATATTGAAAGACTGCTGAATTTCTACTAGGCCCACGACTCATTACTAATAGGGGCTAATTAAATTAATAACTAATATATTGCTAATTTTTATATGGTACCTAGTATCCTAAAATAGAAATATGAAATTCATTTGCTAAGATTTACCAGAACAATAAATCAAATGTGGAAATGTGAATCTAGAATTAGTTCAGGAAGATATTTATTTAGGGCAGAGTAGTATTCTGGTAAATTGTTGGCATATAGAAATTGAATCAAAGAGTCGGGAGTCGGTCATTTTTACTGACTCCCAACTCTTCAAAAAAGCCCCGACTCCCGACTCCGACTCCGACTCCCCACCTCTGAATACAGCTACATGCAAAATCAAGATCCAATTGATCTCTGCAGATTGTCACACATCCATTAGCTATACATTAACTTTAAAACCTTGGATCTCGTGGATCATTCATCAATATCACTACTGTACTAATTGTAGACATCATATGGTTATCTCTTCACGAAGTTTTACATGGATCTATATAGCTATAACCTGAATAATATAATACAAGCTTTACAATTAAGATAAAAGGAGTAGGTGGGACTGTAAAGACTGTATAGACTCAGAGTATTTGAATGTACACCCATTCAGGGTCTCCCATTTAAAGGTGTTTACTGTTTATGAGGCAAGTGAACATAGTCTCTTTCATACATCATAGTGCTATGGGGGGGCACCACTCAGCAGAGAAATCTCTCTAAATGGGGGGGTATAAAGACAGAGTATCCCATCACTCTGTGTGGGTGATGAGATTTACCCAAATAAAAAATAAACTATATATTTATTTGTACCGTATGTGGGAAGGGTTCACAAACCTCTTCTCCACACCATTACCAGTTCAGCAAAATGTGGATCATTCATCAATACCACTACTGTACTAATTGTAGATATCACATGGTTATCCATACAGCTATATAGCATGGACCAAACACACATTTATGTTCATTTGCACAAGAAATGAAGGTTATATTTGAACATAGCACACCAAAATACACTAGAAAAATATATTTTTTATTTCAACTTCAGACCATGTCATTTGCAACATAATTACTGAGAATAGGTTTTTCTGGCGTATTTTGGTGTTTTATTCAAATCTGACCTTCATTTCATGAGTGAATTTTGGGTTAATATTCGTGGTAAAACTTTACAAGACACCCGCATTGCCATGAAACATGCTACAGTAATGAAACATATCAATCAATAGAGCAGAAAAAATGGGGCAATCAGCTATGTATCATTTTGAAAATATTAGAAAATACCAAAGTTATGACACTATGAAGATGTTACTAGGCCGTAGCGTACACCATTTGGATCTTTTCTGTTTCATGTACTGTTTCTGATTTTGTTGAAAATAAGAGATTTAATGTAGGTTAACTAAATGACCAGTTAGGTCAGTTGTATGCCCTTGACAATTGGTTAGGCTAAGTTGTGATAGTTTTATTAAAACTAACGAAAATATCACGACTTAACCTAACCAGGCATTCAGTTAACCTACATTAAATATCTTATTTTCAACAAATTTGGAAACTACATGAAACGGAAAAGATCCAAATGGTGTAAGATATGATAGGCCTAGTAACATCTTCATAGTGTCATAACTTTATTTTCTAATATTTTCAAAATGATACATAGCTGCTTGCACCATTTTTTTTCTGCTCTATTGATTGATATGTTTCATTACTGTAGAATGTTTCATGGCAATGTGGGTGTTTTGTAAAGTTATACCATATTTGTCTTTTCACCCACTCACGTGTGGTTAAAACAGTATAGTATATTGAATTACCATTCAAAACTAAGAAAATATATATCCTATGTTGTACAAATTTGTTCAGATATACTTTTTTTAATAAAATATATTTCTTGTTTTGGCTATAATGTACTTTTTTCATAAAATATTTTTCCTGATTAGGCTATTTTTTTCGCTACTCTGCATCTTAGTTTGTTGGTTTTTGTTCTGGCTATTTTTTTTTCTAATTGGATTCAGTTTGGTGGTGCTTGTGATAGAATTATGACATGCTATTCATGTGGTTTCAGCTTTGAGAACTTGATTTGTCATGTGCCCTAGATGAAGACAAAGGATTGGATGTTTTTATCAATTATGGTGTTATTCTCTCATTCTTAACTTGCCTAAAATGTGACAGTGAGTGCCTAATATGAAAAGATCAGAAGATATTTAGGTGAAATAGCCAATATTAACCTGTTAGGTTAATTGAATGCTCAATTAGGTCAACTGTATGTCTTTGATGATTGGTTAGGTTGTCATGATATTTTCATTCATTTAAACCAGAGGTGGGGAGTCGGAGTCGGGGCTTTTTTGAAGAGTCGGGAGTCGGTAAAAACGACCGACTCCCGACTCTTTGATTCAATTTCTATATGCCAACAATTTACCAGAATACTACTCTGCCCTAAATAAATATCTTCCTGAACTAATTCTAGATTCACATTTCCACATTTGATTTATTGTTCTGGTAAATCTTAGCAAATGAATTTCATATTTCTATTTTAGGATACTAGGTACCATATAAAAATTAGCAATATATTAATTATTAATTTAATTAGCCCCTATTAGTAATGAGTCGTGGGCCTAGTAGAAAATCAGCAGTCTTTCAATATTTTAAGCTAAATGAGGATGAAAGTATTTTTATTTGTCAAGTAGAAAAGGATGGTAAAGAGTGTAATGCAAAAATTAGTGCTTACACTGGGAAACATGCTAATGCTCCAACTAGAGCCTCAAACTTGAAACGCCATCTACGAAACAAACATCCCAATATTTATAAGGTTGTAGATCAGCATGATAAGGAAAGAGTCGGGAGTCGGAGTCGGTTTTTAAAAATACCGACTCAGGAGTCGGGAGTCAGTTGTTTTTGGCTGACTCCCCATCCCTGATTTAAATGAAAATGATGAAAGCAAACTTTTCTGGTTAATTTTGAGGTGTTTTGTACGAAACTGCCATCCATTTCCTGTGCAAATGCATAGTTTTTGAGGTGATGGTATCTCAAAAACTGCATTTGCACAGGAAATGGATGGCAGATTCGTGCAAAACACCTCAAAATTTACCAAAAAAGTTTCTCATCATAAAAACAGACTGGGTATAAAAATGAAGAATTACCAAATTTTGAACCAAAATACACTAGAAAAACCTATTCTCATAATATAACTAACCTAACCTAATTAGTAGTATGCACCCAGCAAATTACATCAACATATGATAACTTGTAACTAGAGCATGTACCAGGTTCCATTTCAAATTTGTCACTAGTTGGTGTGGAAAATTTGAAATCAATGCATGTGTGAAATAATTCCTGGTAAAGATTTGTTAGAATACCTCTACCCAAACTAGTGATGAAAATAGGTTTTTCTGGTGTATTTCATAGTTTCAATTGAATCTGATCTTCATTTTTGGCACAAACGCATTATGGAGAGAGGGAGAGACCCCTCCCTCCCCTCCCCTCAGCCTTGAAGAAGGAAAGTGTGGGCTGAAAAGCAGGGCTATGGAGTCAGCACATAAAAAACTGACTCCGACTCCTCAATTTTTTGTCTATCCGACTCCATCATTGTTATGGTAACTTTGTCTGTAGTAAAGAATCTTGTAAGTGGTGCTTGTTGTTCAGTAGATTTCTGATCTTTTGTTAACTTTGAAGTAGTTGGAAGGTTTTTATTACTATCTTTCTCAATGACAACTTCTAAAATTTTGGGATGGAAATGCTGCAAATGTCTTTTCAAATTTGATGCTCTGGTTGGTGCATTTTTATCAGAGCCAGTAAAACCACTGATTTTTGCTTCACATAATTTTTCATCATCATCATCATCATCTATCATACACTGACACACGAAATGTTTCCCATCTGTGGTTATTGTAAAATATTAAAAAACTGCAGACTTTGTTGGAAGTGTCTTTGCCATTGTGAAAGGGGTTTTAGACTTGAAAGTTAAAAACTTATGAAATTTAGAAAGAACTCTAAATTAAATAAGCATTAAAAATAAAAAATATTATCTGAAAAGAAAAAATGAATTAATGGCATTAGTGTCTGAAATGGAAAACATTGTGTTTATTATTTAAGTGGTTTAACCACCATAGCTGCCAGTGATATCACACACAAAAACATATTTTATTAAAATTTATATTGAGGTCGGAGTCAGTACATTTTTACTGACTGACTCCAGCAGACCAAAATTGATTCCGACTCCACGACTCCAACTCCACAGCCCTGCTGAAAAGGCCAGAATAAATTGAAATGGCATGAAATACACCAGAAAAACCTATTTTTGTCAGGAATATTCATGGCAAAAGTAACCTAACCTAACAACCTGGCACTACTTGCTTAAAGTTCCAGGTCCTGACAATGACCCAACCTTACCTTTCTGGGTATAATTGTTTATGGTGTTGGGTACCACAAAGGTTAATTGAATGCCCAGTTAGGTCAACTGTTATGCCCTTGACAATTGTTTAGGTTATTTTTTAGTTTTAACAAAAATATCATGACTTAACCTAACCAATTATCAAGAGTGTACAGTTAGAACCAGTCATGATATTTTTGTTAAAACTAATGAAAATAACAATTTAACCTAACAAATTGTCAAGTACATATAGTTGACCTGACTGGGCATGGGTACCCTATAATGAATTCAGGACCCAGAAAGGTAAGTAGTACTCCTATTTCCATTGCCAGACCTGTGCAGGGTATTCTGTGACAATACCCATGCCCAGTTAGGTTAATTGAATGCCTGGTTAGGTCAACTGTATGCCCTTGACAATTGGTTAGGTTAGGTCAACTGTATGCCCTTGATAATTGGTTAGGTTAGGTTACTTTTGCCATGAATATTACTGATGAAAATAGGTTTTTCTGGTGTATTTCATGCAGAAAACCTATTTTTCTGGTGTATTTTTGTATTTTCTTCAAATATGACCTTCATTTTCCAGTAAAAATTGTCATTTTTGGTCCTTTTGGAGAATGTCAGATTGTTTTTTCTCGAAAATGGGATTTTCCCGAGGAAATGAAGGTTAGATTTGAACAAAACATGCAAAAATACACCAGAAAAATGTTTTCATGTCAAAAATGAGGGGGCAGTTAAAATGAATCTTTACCAGAAATACTAATGTAAGATGCGAGGTTGAGCCTAAGCCTAGCCCCAGTGTTTTCAGATGGATGCAGGCCCAAGTAAATTTAAGCCAAGTGTTAGGGATAAGGATGCAGGTTTAAGTAAAGTTAGGCCTGATGAATGGTAGTCAAAGGTCATTCAAGAAATAGGATTAGAGAGAATAGTAATCATGTTGTAGCAACTAGTAATAGGTTTCATATACCCCATGCTCATAAAATGTTGCTAAATGCACTTTAAAAAGTAGCCAAAAAGTCATCAGAGGCGGAGTAGCCAAAATATATCTAAAATTTCAAGTATAGTAGCCAAATCACTTCAAAAAGAAACCAAGAAGTCACCAGATATGGAGCCATTCCACTCAAAAACATTGACTATATTTCTTGCTCACTGGTCCTTTTATATAAAAAAAAAAAAATGCTATACTGATTAGGGTGGAGTGAAAACATCAAAAGTGCCAGGATCAAAATTGAGGTGGTCTAGATAGTTTCTTTTATCTAGGATTTAACTTTAAAACTTATTTTGGGTGGTTGCATGCAAAACTGACTGCTACCAACCAATTTATCCAAATTGTATGTGCATATGACCAAAATTTGAACCCAGTGACCTATCTGTTTTTAAATTGTCTTTCTATTATGTCCAGAACCTGTTTGATATTTTTTTTACCTCTGAAGCAGATTAAAGCATTTGCAGAGAGAGGGCTGCAGGCTCAATAATGCATCAAAAATTTCATATTTCATCATTTTTGCTAAAAAAAAAAAATTAAAAAAAAAAAAATTTCGGCCCTTTTTCTCCAAATATTTTGTTTTTTTATTTGAATTATATTTTTCTTTTCAGGTTGAATTTATAGAATTGATAAATACATGTATTTTGATAACCTTATTGCCAAAAAATACTGCATAGTAGAATGTTAAGACAGTGACACAGTTAGAATTCTTGATGGAGGTCACAGATTGTCAAGCACAGACTCATTCCCCATTGGAAAGCTTCTTTTGGTAAAGATGTCATCAATAGTGGACTGGCCATCTGGAGCACCAGGAGAATTCCCAGTGGGTTAGTTGATCTGTGGGCCAGTGAGGGTAACACAAAATATAGACAAAAAAGAAAAGTAAATGATCTCTCGTCTCCCCATTCCTTCGTCTGCGCAGCCACTGCAGCCCATTCCCCCTATTGATGTAAAAAGAATGATCCAAATGGTATTTATACACGTTATATTCCTGCATAATACTAGGATAATTTTGACCTGCATCTAGGATAATTTTTTTTCTAGACCTGGCAACCCTATGGACAGTGGACTGGTGGTGTTGCTCATTCCACTATGCCTAGATGTTAATTCAGATATTGCTATTAACAAGCTATGTTTATCAACTAGTGTATCCTTTACAGTTTTATTTCAATATATTGTTTAGCTAATCACTGATATAAAACTTAGTATCCAAATAGTATTGTTTTTTTGATGAAATAAACAACTAAAATATTG
Source organism: Bathynomus jamesi (assembly GCA_023014485.1). NCBI lineage: Eukaryota > Metazoa > Arthropoda > Malacostraca > Isopoda > Cirolanidae > Bathynomus > Bathynomus jamesi. The sequence continues at coordinate 103,685 of JAJOZX010005281.1, forward strand.
TAATGAAAAAGGATGGTTTCAAATTGCCAAGTCAACCCAGTCAAAAACACAAAGTTGGTGCTGAAAAATTAAGAGATAAGAAAGCAAAATCTCTTGAAGCTGATGCAGCCAAATGTCAAAAATTAATGGACTTCTTTAGTAGTAGTGCTGCTGGCCATGCCTATGCTCATGCTGAGCTAGATAGCACAAGTAAAGTTAGTGCAGGTGCTGCTGCTGCTGCTCCTGCAGAATATCCCATGCAGGTGAAATTGTGGAAGAGGACAGCATAGCTGAGTGTGAGCCTAGTGCAAGGAAAATTTTTGCATCTGAACCAGTAAGCATGGTTTTATATATGGTACTGATTTCTATTCATTGGAGTTTTCCTCTCTCCATTATAATCCACTATACTTGATCCATATAATATTCCTGGTAATGCTAATGGCTTCCAAACTGTTTATTTTTGCTGTTATATTTGCTAATATAACTAGCAGAGTAAGGTATATTTGCTAGCAAGTTAATAACTTGTTAGCAAAATAAAAGCTCAATACAAACTCCAAAATACATCTTTCTAGTAGTATTTGACATGCTTTGTTTAAATCTGACTAGGGATGCACCAGATTTACTATTTTACTTATCCACAGCTAGATTTGGATTTTCATAACTGCTTAAATCCAGCAGTATAGGAAAGGGAGAGCCACAACACTTGCCACCAGTGCCTCTCTCCAATCGGAGAAACCTGTTGGTGGGCAAAGGATGCTGCACTGAAGAAGGTCTTTGGATTCTTTGGTAACCCAGACAATGCTCTATACAATGTACTGCTTACACTAGCTGTAATACAAGGCCAGGCAAATATCAAGACCACCATATGTGTCAAGGCAAGAGCACTCATTGAAGCACTACTCAAATACAAGACCATACTCACCACTCAAATATTTCTTCGCATATTTGAGCACATGCTTCCACTCTCCAAATACTTGCAGATGAGTGGCATGGACATTGTTTGCCCACAGAATGGTTGTTGGAACACAAGATAGTCTCAAAGGGATGGCAATAGATTTCAATGCCATCAAGCAAGCTGCAGACACATTTGTTCAGTGGGTGAATGACAAACTGCAGGAGCAGGAAGAGGAGACAGAGCTGGAAGTGGAGGCCACCCTGCCACAGAAAAGGCCAAGAAAAAAGAAAATCATGCCTGGTGAGATGGCTCATGATGAGACATTGACAGATGCAGAGAGGGCCTACTAAGTTGAAGTCCACAATCAAATAATGGACACAGTCACTGAGAGCCTCTATCGCCATTTTCTCACCCATGGCACTCTTTATGCCAACTTAGCCCTTCTGGACCCCAGAAATTTCTGACATGTAAGAGCTGGTGCCAGTGGTTTACCCCAGTCAGCCCTTCAAGAGCTCAGCAAATGCTTGCTAAAGTTTGACAGTAGGGCAACAGTTGAGAACTTGCAGTGTGAGCTGAAGAGTCTGGCTGCACAGTGGGAGAGGCTGAAAACATCAGCACTGGAGGAATACACCATCAGAATAGTCAGTGAGATACGTGAGGACAGACCTGAGACTGATGGAAAGGAAGACAAAGTGGAGATGAGGAATAAAAGGTGTTCCTCTTGTAAAGACTGTGCAGTATGTTATTACCAGATAATCCTGAGGTACAACTTGTTGACAGATGCTTACCACATCATAGGCCTTGGGTACAAGTTCTTGCTCACCCTGTCAATCACCCAGGTGGCTTGTGAGAGAAGTTTCTCAACCCTGAAGTACATCAAAAGTTGACTCAGGAGCACCTAGAGGCCTTTATGCTGATAGTAACTGAGAAGGACATCTTAATGACCCTGGGTACAGATGTGATGATAGACAGAGTTGCAGAGAGGAGTGAGCTGCTGAGAAAACTGCTGACACATTAGAGTAATGCATATTTTTCTCTTTGGTAGATAGGCTTTTTGCTTTCCATGTAATTAATGACATAGCGTATGACTGTCAATTTCTAGTCTCTCTATTTTGTTTTACTGTGTTGTCAATAATAGCGGCTCTACTATATTAACTGTGTGTCAATATAATAAAAATAATGTCCAATAATTGAGTTTGGGTGGTGGTGGTGGTCACTATTTTGTGGCCCTAAGGGTGGTGGTGGTGGTGTTGGGGAGGCCACATGTATTGTGTGGGCCAGTCTGGGTGAAAGTCCAGGGCTGCTTTTGAGTCCCAGTCTGTCCCTGGATGTCATCCAACATGTAATGGCAGAAGAGAACTGGACAACCAGACAAGCAGCTGATATGGTTGCACTAAGTCTGACTGAATACTGGATTTGATGCAATGTCCATCCAATTTCACGCCTCAGTGTCACCAGCAAGATTTAGGATCTAGTCAAAGAATTTTCGAGGTAAGACTCAAATTTTCAGTCCCTTATAAAAAGATTTAAAATATGTCATACTTTCGTAAATTTTGTAGTTACATTTATTTGTTTGTGACAGTCAGAGCTGGGCAATAAATACATTGAATGTATTTAAATACTAAATACATGGGAGAAATGTATTTAAATAGTAAATACATTTTACGAATATATTTAGATACTAAATACAAAATACATCAATTGTATTTAAATACATTTTAAATACATACAAATTTTAACATATGCATTCACTAATTCACTAAGCCATGACACACACACGATAAAGAAATCAACCGCTTTCGACTAAGAGTGGCACACAACTGATTGAACTGACACGTTGAAACATGAACCATGCTGTACTACACTGTCGACGCGTCGTACTGTGCTAGTACAGAACGTGTATTAAACCAGTAAAAGTATTTACATTTTTATATTTTGAGTATTTAAATACATTGTATTTAAATACTCATTAAAGTATTTAAATACATGAAAAACAATGTATTTATAAATACAGTTCTAAATACACAAATGTATTTAAATATGTATTTAAATACCTTAATACCAATGTATTTAAATACTGCCCAGCTCTGGTGACAGTAATTTTATTAACACGTGATTCAGTGATTTACAAATCATAAGAATGATTGGTAATAAATTCTGTTTTGACTAGAACTTAACTTAGGGTTTGGTTTATAACTGAAATTTGCATTCGCAACATTAAAGTTTTGGTAATTTTGTAGGTGTAATAGATATCCAAAAAAGAAATGTGGTGACAAGTTCTGGAGTGATTTTTCTTCCTTCATTGAAAAAAACTTCTAAGTTGCTTGACATCAATTGTGAGGACTCAAATCAGAGAAGAAGACTATGCTTTCTATGAGGACCAGAAAACAGCTAGAATAGGAATGCCTTACATTGGCAGACATCAGATACAAAAGGAGAGGAGTACAGCAGGAGCAAGCAAAAAGAAGAATCAGTGAGTTTGATCTATATAAATTAAACAACTTTTGATTAATGGCCACTGAAAATCTGGTTTTCTTGAAATGATTGTGCTACAAATTATAAAATTTTATCTTTGCATCTTTGGTAAACTATCTTGTATCCAGAGCTGGGCACTTGCGGCATATTGCGGTACTGCGGTACTGCTGCACTACCAAACCGGTACGCGGAAATTTGAATGCGGTAGCGGTACTGCGGTACTTTCAGCGATCCTTTGCGGTACTGCGTTATGGGGGCCCGGGGTGGTAGTGCGGTGGTACCGCAGTACCGCAAAATATGCCGCAAATGCCCAGCTCTGCTTGTATCATAATCATATTGTATTTTATTATCCCCATGGAAGAGTTTTTAAAGTTGTTCCATCCAGCTCAGCAGCAATACATGACTGATCTTGAGTCTCTCAAGTCAGGGCAGCCTGGAATTGCATGATGAAACAGCTGGTGTCAGTGAACAACAGGAATCCAGGACAGAACAAAATAGGAAGTCTACCAAACCTCACTCAGCAGTGTGACAGGTATACTGTATAGTTTAAAATATGAGTATGCTTTGAACTCTTATTGCTCTGTTGACAATACCTTTGAAAAAATTATTTACAATCCATCTAACATTGCTAATAGTTAGTCCAAATCTTGGACACTGCTGTCCAATGAACATCGTTAGAATATTAACTTGATGTAAAATAAATGTCTTTTACCAGGTATCAAGTAAGTATCTGATCCAAATCAAGTATTTCACAAAAAGGTGCATGTTTCAAACTAGTGTTGAAATTTAAATAGTTATTCAAAACATATGGAGCTTGCTTAAATATCTGTCTTTAAAAGTGAGTAAATTTGCACTATGAACTTTGCAGGAACAAGCTAAGAGAATGTGAAAAATATTGTAATGCCATGAGAAAAGAGGGTAAATTGTTTGAATTGGTGGATGCTATTTATATGGATGGTCACAAAGATGCAACAATGGTGACAGTTGAAGTGAATGGCAAATATTACAAAAGAACTGACTAGAAGCACTATGTAATTGTAGGAGAACCTGGTAAGATTTAAAATTTTGATCTTTAGTTTGCATTTTGTAAGATATTACTCAAAATATTTATTAAGATAAATTTTGGATATAGAAATTGGAAAATAGATATAAACCCTGAAGTATCTAAAAAATTATCTCTAATTTCTGAATACTATTTCAGGTGATTTCTACCTCTCACATGGACTCCCAAGTAATGGCAAGGGGTCAACTATTGCAACAGAGATATACAAGGCCCTCAAAGACACAATTACAAACCAAACTTACCATGATAGGATCTGATGGGACTAATACAATGACTGGTTCAAATGGTGGAGCTATCAGATGCCTGGAAGAACTGCTTGGTAGACCTTTGCAGTGGCACATTTGCCTACTACACTGTAATGAGCTCCCCCTTCATCACGTCTTTGTTACTCTGGATGAAACCACAAAGAGCCCAGACTCATTTTCAGGAAAGATAGGGGTTGAACTTGGTGGAAATGTATCTCTCGGTGGTATGTGATTTTATTCAAGCCAATTAGGAATTCAAGATTTCCAGTTATTCCTAATGAAGTAGTGGAGGACCTCAGTACTGATCAGTATTATGCTTACAGAATCTTATGGCTGTTATGCTTGGATGTGTTGATCCTGATCTTGAGCTCCTTGAAGTTGGACTGATCTGTCATTCAAGGTGGTTGACTCTGGCATGTAGAATCCTCAGATTTTATACATCTCAAAGAAAGCCTTCCAAAGTTCTGGTCACACTTGCAAAGTTTTGTATCTTGGTCTATTTTCCAAGCTGGTTCCAGATCAAGGAGTAACAATGCACAGATGGTGCTAAGACCTTTTGTGATATGCTCCAAAGGATCCTGAAATTTCCTCGCAAGGAAACCAGGGAGATAGCCCTAAAAACCCTCTACTGAAATGCATACTATGCTCACCCTGAGAATGTATTAATTGTCATGCTTGCTGATTCAGACCCACAAATCTGCAACATCGCAGTTAACAAGGTACTGGTACTTTTGGTCAGAGGGAATAAATCAGTTGAAACAAAGATAGACAATGACTTTGAAGGTGGTAACCTGATAATTGATTCAGATGAGGATATTGAAGTCCAGGAGTTACAGCCTGACTTGAGTATTGAGAGATGGTAGTGTCAGGAGATTCATGGTGCCTAAAATCAATAATGAAACTCTAGGGTATCTCAAAATGATAAACTTAAATTCACATGACATTCATGAGCCACCTATCATAGCATCTCTAACCAATGAAGAACTCGTGAATGTAAGAAAGGAAGCACTGAAACTCAACCAGCCTTCTCCTAATCAGGCTGCAGAGAGGCACATTAAACTTGTAACGGAGGCTTCCTCAACTGTGGTATGATTTGAATGTTATGATGGCATTATTCAACAAAAGATAAAATCAAGAAAACTGATGAAAGTGTTCAATACAAAAATACAATATTCTGAAGCTGTTTAGATTATTTTTTATTACTTTGTTTAATGAGTGATATTTTAGATTAATCTTAAGTTGATTTGTAATATTTTCAGTAGAAAATTTTACATACAGTAATACCTTGAACATCATTATTTTGTGCTTTCATCATTGCTATGATTGAGACTAAGACTTGCATCATCATCATGGTTTTATTTCATTGTCTTATGCCTGGTAGCATCACCCTTCCCTTCTGCGGAGAAGTAACATGTGCAGCAGAGGTGCCATATTGGAGTGTCTTGCTGTCAGATGTGGTTGTTTGCTGTTGAACTTTCATTTATACTGTACTTTATTTTATTATAAATCCTCATAATTTTGACCATTAAATACGAGTGCTAGTGGAAGCAGTACTAATCCTAATGAAAAAAAGAAGCAAAAGTGGTTTTTTGTTTGTATTATAAATTTTCCATGTTTAATAAAAGGTTTGAATTGAACAGTAGACAAATGTTTTACTTAAAATTAATTTCTAATTTATTTTTTTTGTTTATATTATAAATTTTTGTTTAAATAAAAGGTTTGAATTGAATAGTTTCTTACTGATGGTTTTTCCTGTGATTGAGCTGTTAAAAAGAGTGTATTTGTAGGGGTGCACCGATATACAAATTTGGCTGATGCCGATATATCGGCCAATATATCTTAACCTAATTTAACTAAACTAGAAAAATAGTTTTTATTAAATTAATTTCAATTCATATTTTTATTTATCACTAAATGTGCAATCTGGCAATTTAGAGTTTTTACTTCAGACTTCCGAAGAGTGATATCCAATTAATATAATAAATAATATACAGTAATAAAAAATAAAAATTAACTATATAAACTTAAATTCTAACTTTAGATTTACTATATAAACATTACTATATTGAGGAATGCATGATACATTTTAAATAAGTGCAATAGGTAATAATTACTTTCATTTTTTTATTTTTTCACACTTTGATAAATAAATAAATAAATATTCATAGGATAAAAAGATAATTTTAAATGATTTGCCATTATAAATAGCATGCATAAATTTTGATTTGTCTTTTGAAGTTTTGAATATTTTGATCATGTCAAAATCAATGTCCAGTCCTCTTTGGGCTTATTTTCAAGTTCTAGTTGATTCTAGCAAAGCAAAGTGCCAGGTGTGTGGTACTTCTGTATCAAGAGGAAGTAACATTCCAAAAAAAATTACGACATCAAATCTAAAGAATCATTTGAAAATTAAACATCCAGCAATTTTCAGTAAAGTAGAAAATCTTGCTAAGGGTGACAGATCAGATAAAATAGATATTCCATCCATAAGTCTATTTGGTAGAAAGGTGGAAGAACAAATCCAGTGCATTAGCAGTTCTAAATCTGAAATTGTACCCAATATTGAAACAAATCAAATAAAGTCATCCGCAAGTAGTGAGGAAACCTCAGAGGTTGGCACATGTGTTAAACAACAAACATTGAAAGAGGTTCTGGAAAATAAATGATCCTAGGGCTGTGAAATTGCACTATCTCATTGGTGAAATGATGGCTACTGATCTCTAGCCATATTCCGTGGTAGAAGATTTGGGTTTCTGGAGAATCCTAAACCATTTGGAACCAAGATATAACATTCCTTCCAGGTGGTACTTTTCTGAAAATTGTTCACATGATTTACGATAGAGTAAAAATCAAACTCAAAGGCCAACTACATGTTACACAATACTCAAGTTTAACATCTGATATATGGATGGCAACTCGTGGCATGTATCCGTTTATAAGTTTAACTGCCCACTGGGTTTCTCCTACATTTGATATGAAAACAGTAGTTCTCAAAGTTTCACATTTCCCAGGATCACACACTGGTGAGAGAGAGTCAATTTTTCCAAGAATCCTTAACAGAATTTGAAATCAATACAGGGTGTCTCAAAAGTCACTATCTATTTCGGTGACATTAGATGTTTTTTTTAAAAATGCTATGCTGGCATGAAGATAGGTACTTCTGGTGCAAATTTGTGTATTTAAAAAAAGTTAATTGGTTTATTATCTTGACATGCTTGAACAATTCCTCAAACCTCAACTTCTTACAGATGGCATTCTTGACACAGTAGTTTTTCAGCAGGATGGAGCACCGTGCCATTATGCAATAATTGTACGTGATTATCTTGACAGACGCTTCCCCAGTCGCTGGATTGGTCACGGAGGAACACAACCATGGGCAGCACGTTTACCCAATTTAACACCATTAGATTTTTTCGCCTGGGGTTTCATTAAGTCTAAGGTGTACACTGGTAGAAGAATTAGTGATGTAGCCGAACTTCGAAATCGTATTACCGATGCAGTTCAGAAAATAACACCTCAAATGCTGGAAAGTGTGTTCCGGGAAACAACTTATCGCTTTGAGTTCTGTAGAGACACTGATGGTTGCCATGTGGAGACAGATAAATAAATAGCACTAATTCTTTGTGGCACTTACTTTGAAATAAATATATTTTTCATGTCTTAAACCAGTTTTTTGTAATTCCCATTATTTTTCAAAATAGATAGACTTTTGAGACACCCTGTATTACTAAGGTACACATGTTAGTTACAAATAATGCTAGCAATATGAAATTGGTGGCTAGTTCAAGTTTACTGGAGGAATCTCATCTGGGCTGTGTTATCCACACCTTGCAACTATGATTACAGGACAAACTTTTTAAACAGCAAAGAAGTATTACTGACATTCTGGCTATTGCAAGAGACATTGTGGGATATTGTAACCATTCCAGTGCATCAAGGGAATTAAGAGTTTCAGAATCAGCTCAAATTACCAACAGACTCATTGATCCAGGATGTTCAAACTGGATGGAACTCTACTTACTATATGCTAGAGCGTTTGGTCGAACAAAAGAGAGCAGTCATCTTATTTTGTGCATCAAAGAAACGCAAATGTTTGGATGATAATCAATGGGAACTAACTGAAATATTAGTGATGGTTCTGAAATACTTTGAAGATATCACAAAAGAAATGAGTAGCGAAACAGCAGTAGCTTCTCTGATAATACCTTTTATCAGAGTGATAGGAAATTATCTCTATTGTGCTGTTCAAAATGTCAGTGGAATTAAAACCATACTTGATTTGAAAACAACATTCAAACACAGATTCAGTGCCTACACAACTAACAAAAAATTGATTCTGGCAACAGTGCTGGATCCTCAATTCAAAATGAAATTCTTAATGAGCAATGTTGAAAAAGAGGAAGCAAAAAGACTACTCTGGGAATCTTTTGTTTCACTCTTGAACTTGAATCAAAATGAATGCACTGGCCAAGAAGGAGACTCGAGAGAGGAGTCAGAAAATGAAAGTAGTGGGACAGAGGGGGAGGGCAGTGATATTTGGGCATTCTTTGACAAGAGGCAGAAACATGAAAAGCTCATTCAAGAACAAGAAGCATCAGCAATGGAATCAGATTCTGTTAAACCTGGGTGTTCAAGCTCAAGAAAAAGAAAGCACTCTAAAAATATTTCTCTAGTTCAACTGAAACAACAGGAGACAAAAAAAAAAATGCTTAAATGAAATTGAGACATGCCTAAGCCTACCAGATCTTGCTCGTAACATGTGCCCCTTCGAATAGTGGAAAAATTACCAGAACACAACAACAGGCACATTACCAATGTTAGCCAAACAGTATTTGAGTGCTCCACCATCATCAGTTTGCAGTGAGACTTTTTAGTACCAGAGGTAATATTTATGAGCCTGCTAGAAATAAGCTCACTCCAGAACATGGAGAGCAGTTGTTCTGCTATTCAAATCTCAAATTATATAATTTCACTTATTAGTTTTTGTTTTAGAAATGTATTTGTTTTTTAATTGAGGAGTAAAGCAAAAGCAGCGTCTTATATATATAGATTGTGTGTGTGTGTGTGTGTCTAAATATACTCCTGTTTAGTAAACAGGGGTATAGCTATTTTTATTTTTGAAAAAAAGGAACATTTTTTATTTTGAAATTAACATGGAGAGCAGTTGATGATCTGCCATTCAAATCTCAAATTATATAATTTCATAGTTTTTACTTTTTAGAAATGTATTTCTCAGTTTTTGGCATTTGCTTTTTAATTGAAGAGTAAAGCAAAAGGAGCCTTTTTTTTTATTTTGAAATTATCAAATTATGCAATTATGTTTTGATAAAAACAATAATTTAATTTACTAAAATGAGTTTCAACTTTTTTTTATTTTCCACCCTCCTTCAGATTTTCAGGCCTTATCAATCATTAAGAATAATAACTAATGTACTTCAATAGCTTCACACTCAGCAAGAATGATATAATATCAGCCGATATACCTCTGACTGATACCGATATATCGGTGCACCCCTATGTATTTGTAATGCAAAAATCCTGATTTTAACCAAAAAAAAAAATGAGAATGATACCTCTTATTTCCCATAGGTTACATTCCTTGAACATCATTGTTTTAAACAGTGTTGCTTTTTCCAGGAATGCATTAGTGACAATGTTTGAGGTATTGCTGTATTTACCACATTGTCTAAAATTTGCAAAAAAAAAGGCTGAAAATTGCAATTTTTGTCCAAAAATAATATAAATATGGATTTTTTGATGTATTATTGAGCCTGCAGCCCTCTGCAAATGTTTTAATCTGCTTCAGAGGTAAAAAATACATGTAAACAATTTTTAAATTGTCTTTCTATGATATCTAGAACCTGAGATAGGTCACCAAGTTCAAATTTTGGTCATGTGCACATATGATTTGTATAAATTGGCTGGTAGCAGTCAGTTTTGTTTGCAACCACCCAAAATCAGTTTTAAAGTTTAATCCTGGACAAAAAAGACAACTATCTAGACCCTCTCAATTTTGATCCTGGCACTTTTGATTTTTTCACTCTACCCTAATAGCCATGGAACTGGGAATTTTGAAGCCTACTGTTTGACACTGGGTGCAGAGGTGACAGGAGACTGGGACTCTACTAGATCCTCCTAAGTGTGGGGCACCAAGAAAGACCAACTCAGAAGACCAGAGAATAATCAATGAGGTTTAGAATAATCCTATCAACAATAGTCACCATCTGGGAGACTACATATGGATGGGCATGTCACTGGATGCTGTAAGGCAGTGGTTCCCAATCTTTTTAGCACTGTTACCCCAATTTACAATTCAGACATAATTTTACCTCAACAAGGTTACAACATCAAAAACAAGGTTTATTCCTGAATTAAAACAACAAAAAACCATTTCTGAACAAAAAATGTGTTCATAATATTTAAGACCACATCAAAACTCTTATTATTCAGTCAATGCGATGGTTGCGCTTGGAGCGCTAATGCTAATTCCTCTATATTTCATTTGTGCCATGAAAGAGCAATGCGTACATCAGATGACACATTGAGGCAATATTGTTTTGGTTTTCATCCCCAGAATGGTAGAAAATCCAGTTTTGCAGAGATATGTTCCACAGAACTGGGTTAGTATAGTTAATGCCCACTTTGACAATGTTGGAAATTCCTCCAAATGTCCCATCCAGAAGGGTCAAAGATCTTGGGTTCCAAAAGCCAACTTTTAAGTCATTTTTGTGGTGGAGGGTGATGAATTCTTCTTTAGTAGGGAAGTCCTCATCTGAAATCTGGTTTTCTAGGACTGAATGGGCTTCTAATCCACTTGTTTTCTTGGTTGCTTTGATTCCCAAAATATCTCTGGAATTCACCTGCAAGCTGATCCAAATGCTCCTTCATGATCATTAATCATCTTCTCTTCATTGAAGACATCTTCCTCCTGGCCACAAAGCTGATCTGAAGTTGGAAACATAGCCAAATTGCTGTGTTTAAACCTTCTCAACCACAACTATACTTTACCAGTGAATGACCCAATTACATCCCTGGCCTTGAATACATTCACATTTTTCCCTTGCAGCCACAGATTTCCCACATTTATAGCAACAAATATGTCAGCAAGGTAACAAAGACGCATCATCCATTTTGGTTGAGAGAAAAATGGAGCCAATTTGGATCCTTTCCCTTCAAGAAATTCCTTGAACTGGTTGAAGATCAACAAGGTGGACAAGAACTTTTCCATGTGAAAGCCACCTCACTTCTGTGTGGTAAATCAGGTTCTCGTACTCTGTGCCCACCTTGTTGCACATCTCCCTGAAAATGCAACAATTCTAATTGCTTATTCTTATGAAGTTGATTATTTTTACAGCATCCTTGAGCACAGAATTCAGCTGTGGTGGAAGAAATCTAGTGGCCAATGCATATCGATGGATGAGACAGTGAGTAACCAAAATGTTCTCATTCTCACATTTGATGAAACCTTGGAAGCCTCTCAATTCTTCCCCATCATACTCGGAGTGACATCCAAAGAAAGTTGTCTGACTTGATCCCAAGACAAACCCACTTATTTCATGAAGTCATTGGTCAGCCTGAAAATGTCCTTGCCTTTTGTGGTCATTGAAAGCTCCTCACAAAATGAGAACTCTTCCATCATTGCTCCTTCATGAACATATGAAATGAGCACAGAACTGAGTGCATGATGAAACATTGGTCAGTTCATCAAATTGGAGTGAAAACATTTTGAATAGGCTCTGCAGGATATCACGAACAACCTTTTTGAGAATACTTTGCACAGTTTGGTCAACACAGAAATCATCCTCAGTTTCGCAGCCTGATCCTCTCCATATACCTGCTTCACCATTGCCACTGTGCATGACATGATGAAAGTTTCCCAAATTGTATGAGGTTTTTTCTGGTGAGCAATGAGGTAAGAAACTTCTAAAGATGCCTCCACCCCAGCCAGAGTTTTATAAGCAGCTGTACTGGAGCTACTGAACTGCACAGAATGAACTTGCTTCAACATGTCTTGGAAATAAGATTGATCTTTGTCAGCATCTCTCGGATGAAGCTTTTGGAGGTGTTCCTTCAGTTTTCTGGGTTTAAGGCTTTCATTCGCAAATACTTTTTGACAAACCACACATTGCAGGCAATTGATGTTTATCAGGCAAATTGACAAATTGGTACTGAAGAAAGGACTCCTCATACTTCCATTTGCGTGACATAATTACTTATAAATAAAAAAGTTGAATATACAATACAGTTATCCACAACTTGTATGTTATCTGAACCTCATAACTAAAATCAAAAATTAATTACACTTATATTAAATCATAAACTATGTACAAATTTATGTGAACATAAAACAAATTTACCTCCACACATGAAGCAAATGGGCCAACTAGTAGCCTAGGCTATTAATTTGTACTCGTCAGTTGGCAAAATTGAGTTGCTAGATGTTTCTCATTACTGTATTACTAATAATTTATGCTTATTATACTTATAGAATTTCTGTTGCTGGTGCCTAAATGTATTTCAAATGGATATTACAAAATAAAAGAAATTCTTTCAACTGAACCTAGTGATGTACTATACTGAAATTATGACCACCTTCAAACAATATTTACCCCCACAAAATCCCAAATTTACCCATAGGTTGGGAACCAATGCCGTATGGAGACAGTGGCATGAAGCAGGATATCCTCACCATACTCCTGCCAAAAAAGAGAGGATCAAGGAACATCATTGGGCCAGGCTCTTGTTTGCTTGCCAGCATATAAATGATGATCTCACATACTGGAGCAGAGTTATCTTCTCTGATGAGAAGACACTTGTGTCTACAACTCACAGCTGTCTTTGGTGTTGGTGACAGGACAAGCAGGATATCCTGCTTCATGCAACAGTCACCTTATGGTTTCCACTAACATGCCCATATGTACTCTCCCCTGGAGGGTGACAGCAAGTAACCATGTCAACACCATGGTTTGGCACATCAGTATAATATTGTATGAATTTATAAGTATATGTAAATATGTTTATGCTAGTATAACCATGGATTATTTTTGATTTTGATAATCAGTTACTGTTATTCAGATAAAACTGTTAAGTTCTTTGTGTAACAATTGATAAACCATTTCTTACTAACTCTCTCTGCCCCTCTACCCCCTCTACCTCTCTCTCTCACACTGTCTCAATCTTTTTCTCGCTCAATGTCAATACATATATATATATATCAGGTCATCCCATAAGTAATGTTGTTTTTTAGATCGGAATTTGAAGGACAAAAAAAAAAAAACACGACAAAACTTTTTAATCTAGTATATATTTTCCATCGGAATCAGTGATACTCTGCCAACGTCCTACAAGCTTTTCAATGCTATGTTTATAAAATTCAGGTGGTTTTCATGCAAAAAACATACAAAGACTGGTGTGCAGGTCATCTAAAGAAGTATACTGTTTCTCGTCAAGATAGTTTTGCAGACTCCTGAAGAGATGATAATCTGAAGGTGCAAGGTCTGGAGGATGTGGAAGTTTTTCCCACCCAAGCTCCTCAGTTTTTGCAGAAGTGATCCGAGCGGTATGAGGATGTGCATTGTTGTGGTGGAACATAATTCCTTTCCGATTAACCAAAGAAGGTCTCTCTTCTTTTAGTGCAGTGTTCAATCGATCCAGTTGTTGACAGTAGACTTGAGCGGTGATTGTTTGGTTGTGTGATAAGGTTTCAAAGTGTATTACACTACCTTTATCCCACCAAACACTAAGCAACACCTTCCGAGGGTGAAGATTTGGTTTTGGCTGTAGTGTCACTGGTTCTCCAGCACAAACCCACTGTCGATGGCACTTAACATTCTGGTACAGTATCCACTTTTCATTACCAGTCACTAAACAGTGCAAAAATGGATCTTGGAGTTCATGGGAATGAAGAGCTGTGCTAATGTTTACCTGCACCCTCAGATTGTCGACTGACAATTCATGTGGCACCCATTTTCCTAACTTAGGCACTTTCCTGAGTTGTTGCAAATGTCGATGATGGTGGGTGGGGATGAATTGAGTTTCTGGGCCAATTCTTCAACAGTTGTTGAACAGTCTTCTTCAAGTGCGGCTAACAGCAGGTCATCATCAAACTCAGCAGGGCGTCCAGAGCATGCTGCATCTGTCAAACAGCAGTCACCATTCCTAAACTTTTGAAACCATCTTGACATTTCCTTACATGTAGAATGTCATTGCCATAAATGTCCTGAATGTTTCCCGTTACTTCAGTAGTACTATTCTCTTTTTTGAACTCGTAAAGCATTATATGCCTGATATGCTCTTCTGATACCGCCATGTTTATGAGGGGTTCACATAAAGCAAAACACACGTCTTCACTGGTCAAGGTCTGTAAAGTATGTAGCGAAACACGATAGATCTCCTCTTAGATATAACCTTTGGAAAATTTATGCTTAAACCGAGTAGGACTAGTTTAAACTTAATCTATCATAAAAAACGACATTACTTATGGGATGACATGATATATAAGTAGATTCGTAAGTTAGTAAAGGTTTAAGGCTGCACATGGACTCTACAAACAGTTTTATTAGTATTGTTATATAATGATTTAATATATGTGAGACTGGTGGGTGGTGAAGGGCAATGAGGGAGTGTGGAGGATGGTTGTGTTATGTCTCTTTTTGGTTCAAATTCACTAGTATATAAAAAGTTGTATTGTGGTGTCTGTTCATATAGCTGGACTTGCAGTAATCATAATGGAATCTTATTACTCTATAAGACAAGTAAACATGGAGTTCAACACTGTTCACGATCATATTAATCATTTATCTTTGAGTACAGACATGACATTATAATTAGGGGCCATTCAAAAATCATGTAGCACTATTTTTGCTAAAACTTGACACCCTAGATCCCCCAGGAATGTTCTGTAATGCTAGACCAGGCACCCCCTAAGAGGTTATGTAATACTTCCCATACATTATGGAATGTTACTGGGGGGTCAGGTTTTAGCAAAAATAGCATTACGTAATTTTTGAATGGCGCCTTACCTGTATGTCAATGTTATATGTTGTTGGACTTGGTTGTACCCCTCTCCACTACACCTTCCCCCAGTTTGGGTACCTTGACTATTGCTATAGCATTGTCACATGTACAGAGTTGCCTGTGAGGTGAGGAACATTACATATGCAGGCAACTGTACATAGAATTGATAGAAACTTTTAAAAAAATAGGCAGAGCAAGTGTTATGTAGTGGGCATTTTATCAAGGATTGAGGTAAGCATGTAGTTTACAAGTTGAATTTCAGCCTTAAATGATAGTTAGGATGCTATGTAGTGAAGGGGTTCAGTTCATAGATTTGTGGGGAACTGCTTTGTATGGGAGGCTTCTGGAGGAAAATGTGAGTTCTTTGAGGTTTTGAAAGATAACTTTAGATCAGCAGAGGGCATAAAGCATCATGATATTTGTAAAGTGTGCACTAGTGAGGCAGCATTCAATGACATTAGAGCAGAGTATGAGTGAAATAGTTATACAGTATATATTTATCAGAGTGGATAGGCAGGGTGGTGGTTTGGTCTTATACATTAAGAATGATTTAACTTTAGTTCAGAATGATAGTATTAAATTAGACAATAGGGTAGAATCACTTTGGGTTGATATCCATGTTTCAGGCAAAGTATATATTCAGATAAGTGCATTTTACAGATCTCCAAACCAAACACAGGAAGTTGATGACAGTGTGGTTCAAGAAATAAAGGTTGTAGTGCTAGAATATTAATTATGGTAGATTTCAACCTGCCTCATACAGACTAGAGCCTTTTAGGAAATAATAGGGAAGGTAACTTTTTCATTGACTGCTATAATGATTTTCTAATGCAATTTGTCAACAAACCAACTAGGGATCAAGCAATCTTAGATCTTGTTCTTTCCACTGCTCATGAACTTATTTGGAAACTTGCAGTAGGAGAGTCATTAGGGAATAGTGACCATTGGATCATATGTTTTAAGATAGAATTGAATAGGGATCTAGTCAACAATGACTATCTAGTTCCTTCCTTCTCCAAGGGTAACTATAGTAAATTTAGGGAGTTGTTTGGCTTGGTAAAGTGGGGTAGTGAATTTACGAATAAAAATGCTATTGAGATGTGGTCTAGATTCAAAGAAATTTTAAAGGATGTACAATGTAGGTGTATTCTTTTCAAAACTATTAGGGATAACAAGATTAGGAAACCTTTGTGGTGGAATAGGGAAATAGCTAAAATGATTAAAAAATAAAAAAAGGGCATTTAGGGAATTTAAAAGCAATGATTGTCGTTTGAACTTGGACAATTATAGGCAGTTAAGAAATAAGCTAAGTAGTTTGAATTGGAAGAGCAAAAGGCATAGTGAAATAAATCTAGCTAGAAATAGCAATGAAGATCCAAAGAAATTCTTTAGTTTTTATAAATATAATAATAAAAAGCATGATAGGATTGGCCCAATAGAACATGATGATAGGATGTTTGAGAAGATCAGGATATTGTTGGTATTTTTAATGATTATTTTGGCTCTGTTTTTACTAAAGAAAATTTAAATAACTTTGATTGTAATTCTTTAGATCTTGTAAATTCAGACATTCTTGATCTTATTCATAAGGAAGGAGGATGATAGGCAAGTGATTCACACATTGAAGTCAAATAAAACTGCTGGACCTGATAATATACAGTATATGCTAGGATTCTCAGAGAAGGGGAGGGAAGCTTATCTGAGGCACTAACTATTTTGTTTGCTAGGTCTTTTAATTATGCAGATGTATCAGATGAATAGAAAAAAGTAAATGTAGTAGGTACCCATTTCCAAAAAGGGTAGTAAGGAGGAGGTAGAAAATTATAGGCTTGTTAGTTTAACATCATTGGTAGGAAAGATACTAGGAAGAATTATAAAGAATAATCAAGATCATTTGGAGAATTTTAATCTTATTTCATCAAGTTCCCTAATTGCAAAAAGATATTGATAGATTACCTAGTTGCTTGAGCTAACAAATGGCAGATGGAATTCACTGTTTAAAAATGCAGTCATCCATTTTGGTAGAAATAATGAAAACTTTAGTTATGAGATGCAAGGGAACTGGTTAGAGGATGTTAGACAGGAAAAAGGTCTTGGCATTATAGTTACTAGTGATCTGAATTTTTCTAAGCAGTGCTTAGAGGCTAGAAATAAAGCAAATAAAATGTTGGATATTATTAAGAGGAATGTTAGTTACAAAAGTAAGGAAGTAGTTTGTAAATTATATAATTTTTATGCTAGGGCTCACTTAGAATACATAACATTGCATTCAAGCTTGGTCCCCTCACCTTAGACATGATATTGATATCTTTGAAAGTGCGCAGTTTAGGGCAACCAAGCTTATCCTTAACTTAAGAAGATTGGAATAAAGGGAAAGATTAAAGGAATTGGATATGTTCAGTTTTGAGAGACATTGTTTAAGAGTAGATATAATACAGATGTTCAAAATGTTTTCATGTTTGGACAATTTAGATGTGATGTAACTTTTTCTTATTAAGAGTCTGATGGAAAAACCTGAGGACATAATAAGAAAATTAGAAAATAAATTTGTAGATTGGATCTATAAAAGTACTTATTCACTCATAGTCATAGATTTTTGGAATGATTTGCCATATGCTGTGGTAAATAATAGCTCCTTAGTTTTAAGAATAATTTGGATGCTTTTATGAATGAAAGAGATGGATTGTAGATTTTAAAATAGCATGCTGTATATGTTTAGCTTAAGTTATGTAGGCTGCTTTGGTAGCTCCGTAAATAGTTTCATGTTAATTAGCTAACTCGAGATTGACATGTTGCGCAATTTTATCGTAAAATATAGCTTACCATATGATATGACTTGTATAACCTTGATTGGCCCGGGAGGCTTCATGTTTTCCAAATGAAATGTAATGTTAATGTAATGAAGCAGTTAAATTTCAAATACAATTTGTCACTTTTTTTTTTACCTATCATAACTTCATATGTGTAGCTAAAATTTTTAATGACTACATTCTTTTCTAAATTTTTGACCAACTTAATTTTCTTCATTTCATGAAAGTGTATGAAACTCCATAGAAGCATGCCAATAGCTAAAAGAAATTCCTGAGAGAAAGCAACCATCAAAATTTTGAGTTTAACATTCCAAGACCAGTGGGCCAAAATCTTACCACTTAACTACTGCCCTTATGCAGTACCATACTAAACCCCCACTAATTCATGACTCTTCGTGTCTCAGGTCTAATCAAATTACTGAAGATCATGAATTATCCCATCATAAACTTTAACCAGTTCATGATTTTTCCACACCTCTCTTCACTATATTGTGAAAAATTTGTGAGAATTGTGGAAATCTCTGATTATTGCACCAAAGTCATGATTATTCAGGAATACTGCTTTATTTTTCTTACTACTGTTTTATATGGACATGTTTTGATGTCTGACAGTGGGAGGCCTACCAAGAACAAAGAAGAAAATTGATAAACTTTAAGTGTTTTAATAATAAAGCTCTGATACAATCATATAGGAACTGTCCTGTACACATTACCACATGGGTCATTTCCTGATTTTCAGACTAATTTGTGATTTTTGTTCAATCTCATGAAATCTGTTTTGCTATTTCAACTGCAAAAAATCATGAAATAGCCTGACAACAAATTATGAATCAGAAAATAGTCAGGGTTTAGCATACAGTGCTTTAATTTCCCATAGAATGATTGCTGTTTCCATGGCTGGGGCCCCTCTGAGTGCATCATGGAGGAGATTCTCTTGTGCATTTGGAAGTGTACATTCCATATTCTACTAGTTCTACTAATGCAGAAAAAACCTTGGTTTAACTTGTTCTAATGCTGTCCATAACAGAGGTGGCTTTCAGAAGGTATTCTCACCATCCAACTCCTGACCTCTCATACCTTATTTTTTTCTCTGTTCTTTGACTCCCCAAAAATTCCTTCAGACAAAAATCTGAAAATCTAGCAAATTCTAATTCTTCTCTTTTTCTGGCATGTGTAGCTAAAAACCTCTCCAACAACTTTACTTCTTTCTTCAATCCTCTCCTCTTTTCCATTCTGACAGTTCAGTTGTCATCTGTTCTCCTGATAAAGCTGAACTCTTGCTCAAACTTTTGCTTCCAACTCAAATCTGGATGATTCCAGTGTTGTTCCTCCATCTCCTCCCTTCTCAATTATGTCAAAAATTAGAATCTCTTCTACAGGTTTTTTTTCTGGGCTGAACTCTAGGAAGGTGTATGGTCCTTATGGTGTCCTTCCTGTTATTCTCAAGAACTGTGCTTCTGTGCTGACACACTGTTTTGGCAAACACACTATCTTTGCCTTTCATCTGGTACTTTTCCTTCCTACTGGAAGTTCATTCACATGTCCCAAAGAAGGGTGACTGCTCTAAACCCTCAAACTATCACCAAATAGCTTGATTTCTTGCCTTTCTAAAGTTTTTGAATCTATTCTTAATTTTTAACCCTTATCCACCGGGGTAAGGGAAGACTCCACCTCCCGATAAGAAAGGAAAAAAAGGTATATTTTGCATTTTTTATCTTTATATTTATAATATATAATTTTCCAAAGTCTGTGTGCTTCATTTAGACTATTATTGTCTGCAAAAAGCATAGTAACTGGCTGAACCTCTCTTGTCATATACCATATTTACTGAATGTAGGCATTTCTGTGACTCTCTCTTGACCAATAGTCATATATTACACATTTATTAATCCAAATAAAAGACATTGAAATCTAATAACTACTTGGAAACTTGTCTTTTCTGAAAATACTAGGTGATTATTCTTACTTTCCGAGTCCCATGAAAGTTAGAAACAAGAAATGAAAGTGTGCATCAAGATTTCAAAGCAGGGGGATGCGCGCTTGCCTCATATGAGTCTTCCCATCATCTGCCAATCTGACTCTTACGATTCTTCCCAGTGGATAAGAGTTAAACACCTCTGATCTTCTTTCAGATCATTAGTATGGGTTCTGCAAGGGATGCTCCACTGGCAATCTTCTTGCATATATCTGACTTGGTCATCCTCCTCTTAGGATTTCAGTGAAACCTTTGCTTTTGCACTATACATATTAAAAGCTTCTGATAGAGTCTGGCACAAATCTTTAATTTCCAAACTGCCCTCCTTTGGTTTGTATCCTATTTGTGACTTCATCTCTGATTTCCTTTCTGGCTGATCTATAGCTGCAGTTGCGGATGGCCACTGTTCTTCTCCTGAAGCTATTAATAGTGGTATCCCACAGAGCTCTGTCCTATCACCCACTCTATTCCTTTTATTTATCAATCATCTATGAAGTCACACTTCCTGTCCTATCCACTCCTTTGCCAGTGATTCCACTCTTCACTACTTCACCTGCTTCACAAAGCATCCCTCTCAACAGACACTCGATGCTTCATGTGGGATGGCTATGGTACACCTGACCTTTGATGTTTTTACTATCTCTGATTGGGATAGAAAACCTTTTAGCTTTCAATGCCTTAAAAACTTGGTTCTTTCATCTGTCTACTTGTAACAATCTTTCACATGACTATTCAGGGTGTCTACTACTATGGGAAACTCAGGAATTTATAATGACTGGAAAACTTGGGGAATTTGTAGAAAAAATTAGAAGTCTCGGGGAATTTTGTGAACTCGGCTAATTTGGCTGTCTATTGAGCCCAAACGCTTCAAATATATGTACTTTTTTAAAAACATTTACAATCGCACATTTTTCTTATGTTCAGGTATTTATGATTTTATGATTGATTTTATTTATAATCATATGGGTAAATAATGTTATAGTAGAAATGAAGAAGTTACTCTGGAATTTTGAAATTTTTCCTCTGGAAAACGGGGAAAACTCAGGGAGTTTTGCAGTGAAGAGCTGGTAGACACTATGCTATCCCTTTACCTTCAACAATACACAACTCAATCCTTCCTTTTCTCTTAACATTGTTGGCATTTCCTTTTCTCGTGATCTTTCTTGGAAAGATCACATGTACTCTTTCTAAAACAGCTTCTGAAAGGTAATGTGTGGTGTACTGGCTCCACAGTTTCTTCACCCCCACTCAGTTGCTGTTGCTGTACAGAAGTCTTGTCCAACCCTGTATGGAGTATGCTTCTCATATGGCTTTTTATTTCATTAATTCCCCACCTCTTACTGACTATCTTCAATCTCTCTCTTTCTCTCTCCACCACAATGTTTCCTCGCTCTCTCTTTACTGTTGCTATTATAATGAACACTGCACTTCTGAAACTCTAACTGCATGCCTCCTCTTTTAAGGAAAGCATACAGTACCCAACTTTTGACACATTCTCATTCCTTTTCTGTCCAACACTCTAATGCAAGGGTTAATCAGTATTTTTAGTCTTTCTACTCAACCAGTTAACTCGAACACAATCATCTTCAATCTATCTTTTTCCCTGTCTATAACCTTGTCTT
The DNA here is from genome assembly GCA_023014485.1 of Bathynomus jamesi. Classification (NCBI taxonomy): domain Eukaryota; kingdom Metazoa; phylum Arthropoda; class Malacostraca; order Isopoda; family Cirolanidae; genus Bathynomus; species Bathynomus jamesi. The sequence continues at coordinate 125,765 of JAJOZX010005281.1, forward strand.
TCAAACGCAGTTTGTCCAGGCATCTTGGAAACCCTGGACCTTGATTTTGACATCTTTGTTCAGGGGGCATTTTTGTGGACCTCCCTTGGCCTCCCCTTCCTTGATAAGAAAAAAAGAAAAGATTGAAAACTTGTTCTAGCTGGTCAATTTAGAAGAGGTGATTTAATCCAGGGAATGTTGAGTACAGTACCAAGGTTGTACGTGTTTTTTTTTTCCACTAGTTATATTGTGAAAATAATCAGTACGTGAGTGCACTCTAAAATTTTAGTAGTTTGTTACTTACTCATGGAATTAATAAATATTAAGTAAAAATTATTCAAGTTTTGACTCTATTGAGACTCGTAGGATAGTACCAGTATAGCCACCATAGACTAGTGTGTATCTACAGTGTTACCCGAAGAAGATAACCAAACCTAACCTGAAATTTTTTTTTTTGCTCCTTCAGCAGCCACATTAAATAAAAACAAACACTGTTTTGAAAGAAAATATTCATCATATCTCTAATATATAACAACACAAATCATACCTTTTAGTTATGCAAGTTTTCTCTAACTATTAATAATAATAATAATAATAATAATAAAAAATATAAAACTAATGGAAAATGAAGAGAGAAGAAAAAATTAAAGATCTTTGTGACAAAATTATTTCCAAATTGGAAACTGAGCTGAACTCTAAAACTTCATCCCTGATAGACCCTAATGAGTTAAGAGAGAGAGCCTCTGCATTTGTAGATAATGAAAATGCATTTGATTATGTTTATCCACATATTTATAGGACTGCCACGAATAATTTGAGCAGTAACATTTTTCCAAAAGAGGATTCATTTTCATTTGATGAGAATGGGTGTAATAGTAATGATAGTTCCATAGGTTGTACGTTGAAAGACAATAATGGTATATGTATTTCACTTCCTCTACAAAGTACTGAACAGTCCTCTCCCGCTTCTCATCAAGACTCGGTACATAAAGAGAGTGACTCAAAACCAAAAAGTCCAAGTATTAATGTAACCAATGAAGTGGAATCTGAAGGAAATTTTGCAACAGCGATAGATGATGATGATGCTTGTCCAGTTAAAATATCGGAAGTATTCTGTTCTCTTCTGCCAGACTTAAATAAAAGTGAAATAGAATTAAAATTAAAAGACAACTCTAATGACTCAGGGTATAGAGTAAAATTATTAGAAGAATGCATAATTAAAACGCTAGAAAAAGAATATGATGTTAATGAGAGGGTGTTTCTTAAGTTGGAAGAATGGCAAAAAGTAAATGTAGAAAGAGAATGTGAAAACTCTGATAAATATTTAAGTCAAAGTTCTGATACTCATTTATCATTTAATAGTGCTCAAAATATGGCCCCTCTTAGTTATAGTGACCAGAATGAGGCTGGAGTGTCTGAAGAAAAAGGTGATAGTGCAAATAATATAGTTCAAATAGCCCCTCACTCTGAAACAGCAAACTTACGAGAGAATGCGAAGTTTCTTTCGGAAGTTATTCCTGGTCAAAAAATAAATGAAGGATATTTGCAGTGTTCATCCTCGAAAGTTAGTGACTTTATTTCAACGTATTTGGTGGAAGGCTTTGATTCTTCATGCGTGACTGAAAATAAGAATGGTCATTTGGAGAGTTTTGTTTCACAAACTAAAAGTATCGAAAGGGGAACTATGCCAAATGCTCCCTCTCACTCTGGTTTTTCAGAGTTAATATCTGAGTCTGGTTTTGAGAAGGATGATGATGATGATGATGATGCAGTTCATAATGGTGAAAATGACAAAGGATGCGTAATTGTTGATGTTGTTAATAAACGTAAGTTGCCTCTTGTGATAAATCTAGATGAAGAAGCCAGCTCTCCGGCAAGTAGTAGTAGTAGTGATATTGTTTTGGTTGAAGAGTTCACACCACAACCCCAAAATAATGTCATTCATGAACCAAATGAACAGTCTCATTTCATAGCCCAACAACAAAGAATTTCTTCACCTCTGCTCTTTGCTTTAAATGAAACACCAGTGAATGTTGTGGAAGAAGACCCTGCCATAAAACACATGAACAACATTGAAATAGATGCCTTACCTTGGATAGAGGCACAGTCAATATGTAGATTACTTCCATTTCTCCAGTTGGGTAATATTCACCGAAGCATTATAGATAATTACTATCATCCTCAACGAAAAGCAAAGATTCTCGCGGAGTATATACAACTGGCATTAGAAGAAGGACACGATATTAGTGATGATGTGCTTGAAACACACGCACAGTGGCAAACAAACAAAAAACGAACCTCGGACAGTGATTCAGAAGATATACAGAATGGAAATCAGAAAAGACAAAGGCAAGCTGATGAACAAACTTCTCAACTCATTCCTCAACCCTCCGCTTCAACGAGTAGAGTAGTGGACAACATTCCAGTGGAGCAGCCACTACCTCCAGTTGAACCACTGAACAGTAATGCACCAATGGCTGTACAAACTTTTTTTAATTCTTTACCAGAAGAAAGTAAATTATGGTACCAGAAAAAAGTAGACTTCCTCGCTGAAGTCACTATCAATTTAAGCAAGCAATATATTCTTTCTCAAATCATTCATTGTCAGACAGAGTCAGACATCATGCATGTTGCAACAAGGCTTTTGGAAGAACAAACAACAAATATTTTACAATCCAATTCTTCAGAAATGCTTCAGGGATTACCTCTAAATTTGGAGACACAGGAGGAGTTGGGAGCAGTTGGGAGTACTAATTTAGCTGAGACTGCCGAAGCCACAGCATCAGAGGAGGAAGCAACCCCTTCAACATCAAGCAAAGATGATTCTAGTACTAATCAGATTTCAGCTGCTGATATTGAAGATAAAATTCAGACTCATATTCATCAACTTGGAGAAATATTCCCAAATGCTGATCCAGATTTCTTGAGTGAAAGGTAGGAAAAGGTTGTGATTAGGTTACAGATTTTCACTCTTCACCATCTGTTTGCCCGATTGATGGCATGGCTCAAGTTCACTAGAACTAGTCTGAAAAAATTTAATCTCACAAATAAATATATTTATATTTAAAATAGCAGTAGTTTGGCATTGCCAAACTGGTTCTCAAATTAACCTTAAAACTTATTGGGTAGACATAAGCAATTTGTTTATAAAAATGGTTTAATCTAGACTTTAAAAAATCTTACTCGACTAAAATAACTATACAATACCCAACCTACAAAGTTAATATACCCTGTCATGCCCATGCCAACTTTTCAAACTGTGAATGCTGGATTTTTCATAGATTTTAAGTGGATTCTCTCTTTCCTTGAATAGGCTTGACTGACTCTTTCTCGCATAGTCAGGCACACTTAGGTATGCCTCACCTTAAATATTTCACTTCCTTGTGTTATAGCTTAAAAAGTGTACATACCAACTTCAGTTTTACTTCATTATTGCGCAATTTTGGTAATATTTCTTATTCACATAATGTTACAGAGCAAATGAAGTGGCAGGAGATGAAGAAAAGTTTACAGAGTTGGTTCAAGAGCTAGTGAAGAATGGGTCTTATCCAAAAATGGAGGAATACTTGAAACGACAGCAGAAGATGAATATGAGGAAGAAATTTATTGAGGGGATGAGTGTAGAAGAGTTTATGGAGTACTTTCAAGACCCTGAAAAGGTAAAATTTTTTGCACTTAAAATCAGAGGTATAATTTCTCACGTTCTTGATTTGAAATAATGTTATTTAACCTTTTAATGCTGGGTATGGATGTGATTGATAACCCCCACTGCGCGCATCAATAGATGTTGGTTGGTGTTTAAGGATTAATAACATTAAAGTGATTGAAAAAATTTTTTTTTTTTTGTATTTGAACTATTTGCAAGTTTTACTGATTAACAAAAAAGTAGGACTATTTGAATTGAATTACCTTACCTTTATTAATAACAAAAAATAAATACATTGGTTTTACAATTTACAATGATATAAATCAGTGGTGGTGAACCTTTTTTTGCTGGTGGGTCATTTTTGTTACTTTTTATTAAAAAAAAACGAAATTGGGTCTCAGTAATTTATTTACTTATTATTTTTAGTGAGAAACTTGTTGGATTTTAGCTGCTAATGTTTTGATCCAAGGTTTATATTTAGTTGGCTTTAGTCTCACACATGCGGCACTCATATCTGTGCCAAGGCGATTCCTAGTGGTGGATTTGACAATTCATGGAGGAAAACCACTTTCTATCGATTGTTGTTCTCTGGTTACACCTAAAATTGACCATTCTAATTCCTTTTCTTGTAACATAATAATGAGGCTACATATCCTTTCTCAGTAATGAATTAATATTTTTAATTTTGTATCACGTATCAAATGTTAATGGTTAATCAGGTAGGAAAACAGTATCTCAGGAATGCCCAATAATGTTAACTTACTGTATAATAAAAATATAAAAGTAGAAACTTTAATCAATTGTGCATCTTCTTCAGAAACACTGAATTAGATTTAATAAAATGAAACCCACAATATGGAACTGGAATAAGGTTGAATTGGAAGCCAGTCCAATCACACTGACTGAAATTAAGTCAAATATGCTTATACTGAAATTAGATTGAACTACTGTACTAATTATGCTACTATTAGGTTAGAAAAGGGAAGTACAGTAACGAAGTTGAAGTCATTGGTTCAATTGAGCTGGAACAAGATCCAACTTGGCAAGACTGGAATTAAATTGAGTGGAACTAAGTCAAGTTCTACCTTATTCCAGCTCAGTTTAATTCTCCTCTTCAGTTCCCCCACATAATATATACCTTCGCAATTTCACTATAGTAAATGGTAACATCCAAAACCTTTATTCTCCCATTCAATGGGTGGGTGTGGGTGGAGGGGAAGCTGAATTCCTCCGAGAGTCACCTTCTGAGCATGAGCAAAGTAGGTGGTTAACCCAACTTAACCCCAAATGGAGGGAGTTGAACCCAGGAATTTTACATTCCAAATCCTACTCTGATGGTTGTTGTTTTTACAGTATGAAAAGAAAATGTTTATGAAGGACTTGAGAGGAGAAAAGATTAGCAATACCCTTGAAATTGCTGTTAGTGTTCACTTCAAATGCATTCTAGGGGGAATTTCCACAATGAGATAGTCTTTCAACTATGAATGCCTCTCATTTGCATCATTGTTAACCCTTTAAACCCTGAATTTTTTGTAGGGTTAAGTTATGAATGCTTGTATTTGAAACATTAGCAATTTGTACCTTCAGTCCTTAAAGGGTTATTAAATAGCTCTGCTTTAAATATCAGCCATATGATAAATTAAGTTGGTCATTGTAACTAAGGCTTTAAAAAAAAATGACCTACCTTTGGATCAAAATGCTCTCTCCTCTTAAAATACAATGAACATCTAATTTTTTTCTTTTTTATATATATATATATATATATATTAGGGTGGTCCATAAAATTGAAGTTTTGATTTTTTGTTATTGCCGGGCAGTAACTTGTGAGGATGAATGAGAAAACACCTCTGGCCAATATTTTCCCAAATCAATCACTTTTTAGGGGTAGCACACAGTACTTCATTTTTGCACTTTTGCACTACCTAGTAGATTTACTTGTATATTATGTTCCAGTTCCAGTAATACATCTTTTCCTTGACAGATTATTGGTGTAGTGTTCATTGGTTGTGTTTAGTGGTTGGATATATGATGACTCAAGTTCAAAGCTCTTGCTTTTATCTCCTTGAAGGAGATAAAGTGAAGGACAAGCTTCTTGGAAGCAAATTACCATCACGTGGAGAAGTATTGTCATGCTTCCTTCATCACCACACTAATCTCAAGAAGGAGTTGAAGGAAAGTGCTCAAGTAGTGTGGGGTCAACTTGAAATATTTTGGAACAAAGCTCGAATCCCGACAAGGGAAAAATACAAAGGAATCCAAAAGATCTTGGACCTTCACCAAGATTGGATCAAAATAAAAAAAGGACGAATGAGGAGGAGCCAGAAGCAGGTGAGTTGGATGATCAATGATAAATAAAATAGTTTCTCGAGAGTATGACATATTATACTGTACAATAGTCAATACATTTATCAATATATATATATATATTATATATATTTATATTTAGGTGTACAACGAAGAGGGATTCAAGGAGACACTTCGGAACCTATTTGATATGGCACATGCTGATGCCTTGTCTCTAATCAAAAACCCAGAAGACAAGGCCTTCTTGCTGGCCCAGCGAGAGCCTGGAAGATGGGGATGCATGGTGGGAGTAGACAGAAAAACAGCAGAAAAAGAAAAACAAGCTGCCCACAGGAAGATGGAGGAGGAGATGCGAAAGAGAAAGGTGAGATTGTTCTTCAAATTCCTACTTTCATTTGATTGCAATGATTAGGTTGTTCGTTAACACTAATTGTCCATTTTCTTCGATTGTATTGCAGGCAGTCAATGAAGGTGCATCAACGTCGGGTACAGCAGTATTGGTGTCCTCAACAGAATCCTCAGTCACTAACGAGTCATCCTCCACTGAAGATGAATGGGCAAAAGGTGGAAAGCGACCTCCAAAACAGGTGAAAAGAGTCAAGAATGTGATAACATCAAATCTAGCTGCTGCCCTAGATCGGACACACACTACGGACAGGATGGCAACCTACATAATAGCAGAGACTGCATTGAGCCTTGGCCACAGCCCAATGAATTTTAACATCACCCGGACCTCCATCAAACGGCAGAGAGAACAACATCGGATCATGATCTGCAGTAGCCTAAAAGCTTCCTTTCAGTCCGGTCCTGCAATCATCCACTGGGATGGAAAACTTATTCCAGACCTCCTCAACACCAGAGACCATGCGCATGTGGATCGGCTGCCTGTGCTCATTTCCTCCTTTTCGGGTCAATCTCAGCTCCTTGGAGTCCCCAAAATACCAACTGGATCAGAACACCACCAATCCAGCGCAGTTTTTTAATTATTGACTGATTGGGGCCTCGAAGAATCTGTCGTGGGGATGTGTTTCGACACCACTGCCTCCAATGCTGGTCGTTTGAATGGAGCGTGTGTGTTGTTGGAGCAGAAGTTGAAGAAAGACCTTCTCCATTTTGCCTGCCATCATCACATCATGGAAGTGATGATCGGTGGAGTTTTCACTGCTTGCTATGGCCCAACGAGTGGACCTGATGTTCCATTGTTCAGCAGGTTTCAGAGCAAATGGACCTTCATCGACACAGGAACATACGGCACCGGATGGGATGATGAAGAGGTGCATCAACTCTTGGCCCCCATTAGAGATTGGATTCTCCGCTTTGCTGAGGAAAAACACTCCTCAAAATCCTTTTGAGATGACTATCAGGAATTCCTCGATCTGTCGCATCATTTTCTTGGGAGGGAGCATTGACAACTACACCTTCAAGCAACCTGGCCCCATGCACCAAGCCAGATGGTTATCTAAGGTGATCTATTCATTGAAGATGTGGCTGTTCAGGGGACAAATCCCAGCCCTCACTCCACGAGAGCAAAAGTGTCTTAAGGATGTCAGTGTCTTCGCTGTTTCCATCTACCTGCAGGCATGGATGACAGCGCCAATAGCTGCTGCTGCGCCTCGCAGCGACCTCAGTCTTCTGCAGAGTCTTCGGGAATACCATGACCCCAAAATTTCGGAAGTGGCATTAAAAAAACTCAGTGGTCATCTTTGGTATCTTTCGGAGGAGATGGTGGGCCTCGCGATTTTCGATCCTGAGGTGTCTGAAGAGACTAAAACAGCAATGGTGAAGGCGATGGAGGAAGTTGAAGGAAAGCCTGATTGCCAGAAGAGAAGGAAAGGTGTTGCTGAGGGGGCTTCAATCGAGTCACTAGCAACAGCAAACTCAAAAAGACTGCTGTTGTCTCTGGGGTCAGGTGTGGGATACCTGAGGAAGGAGGTGCGGGATTGGGACAGTGATCCTGATTACCAAATAGCGAAGAAATCAGTGGCAAACCTCTCTGTCGTGAACGATCATGCAGAGAGGGGGGTTGCTCTCATTAATGAATACAACGGCTGCCACACCAGGAATGAGGAACAACTGCAGTATCTCCTGCAAGCTGTTGCTAACTACAGGAAGCAGTTTCCTCAACCACTGAAGTCAGCCTGGCAACTGGGCGAGAAAACAAAGATCAAATGAGGTGCAGAGGGAATTGTTAGTCAATTCATTTCGGAATTGTTAGTTACCCTAATAGTCATGTACTGTCACCAAGATTAACTTTGCTGTGATTTTCAGATTATACCAAAACTTCAAGTGTCATGTGCTACCCCTACAAATTAACTGATTCAAATAAAACTTTCCCAGAGGTGTTTTCTCATCCATCCTCATAAGTTACAACCCAGCAATAAAAACAAATCACAAAAAAAAATTCCACCCCTATAAGAGTGGACCACCCTAATATATATATATATATATATATTAGGGTGGCCCTTATTTTTCAACTTTTGAAATTACTTGCTCCCAACCCCTAATCTTCTTCCAATATATAAAAAAGTGCTCTGTGCAAAATTTCAGCTCAATTGGGCTATATTAAGGTGGCCCCCAAAGGCCCTAAAGTTTCAAAATTCACCGATAATTGGTATTTCTAATATAAAACCTTTATAATTCATTTGCAAACTTTGTTTGGGAAAATAATCACAAAGCATAATCGAAAGTGAATTTTATTTACAACAAATAATTATGCCGCTTATATAGGCCGCAGGCGCAGAACTTTCTAGAACCTTCCAGAAGCAGTTTTTTTATGCACTTATGATACTTTTCAATTTCCGTGAATATCTCGTCCAATTTTGGTTTTAAGTAAATAATGGTTATAACTAAATTTATTGTAAATTGAATTCTCTTTCGATCATATTATATATTTCTTTCGAATAAAACACTGTAAAGAAGATAAAAACGGTTTTATATGAAAAAATATCAATATTGTTAAAATCTGAAACTTTAGGGCCTTTGGGGGCCATCTTAATATTGTCTGATTGAGCTGAAATTTTACACAGAGCATTTTTACATGGATTAGAACAACTTTGGAGGTTGGGAGATGAAAAATATTTCATTTCAGAAAATCACATACAACTAAGGGCCACCCTAATATATATATATATATATATATATATAGTTCTGTGTGTTTGGTCCCTCTTCACACGAAGGTCAAGCTGGTGGCCCTGACTTGGTGGAGGAGTGACTTGCTCTCTTGCACTCTCCACCACATATAGCCAGGTACACCCAGCTCCTCTGGTACCATCCTGAGCCAGGCATCTAGTCTTCTTTTGAAAACTTCAACTGACCCCTGTAACATTTCTGAGGTCCTTTGGAAACTGATTATACATACATACATACATACATACATGCATACATAATATATTTTTTTTTTTTAAGTTCGGGAAGAACCGATTCGCCTCTATTTAAAAGGGCATATCTCGGCGGAAAAACAAAGAAAAAGTGAGAGGAAAGACAGAGGAAAAAGAAAGGGTGGAGGGGACAGTCGAAGTGGAAAAAGACCAAGGACTGCAGGGTCGAGCCCCATCATCCTTGGGTGCTAGGGCCGGGAGGGCGCACGTGAAACCTCCAGGAACAAGCACGTACAAACGAGCACAAAGAGCACTCAAGAGCACGAGCTTAGAACCCCCTTGCGGGGGCATACATAATATATATAATACTCTGAAGCTAAATGTAGATTGTTCTAATATTACATTATTGTATCTTTCAATTTTTCCATTTTTTAATACTGGGTTGCACTAGAAGTGATATCTTTTTTGTGTATAAATACCTTTCCAATTTCATGGTAATCTTAATTTTATTTCTTAGGTTTTTCTCAACACCACAACAGAAATGAGTAAACTGTATATGAAGAATGCCAAGGCTCAGTTGATGAAGGATTTACCGTTTCATCTCAGCAGAACTATTGATTCAGTGTTCCGGGAAAATTATTATCACTATTTACCAACATTAAGAGCTCTAAGGGTGAGTGAAGTTAATTTGATTGTAGTTGACTGTAGTACCGTAATTATTCTGGTAATGGTGGTGAGTATGCCCTTCATTAGTCAAATGTTGGTTGTACAGTCAACTCCTGCCATCCGTGATGGTTATGTTCTCATTAACCCTTGTGGATGAACAGATTAAATAATGGGATTCAGTGGGATATGTTCCAGCCCCCAAAAATTGGAGTTAAAAATTTATAAATAAATAATAATATGTACATCCCATGAGAAAAATAGGTTTATGAATAACAATTACCATTAATTAGAATGATCTGTACTGCTTTCCACTTTGTGTTTTTAAATTTTGATATTTTTCTTTGATATTTTTCTTTGATTTTTATATTTTTTTTGGTATTATTATAGTATTACACCCGTCTAACATCCAGCAATTATTATATGTTCATTAAGTAGATTTTTTAATTCTAAGACACTTTCCTTCTATAGCGTTTCCGTCGCAAATGCTTCGTTTTTGAGATATAAACATTTTTTTGGTGTGTATCTAGTGTGTGTTTGTACCTTCATTTTGTGTTTTTGTACCTTCGTTTTGTGTGTTCATTTGTGTGACTGTTACATGTCTGCCCAATCACTGCGCTCCATCCATTTCAAATTTGAATTACTTTGCTACCGGAGTGGCTTCATGTGACACATGCTTGTTTGATTATTACCGCTGTATTGTTGCTTTCTACAAAAATTTAGAAAAAAGTGTTGTTTTTGTGTGCTCAGTGTTCTACCGACAGTAGTGAAGTGTCCACGTTGTAAAATGGAGTGCACATATCGTCAAGACCAAAAACTGTGGCATTGTAGAAAAAGTTACGTTATGCTTAAAACGAAGAAAAGACGGTACTGTGATTATTCTGTCTTAGATTTTAAAGGTAATTCCTGTTTTTCTTTTAGGTTAGGATAGGTTAGGTCAATTTTGAAGGTGAAATTTGTTTTTCCTATGGTTTTTGATGTTTTGAACGAATCTGACCTTCAAAACCATCGGAAATGACTCGTTTTCTGTGATTTCCCCCACATTGCTGGCTGGGGGGGGTATCTCAAAAACGAGTCATTTCCGACGGTTTTGAAGGTCAGATTCGTTCAAAACACATCAAAAACCATAGGAAAAACATAAATTTCACCTCCAAAGGGAGATGGGTGTAATACTATAAATTTACCTCTTTTTTTTCTGATTTAAACCATGGATAAGTGAAGAAAAGGGTCACAGAGGGTGAAAAGGGTTACCAAATGGCAACTGTGGATAAGCAAAAAAGTGGATGGTGAAGATGCAGATTGCGGGAGTTGACTATACTCAGTTAGGTAGGGTTGCACTGATTAATCAGTAGGTAATTAGCCTAATCAGCCAATTTGCTGATTGATTAGTAATTGGCCTTTGACTGATTAATCAGAGTCAATTAGTTGAAAAATGTATCTTTGTAATTTCTCTTTTTATTAGGTAATAATCAGTTAATCTGGTGATCTAGCCAAAAATCTCCAGCAAGTTCCTACATGAAGTTGGAAAAAACATTTCATACAACCTCCTCCATCCTCTTGTATTCATTTCAATGTTCCTCATTTGTTTAGTTTTTCTAACTTTCCATTTCCTTTATTATACAAAAAATAAAAAATACAAATGGAAAAACATTTAAAATAAAAGCAAAAAATAGGAATCTTGTTTTATTTTTTCATAAACAACTAAAAACTTAAACTTTTACTCTCAAGCCCTTATTGACATTGTTGTCACATGTCTGATTTACCTGACTTGGACTGAAAATATATTCTGTTACTCCATTGCTTTCAAAGCAAGAATCAAATTCAGTCGTGACTAATCAACCTAAGTAATTCAAATTCAACTCTAAAATTAGAATATTAAACATAAACATTGCCTGTTATTGCAGCAAAGAAAAATACAGTATTTCAACATTTTTATTACATTAACATTCAACAAGCTTACGTAAGAAAATTCAGAATATAGCTAATTACCATCAAATGACAGGCCACTTAATACACCTAGTAATCTAAATTAAATGCTGAAATTGTGGCTAATGCAAAAACATTAAAATTTTCTGAGCAAAGTCAAATTCTGTTTATTTTCCAGTCCAGGTATTATACAAAATAGACAGAAAAACATAATCAAAATAAAAGCAAAAAATAGGAATCTTGTTTATTTTTTTCATAACTAAAAACTTACTCTCAAGCCAACTTGAACCTCTAGCAGTGGTGGCTGGTGGTCACAGTGTTAAATACCCTACTTTCTGCGGGTCAAGATCGTATAGAATTAATTCTATCAATAAAATCCTCTTTCATAGTTTTTAGTGATAAAAACAGCAGGCCTGGCCTCCCATACCTCCTCTGAAAAGCTACCACTGACCTCTAGATGCTGCCAGATGCGAGAAATGCTGAGACTACGTATTTAAGAATGGTTGTTACTGCTATCAATAAAATATATCATTTCTATTGTTCGCAACATTGCATTAACTTTGAAAGCAATACTGTCAAAATTAAAACTTAATATGAGCCAGCCCACATTGTGTAGTACTTGCCAAATAACCACCACCTGATTTAACTGTGACCCATTTCTTTCCGTACTGTATATTTGATAATGAACATTGTTCCGCTCAACTTTATAAAACACTTTTATAATGAAATATTTTGTGTGTTTATTGTTTCTGTATCATGGACATTACTGATACAAATTACATCACAAACTGGTATACAGTGTGTCATGTTTTCTTTAAAGTTCATGTTCAGGCAAGCCCAGGATGTTTTTTGTGCTACTTAAACACGAAAACATTTACAACCACATATTTATGTTTGATGAGAATTAAAAATAAAAAACATGAAAAAGTGTAATTTATGATAAATACAAATTACAATAATATTTGGACACTGAGGGGCCAAATAGGCTGTTAATGTGAGGTTAGATAGGTCGTGATAGGTTGGGTACCCTTGAATGGTACACTAACTTTATTCATACTGTCATTCACACTAGCATCCAAGATGACCATGAGGGAAAAGAGAAATACAAATACTGAGTGATTTTATATAATTTTCAACCAGGGTGTACAGAATGAAAGGTTACAATCAAGCAAAGGTGATAATATACTAGATTCATTAAGGGCAGGTATCACTAAAACCATTTACTCCCCATATAGGAGATGGCAGGTGGGCAGCACAGCTAAGAGCTCTGATAATAACATTGTGGCTGATTAATCAGATTTAAGTCTTAATAATCAATCACCTGATTATGGACAGCCAATTAACCAGTAATTGACCAAATTATGAGGGTAATTCAATAAGTATCCGCACTTTTTATTTTCACAATTTTATTTTCACATCTGATAGATTATAAACACACCACTTCTCAACATAGTCTCCCTGTTTCTCAATACACTTAGTCCAGTGATCTAAAAGCTTCCTAATGCCATCACAAAAGAATGTTTTTGGCTGTGTGCCTTCTAACAATCTTCCTTTCCATTTTGTGTGAATTGCTTGCTTTAACTCATTCTGAAGCATGTCAGAATACGATGCACTTGTTACTGTAGTTCCATGCTCTAGATAATGTTCAAGGATAGGGCCTCATGTATCCCAAAACAGTGTTAGCATAACATAACTCAGAATGAGTTAAAACAACCAAATTGCACAAAATGGAGAGGGAGATTGTTGGAAGGTGTTATTCTGTTACATGACAATGCGTGCCCTCATACCACTGCATGAGCTAGAAAATGTCTTCAAGAACTTAAATGTGAAGTTCTCGACCATCCAGCCTACAGTCCAGACCTGGTACCTTTGGATTTTTACCTGTTTTGACCACTAAAAGACGCTTTGAGAGGTCAGCGATTCCAAGGCGATGATGACCTCAAGGAGGCAGTGCATGACTGGCTACGCACACAGCCAAAAACATTCTTTCGTGATGGCATTAGGAAGCTTGTAGATCGCTGGACTAAGTGTATCAAGAAACAGGGAGATTATGTTGAGAAGTGGTGTGTTTCTAATCTATCAGACATGAAAATAAAAAGTGCAGATACTTATTGAATTACCCTTGTACATATTGGTGCAACCCTAATGTTTGGTCATGTTAATGTTAAATACAGCAATACCCCATTAAATGCTCAGGATGTGTTCCTGGAGAAGTGAGCTTTCGGCAAATCTACTTTCAACAGGGTCATTATAACATACTTGATATGGAGATATGTTTCTAACTGTTATTTCTTACCTATGAGTGATACATGATGGCTTAATTTGGCTACTGATACACATAGACAATTGATTAAAGAATAAACCAGGGTATATGTAAACACATGATACACTGCAATATCATTTAGTAAGTGCTGAAGATACTGTTGTGGTAGTGGTCATGCTTGATGGGTCTTGGCAGTGCTCATCAGATGTCCTGTGTAGGAGCTGCAGGCTGTGGATCATCCTCTGTAGCAGTTGTAGGCTGTGCATCCTCTTCCTTAGGAGCTGTAGGCTGCTGCTTAAAGAATGCATCCAGAGTTGACTGCCTCACTTGTTCCTTCTTTTCTCAGAGCATTTCTCTGTAGCAGATGATGCTGTTGAGAACATTTTTGATTGTGCTGCTGCAGTCCCAGTCAGGGTTGTCATCAGAAAAGAGCTCCAGCACCTAGGTGATCTTGGCAATACTTTCTCCCAAAATTGCGGTGGTTAGGTTGCACTGAAGTTGACCTTGTCATTACATTCCTCATGAACACAATGCTGTTCCAGTTCCTGCAGTTCCTCATTGCTTAAGTTTTTCCCATAAGACAGCAATACCTCTTCAACATTATCATTGTCAACTTCCTGTATTCCAGCATGGTTGGCTAGCTGGATGATGTCACTGGTAATCTTTGGCTCAGCAATTTATAGAATTTATAATTAATTTAAAGAATTAATTAAAAAATATATATAAAAACTATATACATTTAAACTATAAGGTTGTAACATATATTTTTTTTTTTTTTTTAGAACAAAAATTGAATGATAGACAAATTTGCTCAAATTTTTAGTTTATTCACAACAAAACTTAAGTGACATAATGACAAATTAATCAATATAATTCCCTTTTTTTTCTATAACCTCCTCCTCCCACCTGTAGAAAAGGTTTTTTATGCCACGTTCAAAGAAATCCTTTGGTTTAGAGTTAAAAAAAAAAAGCAGTCACTTCATTTTTGATAGCTTCCCTGGATTGCAACTTTTGTCCATCTAGATGGTGTTGCAGACTTCTGAATGAATGGTAGTCTGAAGGTGCGATGTCTGGAGAATAAGGTGGATGAGGCATTTTTTCCCAACCAAATGCCTCCAATTGGGCAGTGATGATTCGAGCAGTGTGAGGGCGCATGTTATCCTGGTGGAATAGAACACCTCTGTGATTAATTAATGCAGGACATTTTTCTTGTAATGTCATCTTGAATTGGAGTTGTTGGCAGTAGACTTCAGCTGTGATTATTTGGTTATCTGGCAGAAGCTCAAAATGAATAATTCCTTGCATATCCCACCAAATGCATAGCAAAATTTTCTTTGGATGGGGTCCATTCCTTGGCTGAGGTTCAGGCTTTGTTTCACGGCTAAACCACTGATGTAGATGCTTAATATTGTTATGGAGGACCCATTTTTCATCCCCATTGATGATCCAATTAAAAAATGATGCCTGCAGTTGCCGAGAATGCAGTGATATGCAAATATCAATTCGATGTTGAAGATTCACTTGTGACAAATTGTGTGGAACTCATTTTCCAACCTTCACTACTTTTCCTAACAGCTTCAAATAGGCTGACCATATTTCCTTGAGACAAAAACGGGACATTGGGATGGCAAAAAAGGGACGGGGGTTATGTAATATTCTGTATTCATGAAAAAGTGAGTACATAAACATATTGAGCTTACAATTATTCTTCAGTGACAGAACCCATACAAAAATTTAGGTAGACATAGAGGGGGACTGTATTTCACCACGATCGTACCATGAATATTTCTCCGATGAAGTAATCTTACGCAGCAAATTTCGGTCTTTCAACACCTTATCATAAAACTTCTCACACTCCATGACACAATTTTGTCTTACAACTAACATAGCCCTCATTGTCTCAACACTTAATCTAGATTTCTCCTTTGACCACATACTGTTCATAACAGAAAATATTCTCTCAACAGGTGCTGTACTTCCTGGAAGACAAAGAATAAACTCTACAATATTACAAAAGTCTTATAGGTTATGAATAATAATTTATGATTGACCAATATTAAAGTATATTTATAGTTTTTATTAAAAACGGGACAAAATTGACATTTTTATTAAAATGACGGGATGGCCAGGAAATATTAAAAAAATGGTACTGTCCCATTCAAAACGGTACGTATGGTCAGCCTAGCTTCAAATGATGATGAATTGTTATATGGCTAATGCCGAGTTGCAGGCCAAGTTCTCTTAGTTGCCATTGTTTTCTCTTCCACTGTTGGTTTCAGCAACTCTTCATCTAACTCATTTGGTCATCCTGTTTGTTGATAATCTTTTAGACTGAATTCTCCATTTCTGAACTTCTCAAACCATCTCCTACACATCCATTCACTCACATCATTATTTCCATAAACACTGAATGTTTCTTGCAGATTTACTAGTGTTAGATCCTTTATGGAACTCATACAGCATCACAGTTGAATATGCTCTTTTGTGGGCTCCATGTTTTTTCAGTTACTGTAATATCGTAGGGGTGGCATTGTAACTGTATGAAAAATACCAGAGAAAATATTCATTAGCCTAAGTCATTCTGTATCTTGATAAAACATGTGCAAACCTGTTGCCACATATTTTGCAACATTTCTAAAACTATTTCACATTATCCCAAGGTTATTCTATTATCTATTGTCCATTTTCTAATTGAGCAGAATTTGTTACAACCTGATACTGTATATACATTTAAGCTATATATGCACACACATTTAACCCTTCCCAGCTGGCTATACTTGTTAAAAACAACTTTCGCAGATGGCTATATCATATCCTCGCAAATGTTAAAATAAATAAAAAATTTCAATAATCTATGTAGATGGATACCATTTGGTAATTCCCACAGTGGGAAAGGGTTAAGCGATATATGAACACACACAAATTTAAGCGATATATGTACATGTATAGAATTAGGTCGAGCTTAATTGTGAATCAGCTTTCAATAGGGTATTGCTGTAAGTAATTAAGTAAGAGATTTAGTGTACAATTTATGGTTAAATCTATACTATAATAAGAGAGCTGTCTGTCTGTCTGTCTGTCTGTCCGCCCGTCACACTTTCAGAAATTGTTAGAAAAAATTGAGAAAAAAAATTCAGAAATTGTATTACGGCGGCAATGTGAAGCTCAAGATTTTCATGACTGTTCTTTTCTGTAGTTTAGCAATGGGGGAAGGGTGGGAGTGGGGGGAAGGGTTGGGGTGGGTGGAAGGGTGGGGGAGGGGGTTAGCCCCCAAGTTGTATGAATGGGGGTGAGGAGGTTTTGGGAGATACCAGATTCAGAAATGTTGACACAATGTGAAGCTCAAAATTTTCACGGCTGCGTTCTTTTTTTGTAGTTTAGCCTGTCTAACCATCAGCGAAGCAACGGGAACTGTACTAGTTGAAATAAACTTTTGTGAATTATTTTAAAAATCCAAAAAACATATTTTTGCAACTGAAGTTCATTTCAGATGTTGGAACTTAAAATGTTTATAGTCTCATGGTGGTAAACGGCAAAGTATACGAGTTTTGAGAAAGATTCATTAACTAAAGAGCCATTTTTCATTTAGTTTATTGGGTGAACTCAATGCTTGAATTTGGGACTGAAAATGCCAAAACCATTTATACACAGGTACGTACAGTGAGATCATCACTGGGAATAAGGGCTCTAGTGTTGCTTTTCATGACGAGGTTTGGGATACCTCTACCAGTATGTCAGGTGAACGCATTGACCCATAATTTGTTGCTATTGTAGAAACACTCCCTTTAAAAAAGGGTGTTATTTAGCATTGATGGAAATATTCCTTCGGAAATACTTTGATAATTTTAGCCAAAGTTACAGATATCTAAAGTTTTGCTATAAGTACGGGAATGTTATGAATATTATTTTTTATTTTTTTATTTACCAATTTAGTGCCCTTTAGTGGGTATTAACTTTTGTCCTACATTTATTCACGCAGTTACTAATTACAGCCTTCTACTTTTTATGTGGTTTTCCTCTACTCTTCACACCTATGCACTTGCTGTTATATACCTTTCATAATTCTTATTTTTCATTCATTGTACATGACCATACCAGTGAAGCATACTATCCTCAGTTCTCATTTCCAGTCAGTTTTTGCTTCAACATTTCCAGTCAGTTTTTGCTTCAACCTTTCCAGAATATTCTCATTTCTTGCATGGTCATCCATTTTATACCACAAATTATTCTAAAATTACTCGTAGATAGTGAACTGTCATAGCAAACAAGTATGTTATGTTAGTGTTTGCACTAATACATTTTCATGTAAACATTTTGCTGCATCTATAATGAAGCACTCCTTCATTACAAAGGCTTTTATTGCACCCATGACCTACTTGACCAACTTCACTCTTTCAATTTCCACTGTACTTGTACCTCGTTTGGCTTTTAAACACCCAATATATTTTAATTCTTTCATAGCCTTTAAATCAATCTTTCCATCATTTACCACAGTATTTCATTCTGAGTTTCCTTCTCTCTCATTGATAAGAACCTTGCTTTTATTTACATTCCCTTTCACATAGGTCAACAAAACTTCTCTGATTTACGGTACTCAGGAACACCACCACATCATAATACATCACTTCATAACCATTCACTTTATCATAAATTTTCTCTAATTCCATAAAAAACATATACACCTTTTTCTCATAATCACTTGGTTTCACAATCAGACATCTTACTCTAAAACTGCCTTCCTTGTTCATCTATCTTTTTTTTATTCTATCCATCAACATTTTTCAGCTCCACTTAGAAAACTTTTATCTCTGTAATTTTTACGTTTGCTTCTTTCATCTTTGTTTCTTCAGTGTACTGTATTGTATTTTGTAGTGGTACAATTACAGCTTTCATTGTTGCCTGGAACACACTCACTTCCTCACACTTTTTAACGCATCTTCCCTATCCATTCAAGCACCATTCTACTTCTATATTTAAATCATTCCACTACGCATCCCACCAACTCCTGCTGACTCCCCCCCCCCCCCCCCCCCTTTTTTTTTGTAGTGTGCATACTACTACTTCAACTTCCTCAAATTTGATGTCTTCCACTCACTGGTATATGCTTCTATGTGCATCACTGAAACCAACTGTTTTCACACTTATGCATCTACCTCTCTGACCAGCTCACTAAAATAATTTTTTAATTTCTCTTGTGTTTGCTCATCTTTAGCACATTGCCATTCTAACCTTTCAATTATCAGTCATTCCACAAGACTAACCAAAATAACTTTTTATTCTCCACTTACTCTCTCTCATCTTTCTTCTCAAGTCTTCATCTATGCTCTCTCTACTGTTCGTTTAATGATCTTGCATTCTTTGTACAACTCATTACATTACTTTTATCACTGCTAGACTGTTCATAACATTCTTTTCCAGAGTTTCTTTCACTACATTCTTCACCACCTCATTCCAATATGCAGTTGCTTCTTTTTTCACTTTATTTCATACATACCCACACATCAGCTGCTGTCATCACTAAACCTTCCTTGTACACATTTTGCATGTCGATCTCCACCAGGACTTTGTCTACACTACTTCTATACTCTGTTGCCACCTCATTTGAATTCATCCTTTCAGCTTTTATTCTGTGTATTCACACTCTTCCTTTCATATCAAACACCTACCAACTTAACACTACAAAATATAATCATTTCACAAGTTTGTAGTTTATAGTTACCATCCTGGCCTCGGAGATCCTGTGTGTGGCCTTCTATAAGAGATAGGGATGGCACTTCTAGTGATGGAGACATCAGAGGGAGCCAGGGTACCACATTTCCCCTTAATTTTTTGCAATCATCTTTCATTCTGCAGAGTTTGAAGGGTGCCCGTAAGACCAAAAGAACCATTGGGGGCAAGCAACCCGGTGATTTGGATGATGTCTTCATAAAGGAACTTTGCTACGCCAAGATGGAGGATAAAATAAAAGAGAATTACCAGCAGAAGGAATTGGAAAAGGAGCTTTCTTTCCAGAGGGTGAGGCATAAAGTGGTGTAGAATTCTTTCTGCTCTCTTTTAGTGAAGGAGTAAGTCCCTCCTATTTAGACATTGCCAAATCCAATGTAACTCGGCATTATCTAACTTAATTCAACTCGTACTGCCCTCAACTCTATTAACCCCTTAACTGTAGAAAAAACAGCCATATATATGAAAATACATGTATGCCGCCAAAATAGCGCAGTTAAGGGGTTAAGTACATTTGACAGTCATTTAGAGTGGAAGTCACTTTTATTAAACCTGATTCCAATATTTCTAATCAAAAGTAGAAGTAAATTGCTATAAAAGATAGCACAGGATAGGGCTAGTGGAACTTTAGCTATTTTTTCTAAAGGTGATCACTTCTAAAATGGTCAAGTTCTCAATTTGATCTGAAATAAAAATGGAAGAGATGTGATTATCTTTAGTGACTCAAGTTTCGACTTTGTTGCCCATTTTCAAGACTAAAATTCTAAATGTTAATTGAAATTACTGTTGTCAACACCATGACAGTTGTCTTGTGACATCAAGTATGAAATCTTCTATCAGCCTAACTCTTAACAAATGCACAAACAAGTTAGAAGACGGGTCCAAAAAAGGTGTTAAGGAACAAAAACAATAAACAGATTCGATACCAAACACAAAAAGAGAGAAACGAAACTTTAAAAACCCACACAATTAACTCAAAATAATCTTACACACACACACACACCAGGATTCAAACCAAGGACCACTTGATTAGAAGATGCAAGCACTGCCACTGAACTGCGACTTCTAATTAAGAGGTTCCGGGTTCGAATCCTTGTGTGTGTGTGTAACTGATTAAGATGATTTGGGTAATTGTGTGGGTTTTTAAAACTTCGTTTCTTTTTTGTGTTTGGCATCAAATCTGTTTTTGTTCCTTAACACCTTTTTGGACCCATCTTCTAACTTGTTTGTGCATTTGTTAAGAGTTAGGCTAATAGAAGGCTTCATACTTGACGTCATAAGACAACTGTCAAGGTATTGACAACAGTAATTTCAATTAACATACCGTAGTAAACTAAGTTTTCTCCAATTATTTTCGTTTTAAAGTATTTATCTATTTATAATTTGTATTCAGTATTTCATTCGTACGAGTGCATTCTGTTTTAAAGGGGTCACTAAAATGATTACGAATTGTTTTATAGCAATGGTTCTTAACATTTTTTAGCTGCTACCCAAATTCTTGTCACGGGGCTAGCTCGGCGACTCATGCCTTCAAACAGTTCACTCGTAATAGATAATAAATAATGGTAAAATGATTCGGGATAACAAATGATAAATGACAGTTTAATGACCCAATCATAATTGCTTGGCGACCCAGGGGTTAAGAACCACTGTTTTTTATAGGCTTCTACCATCCTAATTAACGAGGATCAAGAGCTTATTTAACTAAAATTAATTGCAGACGAGATTTAGTCTCCTCCTCGGTCTTATTTTTTAGCATTTTTCTTTCTTAACAATTGCAGGCGAAAGAGAGAGGTGAATTGAAGGAGTGTTGTTGTTGCTATGACGACAGTGTGTTGAGCGAAGACATGTCCGCGTGTGATAATATGAACGATCCCCATTTCTTCTGCAACACTTGTATTAAGAGGTTATTTTTATTGTATTTAGTTGACAATTTAACATTTAATAAATTTTCGTGTGTGTATATATATATAATATATATATATAATATTATATAATATATATATATATATATTTTGCTTTCTTAGATATTCTGAAGAACAAATTGGTCAAGGAAAGCAAGATTTTATTTGCATTGAAGGAGAGTGCAAATCCCCGTTTTCACTCAGCACACTCAAAAGGCTCCTAAAGCCTGCAGTTTTCTCAAATTTACTCCAAAGGAAACAAGCTGAAGAGATCGCTGCGGCGGGAATCGAAGACCTAGAATTGTGTCCGTATTGCAACTTTGCAACTATTATGCCAAACAAAGAAGACAGGGTCTTCAAATGCCTTAATCCTGAGTGTCTGAAGGACTCTTGCAGGTGCGTGCCTTCCTATTAAACATCTTCCAGTTAATGTAAAAAGCCTGTATGACGCGTAAAAAAAAAGTTTCTATAAGATTGCCCCCGACCTTACGCGTGTTTAATTTAACTTTATTTTACTGCCCGCCGAAAGGTGCAGCTAGCTCTCTCTCTCTCGCGATACAGGAGGAGAAAGATTGAGCTGGAGACCCATACATCCCTCTTTCTTCCCACAAAGGGCAACAATGCCTCGGACGTGGGCGGTGCGCCTACCCATGTCACCCACGTAACAGCAGGCAGGCACCTGTGGGTGTGTGGAATGTAAGGGTTATGCGTGTGTGACCTTTAGTCTTTCTTCTGCCTTGTCAACCCAATCCGTTGGAAAATGAGAGCTTGTAAATGTATGCATGTATGTTCAGATTTTTAAAAAATTGCCTTCCACAACATCGCCGATTTTTAGGATTAACCTAACCGGCAGTGGTGGGCACAGCTAACCGAAAAGTTAGCTTCGATAACCGCTGAACCGCTAACTCAAAACTTAACTTCGATAACGCTAAACCGATAAAAAATTTAGCGGAAGCTAACGGTAACCGCTAACCGCTAACTTTTATTATATGAATTTAGCTTCGGTTTGGTTTTTTGGCTCTAAAACCCTTAAAGAGAGCTGAAATTTTAATATGTTGCAGCTTAGACATAGAGCTTTCCAAAAAGGTATAGCATGCCAAGATCAGATGATGATCAAGGTGTACATAAATAATTAAATGAACAAATGAAATTAAACATTAGTTTACATTCAACATACAGTTTATTTACAGTACAAAAAGTATTAAACGAATAAAAAATATTAAGAAATAAAAATACACACAAAAAATAACTTTAATAATCTAATAATGCATTCACTCTGGCTTGGCCTCCTGCTCCTTCTCCATTGCCTCGACGTGATGCTGGTTGCCCTTCATGAACATCAGCCTCTCAAAGTTGGCATCTGACTAGGGTGGCTCTCTCGGCGCGCAAGATGTCCTTGCCTATGGAGAACAGGCGCTCAACTGCAGCACTGGATGGGATGGCTGTGTTGTACTTGATGAACAGGTCGATCAACACTTGCTCACCCAAGAAGGCGACGTCAGTCAGGACCTCCTTCGAGCCGGCCTCCAGCCAGGTCTTCACCAAGATCTGTGCCTTGGACTTCAGTGACCTGTGGCTCCTGCTCACCTGCGGCTGAGTGATGCTGCTGAAGAAGTCATCTTCCTCATCCTCATTGCTGGTGGTGCAGCTGGTGCTTATGATAACGTACGCTGTCGCTGACACTGTAAGACTGTAACGTCGTAAGTGAACTGAACTGCAGAATTACACAACGCTGCTGCTGCGTCGACCAATCACGTCTTGTGTTTACACGTAGTCAGCCAATAGCGTGCCAGACTGACTGTTGCAGACACGCTCAGAACAGACTGGAACAAACATGTATGATTTTAGGGTTAGCGGAACTAAATTTAGCGGAAGCTAATTGGTCCGCTAACGGTTCTCAAAGTTAGCGGAAACGCTAATCCGCTAACGGAAAAATTAGCTTCGCTAATTAGCGGTTAGCGGATTAGCGGAACCGTGCCCACCACTGCTAACCGGGTATTAATAGTAACCTGATTTAACCTGATTCGACATTAGGCAAATATACTGAATTTCGTTTTTGTGAAATGTACTTCATGTACTTGGTTACGCGAGTAGACTTCTTAGCAGGGTGACTTAATGCCCCTTTCTCGATGCATACAGAGGGACTGACACCCAGAATAGTTATCGTGCGCGTGAGAGGTAATCGATACACGAAAAAGACAAATATTGAGGAAGGCGTACGGTCCTGGTGGTGGTCCTCCTGTTTTCGAACTGTTTCTATCCTGTGCTGACACCCTACCCAGCATGTCATCTGGTGCTTTCCCTTTCACTCAGCCTGTCCCAAAGAAGGGTGACCGCTCTCAACCCCCCCCCAACTATCGTCTCATTGCTTTGATTTCTTGCGTTTCTAAAGTTTTTGAATCTGTCCTTAATTGGAAGATTCTTAAACGCCTCTTCTTACAATCATCTTTCAGATTGTCAGTATGTGTTCGCAAGGAATGCTCTACTGGTGATCATCTTGCACATCTCTCTGACGCTTAGTCATTTTTCTTTCGGGATTTTGGTGAAACCTTTGCTATTACGTTATACATATCAAAAGCTTTTGATAGTCTGGCACAAATCATCTGTGGTTTTTATCCTACTATCTGTGCCTTCATCTCTGATTTCCTTTCCGGCCGATCTATAGCTGCAGTTGTAGATGGACACTACTACTACTGAAGCTATTGACAGTGGTGTTCCTCAATGTTCCTCAATGTTCTTGAACGTGTACATTATAAGCTATTTTTGGCTTATTTTTGGTGAGACCTTGTTTGTAGTGCGTAAAAACTTGCAAAAATGCTGGCGGTGGCTTTACCTTCTTAAAAAGTGCTGGCGGTGAATGTGTTACGTCGCACTTCTATTAAGCGCTTTCGTCTAATGACATCCTCAGGAACACTGAAATTAATAACAAGTTCGAAACTATATATAGGTCATAAAAAAAAGTGTAAGAGGAGCATACAAATTTATAAGGAAAAGCTACCAGAGTTTTAGCACTTTGACCCTCTTGTCTAAATCCGTTCTGAACTAATTCAAAACAACAGGATCAAGCGAAAAAGACCCTGGCTAATGTTGAAATTATTTTCAAGTTGAATAATGGCAGACTCAAGAATATTTCTATTAACAATGTTGCTTAAGTGAAACAAAATTGAAGCATTATTCCAATCAATACAGTGGGATAACTCCGACAAATGGACGAAAAGGGCACTGGACGACTGTCCCGTTCTCACGGAATATTGGTGCTGTTTTACACGCTTTTGCAAATCCTTTCCCGTCTGTCCAATGTAAAAGGAATCCCATTGTTTACAACAAATTTTATAGATAATGCCCGAATTATTGGCGGGAAATCCGTGACGCCTGGGTCGCGAGTGTTTGTTAGTTGGTAGCTGCGACACGTTTGGGACTGTCCGGCCCTGGGGAGACCTTTGGTCGGTACGGCAGCAGCGAGAGGTGGTCTTCTGGAAGGGATGAACGTCACTTGCAAATAGGTGGATGCGTCTACGCGCAGGAAGAATCCCCCCCCCCCCCCCCCCCCCTCCTTTTTTATATACTGGTCAGAACGTTTTTGATAGTTTTCATTGCTAGAACGCTTTGTCTTATTCAGAGTATTCAGAGATGGAAAAAAAAATAAGTTACAATGACTGGACCGCAGAAACTGAAGGCTGAATGTGCGAGGTGTGAAGTAAACCAGTGGGTGACGAACTTCAAAGAAGCCTGCTTCGCGAAGATCAACCACTCCAGCATATGCCGCTTTTGCGAACTCATGCGGTTTTACGAGAAGCTAGAGGAGAGGGTCCGGCGGCTCGAGTCGTCCAGACCGGCTGTTGGAGGTGCGGCGGTCACTGATGCGGCTGCACCCTCCACCCAGGAGCTCATTGATAGGATAGCTGTCATGGAAAGGCGGTCCAGCGATGGACTGAACAGGGCTCGGAACCGCGGAGAAAGGGTAGAGGTGCAACTGGGGGCTAGGGTACAAAATCAGTGTGAAGAATCGCCAGTGACCCACGTGGAATGGACGGAACCGCGGCGCAAGGTGGAGGGCGTAAAGGGGCTGATAGAGAAGGGTGGGAAGGGCCCGATAGAGAAGGGTGGGAAGGGGCCGATAGAGAAGGGTGGGAAGGGGCCGATAAAGAAAAAGGGTGGGAAGGGGCCTACTGATGGCCCAAAGAAACCGAAGGATGTAGCTACCGGTCGGGGTGGGTCGACTGGTATAACTGCGTCTATGGGTGGCGACGGGTTTCGAAAGGTCTCCGGCAAGAAGGCTGCGAAGCCGAAGCCTGAGACCACAGTTGCCCCTGTCAGGACCTCCAACCGCTTTAGTCTCCTGTGCTCGAAGGAGGAAGACACCGTTTTGATTGGGTGCTCGCAGATCAGGGGCCAGGAGAAGTAATTTGCTTCTGCAAACCGGGACGGGAGGAAGGTAAGGTGCTTACCTGGGCGGGGAACGGTGCACTTAAGGAAGGAGGTAGAGAAGGTGCGCGTGGCTAGTCGGAGGACTGCGATCGTTGTCCACGCTGGTGGCAACGACCTGTTCCTCAAAGGAGGTAGGGTAGGTCTTACAGAAGGGATCATCACCGAGATCATGTCTCTTGCGGATGATTTAAACTGAAGACAGACAGGGGAATGTTAATGGGTATTTTACCGCGAATGAATGCCAGTGACCACGCGCTCAGTAAGGTCATTGGCATCAACGAGAGGGTGCAAGACTTGTGCGTCCCGCTGGCCCTGAGGTTTATTGACCCTTTCGACGCATTTTTGGTAGGTGGGACCTTTACCAGAGGGATGGTGTCCACCTCAATAACAAGGGTAAAGGTGTGCTAGGCGCGCTGCTCGACCGGCACCTATACAGAATGGTGAGATCGAGCCCGGGGAGAGATGATGATGAGCCGGTGGCCGACGTACCTTCAACTAAAGGGTGCGTCCAGGTACAGGTGGGTGACCCTCCTTCCACGTTGGAGGGGGCGTCCAGGTACAGGTGGGTGACCCTCCTTCCACGTTGGAGGGGGCGTCCAGGTACAGGTGGGTGACCCTCCTTCCACGTTGGAGGGGGCTCAGGCTCCTGCGGAAGTTGCCTCCTCGTTGGTGAGGGGTTCTTCAACTCCCGACAACCCTGGCTGTTCGAGAAACGGGTCGTGCTAGGGGGCGGTCAGAATAGGGAAGGCTCCCTCCGTGCAATACTTTTTAATGCTAGGTCGATTAGGAATAAGTTTTGCGAGCTACGGGCGCTCTTAGCATCAGAATACCAGGATATCGTTGCTATCACCGAGTCCTGGATTCATACTGATCGTAGGACTACGTTGGGGAGTTCGAAATTCCCGGGTATAGAATGTTTCGCAAAGACCGCACTCATGGGGAGGGGTACTAATATACGTGAGGGACACGTTGAGTCCGGTTGACTGCCAGTTCCGGTCGGAACGGGAGCTGCTTGGCGTCGATCTGAACGTGGGAGGGACGAACTATAGGTTAATTTTGGTGTACAGACCTCCGCATCTCCTCCTCGAGGAGGATACAGCCCTGTACACCGAACTCCGTAGCCTGATCGGGGATAGGGTGTGTATAGTTTTAGGAGACTTCAACTGTCGCCGACATAAAGTGGGAAGACAGGACTGCTAATGCTGAAGGGAGGAGGCTAGTTGACTTTGCTGATGAGAACTTCCTCACTCAGTGGGTCAATGAGCCTACACGATGCGAAAGCGTTCTAGACTTAGTATTCACGACCGAAGACAACCTCGTCACTGGCCTCATCGTTGACGAATCGTTGGGTGGGAGTGATCACGGTCTGATTAGGTTCCGTGTGCGCGTCCCTCGGGTGAAGCGTAGTAATTCGAGAGGCAGTAAGCTCGATCTCCGGCGGGCGGACTTTGTTAGTCTCCGGGATAGCGTAGGTGAGATGGGGTTAGAGGTCGGCGGCGATGTTGAGTGAGTGTGGAGTGCATTCCGGGACGAGTTTATGGTGCTGCAGTCTGATGCCATACCCTCAAAATCGGTCACCCCTGCTTCAACGCAGCCTAAGTGGTTCAATCGTGACATCGCTTCGGCTATCCGAAATAGGAAAGTAGCGTATAGGAGGGCGAAGGCCAATCGTTCCCATGAGAACACTGAAGCGTATGTCCGCCTGTGTAGGGAAGTGAAGGCGAAGGTTAGGCTAGCGAAATGTAACGAAGAACTACGGGTGGTAAGCCTCTGCAAGGGGAACCCTAAGGAGTTCTTCAGTTAGCTATGTTAATAGTAGAAAGCCCATTAAAAGCATGTTAAAGGACCGAAGCGGCGTGTTGCGGACCTCCGACGCGGACATCGCCAATGTGCTTAATGAGTACTTTGCCGGAGTGTTCACCAGGAAGGACACCCGCATCATCCCCGAGCCAGGCGTGAGGCACGAAGGTGCTGGCCTGGATAGTGTTTGATGTGCCGCGACAGTCGGTGCCGATAGAATAGACAAACTGAGTGCGTTTGAGGCTCCTGGGCCAGACCAGTTTCTCCCCAGTGTGTTGCGGGAGGTGCGCGACCAGGTGGCTCCCCACCTGGCTACGGTCTTCAACAAATCGCTGGAGACGGGCCAGGTGCCTGGTGACTGGAGGGAAGCCAACGTGACCCCTATCTTTAAGAAAGAGGATCACGAAAGTTTAGGGAACTATCGTCCCATTAAGTCTCACTTCAGTTGTCGGTAAATTATTAGAGGGGATAATAGCGGATAGGATCGTTGACCATTTGGATTCGTACAAGCTGCTTGGGGACTCCCAATATGGGTTTAGACGGCACAGGTCGTGTCTCACCAACTTGCTAGAGTTTTTCCACGTCATGTTGAGTGAGTACGATAAGAGTGGGGCGATTGATATACTTTATCTCGACTTTAAGAAAGCCTTTGATAAGGTACCTCACTGCCGGCCAATGGCGAAAGTGCGCGCACTGGGTATCGGTGGGGAAGTAGGTAGGTGGATTGAAAACTGGCTGAAGAATAGGCGGCAGAGGGTTGTAATTTGCGGGGTTCCTCAAGGTTCCGTTTTGGGACCGCCGCTGTTTATCATTTACATAAATGATATAGACGGTGGCATCGTCAGCCAAATTCGCTGATGACACCGAGCTTTGGGCCAATGTTGGGACGCTGGAGGCGATCGAGCAACTGCGTGCGGACCTCGGTAGGATAGGATAGTGGTCCGAAAAAATGGCAAATGCCGTTTAACCGGTAAATGCAAGGTGATGCACATTGGCTACGCCAATCCCAAGTTCGGACTACTCGATGTTGGGGAGTAATATCGAGGCGAATGACTTGGAAAAGGACTTTGGTGTGCTAATTAGCAGCGACCTTAAGTTTACGAAACAGTGCGTAGAGATGGAAAAGAAAGCCCATAAGCTGTTGGGTTATATCAGGAGGCAATTTCAGTTTCGGAACAAGGAGATTGTGTGCTCTGTACAATTCCCTGGTTCGGCCGCACCTGGAGTATGCTGTGCAGTTCTGGTCGCCCACCCTCAGGAAAGATATTGAGAGGCTGGAGCGAGTGCAGGCGAGGGCCACAAAGTTAATCCCTTCCGTTAGGCATATGGGCTACAATCGACGCTTACGCGCCCTGAACTTGTTTTCGCTGGAAACTCGGAGGCTGCGCGGTCAACTGATCGAGGTTTTCAAGCTCTTACGCGGGTTCAACGATGTTGATTTTAGAAGCATGTTTAGTTTAAATGATAACCCAACTCGCAACAATGGTTGGAAGTTGGATTTGAAACGGTTTAGGACTAGTGTGTGTGGGAATTACTTTACGTATAAGATCTGTGACACGTGGAACAGGTTACCTTCAGAAGTTGTGAGCAGTTCCTCTGTGGATCACTTCAAGGAAAGGTTAGACCAAATCTTGCACACTATTTGAGTGTAGAAAATTTTCCGTGGCACCCGTTGCCATTGGTACCACCTCGGTGTGGGTCGCAAGGCCTTTTGAGGTACTTCTTTTCCTTGTAACTCTCCCTTTCCCGTGAGTATAGGTTTAATTCGCGTAACCTTTCCCAGTAATTTAGTTCTTTGCACCCCCTTGATCTTGGCTGTGAAGCTTCTCTGAATCCCTTCTAGTTGTCTCATGTCTTCTTTTTTATATGGGCATGTTAGAACCGAGTAGTATTCCAATTTGGGTATGATCAGTAGGGTTGATCGATTTTACATTTTTTTCGATTTCCATATTCTAATAGAGACAAAAACTTGCGCATGCATGAGAAAAGAGCCTCTGCAAAATCTTAGCTTAATAGGTAATCATCTTCTGCCCCCGGCAGAGCGATGAAAATCATATTTTAGTAGTCAAAAACGTATTTTTCTTATAATTTTTAAAATATTTCAATATGCATCAAAATTATTCCTAATAACTATAAAGTCGATGAAAAAGACCTCATATGATCGTTTTTCCAAGCGCGTTGTCCTACGTTAATATCTTTTGCCCCCGGCAACAACGTCAAATGTTGAAAAAATAGGTAATTTATATACATATTTTCAGATCGGCTCTTTGTCTTAAATAATGCATTTATATATTTCCCATAGCATTTATATCGTTGCTTAGGCATGAAATAACACACACGCAAAATTTTATGACTAGAGTAATATCTTCTGTCCCCGAGAAAAGTCTAAATGTGGATTATAATTACGTTAATGCGATGTTATAAGTACGATAAGTACTAAGTACAGCTCCTCGCTTGCTAATTTTATAAAATTAGCAACCCAGAACTCACCACGAGGAGGTGGCTGTACGTCGATTCCACCCTATCCAGCCCCAACCACCCTTCCTTTGGCTGCATGTCGATTTACATACGGTAATCTTTCTTAGAATCAAATCGTGGAATTTTTGTTCGGGAGTGAAGACGGGAGCGGATGAATCCGTCCCTCTCTTCTATTCCACTTACACTGGCAGAGGCTTCGGTTACTAATTTGACGAGTCTCTCGACCGCTTGAGTATGACAAGGGAATAGTGGGATCAGTCCATCAGGCTGGTCTCCCGTCTCAACAAACTCTTTTATTCGGGTATCAGGTATTGTTTTTGTAACGGGGGTTCGGTCACCTCAGCCGTTTGCCAGTTGATCATTTCGTAATAGTTTTGACTATCGTAGAGCAGCTCAGGCATGGCGAAGGCTCGAATTTCCCCCGCTGGTGATTGTTTTGATCGTGCTTTTAATATTCTTTTCCATCCCAATTCTCTTATGTGTTGCTCATCGGCATGTAGCATGGAGATCAAAATATTTTCTGGGTGAGCAAAGAAAGAATTTCTACGGAGGACTTTGTTGGCGATTGTCTTAGATCTTTGAGGCATGGTCTGAGAGAGACGCATCATTTCGAAAAAATGTTTTGCGCCCTCAGTGAAACGAGTTTTTCTTTATCTTAAACCAAATTGGTGCGTAAACTGTCATAATGAATCGCACAATTTCGTTGAAGGTGCTGGAGGGTTCACTGGTTGAAACATAGAGGCGCAGAAATCTATTTGCTGTCGTCAGCCACCTGGAATGCGCCATCTTACCTGGATTTCGAGCCGCGAGAGCTGAAGAGCAGCTACCGCTCGACACTGCTCTGTAGATGCCTAACAAATATTTTTGGTCAGTGCTCAACTCGGCATCATCTATGTCAATGTCGGGAGATGGAATGGCATCGAATTCTGTAATTGGAAGTTTTTCGCAGTCGTTCAGTTGTTTTCCAACTGGTCCAGTAAAGCCCATTGGCCCAGTTGTTTTGCCGTCCAAGTCTTGAATGAGGTGTCGCAGTGATAATTCATTACCGTGTAATAGGCATATGATCCACTGAACTGGCCTTTGTAGTTTCATTTCAATCATACGCCAGTACGCAGTGCGTACTGGCGCGTCAGTGGCAGCTGCTGCTGGCAGCACTCACCAGAGATGACCTTTAAACCCTAGCCTAGAGTCATAAAATTTTGCGTGTGTGTTATTTCATGCCTAAGCAACGATATAAATGCTATGGGAAATATATAAATGCATTATTTAAGACAAAGAGCCGATCTGAAAATATGTATATAAATTACCTATTTTTTCAACATTTGACGTTGTTGCCGGGGGCAAAAGATATTAACGTAGGACAACGTGCTTGGAAAAACGATCATATGAGGTCTTTTTCATCGACTTTATAGTTATTAGGAATAATTTTCATGCATATTGAAATATTTAAAAAATTATAAGAAAAATACGTTTTTGACTACTAAAATATGATTTTCATCGCTCTGCCGGGGGCAGAAGATGATTACCTATTAAGCTAAGATTTTGCAGAGGCTATTTTCTCATGCATGCGCAAGTTTTTGTCTCTATTAGAATATGGAAATCGAAAAAAGTGTAAAATCGATCCACCCTAATGATCAGTGTTTTCAGTCGAGGAAGCATTATATTCCTATCCCTTCGTTTAAAGGTTCTCACTATCTGCCCAGTTACTCTCTCTGCTCTGTTTACTGCTATCTTATTTTGTATTTCAAATTTCGCATCCTCAGTCATTACAACCCCTAAGTCTTTTGCTTTGGAATTTCTCTGAACTTCCTGTCCATCTGGGGTATAATATTGCATGGATTTTAGGTCCTCTCTTTTTCCGTACTGTACCGTAACAGCTGAAATTTCTCGCTGTTGAACTTCATATTGTCGTCTTCCGTCCACTTGTAGATTCTGTTCATGTCTATTTGTAGGGATCCTATATCTTCTGGGTTTCTTATTTTTCTACTGATCTTTGTGTCATCCGCAAAGGATGTTACTGTGCTGTCTCTGGTAACGTCCTCATCTATGTCAGTTAGCATGATTATGAATAGTAGAGCTAATACTGTTCCTTGTGGTACTGAGCTGAGGACCTCTGATTCTGATGATGATGCTCATTGTACTGTAACGATTTGCCGTCGCTCACTAAGGAAATTATATACCGTATATTGGGGCGTGTAAGTCCACGGTCTAGATTAGTCGATCCCCTAACTTTCAGATTTAGATTTTAGCCTATTCTGGGTGTTTAAGTCGACCACCAACTTGCCAACATAAAAAAGTAAAACTCTGTAAAAACCTTGTAAAATTTAGTTATCAAAACCTTCATAATCATAATAATCATCTGACATCATAAGTTCATTATATACATCCTTAGATAATTCGCAAGTGCTTCGCCATCTGGATCCAATTCAGATGTCTACCAAAAGCGAGTTAATGCAGGACTGAGGACTTATGACAGGTAGACGTGTCTTTAAATACAAGCTGAAATGGAAAGTGGAAGATTAAATTTTTAGACTGGGCATATAAGTCGACTCCCTACTTTAGTGGCATAATTTTAAGCTTAAAATACCGACTTATACGCCGAATATATGTATCCATATATATATATATATATATATATTAGGCCGGGTCGAATTTCTGGGGGCAGATCGGGCACTATGTGGGGCTTATGAATTGGGGTCCTGACCAACATACTCCAAAAGAAAGTTTATGCCCCCCCGTACCACTAGCATACTCTCCTATTTTTGGCTCCGCCCCAAAAATGAGAATGGAGACCATTTAGAGCATCATCTCATAGAGATGACCCCCCCCCTAAAATTGCATAATATATATCGTGTGCATTTTTTAGGCAATTACTCAAAAATTTGGATTTCTCAAAATATTTGCTATATCAGAAAATTGATTACACAAACATCGTTTGTGTGTAATGAATTTACTGAGATGTGTGTTGAATTTCAAATTCAATACCAATAAATTTCATGTTCTAATTATCATATATTTTTACAGGAATTATAAGAATTTATGCTCTTTAGATTTACTTATGATCCATGCATGATTCTATAAAAGCTGGATTTTTAATTTTTTTAAAAGGTTGAAAAAATGTCAACCAGAAACAAATCTTCGAATGCAGCTTTTGGTTTTGCCACTGAATTCCGCCGATCAATGATTCCTACAAAGGCAGACGTTGTCAGACACTATTTCTTCATTCAAAAGAGAGAAAAAAAATCAAGTCAAGGGGATCAGCAACTGCGAACGATTGCTACAATATAGTTACCAAAAATTTTCAAGATATTTGGGCCATGTTCTCTTTCCCTGTCATTCAAGAAAGATCTATTTCTTCTGCAGTGGAAAGATTAATCAGATCAGCTCTTTCCTTGAACAAGGTTCCTCTACGTCAAAGGAATGAAAATTTTGCTAAAAAACTTGCTTCATATGATGAAATGTTTGACATTTGTACTTGCAAATGTTATGATAAAGGAATAGAAAGGCCGTTTTGTCGATGCGAGGTAAAAATCCCAATGGTAGAGTGGGAGTCATTTGTAGGCCAAAAGCAAAGAATAAATCAATTAGGGCCATTTGATCGTGAAGCTGCCGCTGTCCAGAGACGATCCTTCTCAAGAGCAAGAGAGGCAACAAAGGTCACAAGTGGAAATGGCAGAGGCTATGGAAGTTGTACCATCTTCTTCAGTAGATGACTTTAGCGAAGATATAGAAGACAGTGACAATGAGCTAGAATTCGTGCCCGATGTGGAATTGATTGAAAATAATCAAAATAGGTATTCATACAATGAATTACCATTGGTGGCAGACCGTTACCGTGTGAGTTCGAGAGCTACAGCAGCTATTGTTAATGCTGCATTGAAAGATATGGGAATAATCGATCAATCTAACATGCTTGATAGGAAGAAAATAGAGAGAGAGAATTTGTGTAGGCAAGAAAAATATTGTTAGATCTAGATGTGAAAATGTGAATATTGAATGTATAGGGTTTGATGGAAGAAAGGATGATACGTTAACCAAGCATGGAAAAGAGAGAGAAGAACATTATGTGCTGATCAAAGACCCTAGGGGTATCTATGTAGACCATCTCTGCCCTGACGCAGGAAATGCTCGGTATATAGCTGATGAAATTATAACGTTCTTAATTGATTCAGCGAGCATCGACACTCAATGCTCTGCTATGCGACGGTACTGCTGTCAATACTGGTAGAATTGCTGGTACCATAAAATTGATTGAAATTTTTTTGCATAGATCAGTTCAGTGGCTCGCCTCTCTTTTACACACGAATGAACTCCCCTTCAGACACATATTTGAAACCATAGACGGAAAAACATCAAGGCCAAAATACCTTTAAAGGTTCAATTGGAGCCAAATTGAAATGTGATTTAACCATTTTAGACTTAGTGGCATTTTCACCAGTTCAGGGCAACGTCCAAGATATACCACCGAATGTCGTGAAAGAGTTGAGCAGTGATCAAAAGTATATCTATGATGTGTGCCTAACAGTGCAATCTGGATGGGTATCTGAAAGTCTAGCCCGCAGGTCTCCAGGTGCTATTCATCATGCTCGCTGGATTACCCGAGCAAACCGGATTCTTCGTTTATATGTATCGACTTTGCATCCCGAACAAAATCTGAAAGAACTGGTAACCATCGTCATGAAATCATATGCTCCTGGATGGTTTCATATCAAATCCCATCCTAAAGCTACTGACGGAGCACGAAATTTTTTTCATTTGATTGTCTTGATGCGAGGATTGGAAGAAAAACATCGCATTATTATGGAACCGATGTTCCGTAATAATGCCTATTTTGCCAATCCCGAAGCTGTCCTACTGTCAATGCCTACTGATAGCAAACATGTCAGAGAAGATGCTCTTCAGAAGATACTTCTCAGTCGGACACGTTTCAGTGGCACACGAAATTTTGAGATTCCTAAATCTCTAAATTTCGATTCCAAAGACTACTATGAGATGATTGACTGGAGAAAGGAAGCTATCAATCCTCCACCTTTGATAAGGAATTTCAGCAATGAAGAGCTACTGCATACAAGAACAGAACCCTTGAAAATTGCTGCCTTTTCATGCCACAGTCAAAGCGTGGAAAGTGCAGTGAACTTAGTGACAAAAGCATCAGAACAAAGGATTGGCTACGGCAATCGGCACAAATTTATCCTCAATCAACTGGAATCAAGAAAAAGACTGCCACAGTTTGAATGGAAAAGCCAATGGGGCCAAGGCACATCTACAAGTAATTAGTGAATTGCGAAGGTAATTTTTAAATTAAATTTTGTTTTTACTTCAAAGCTGTTTTGTGTAATAAATGGTACAATAGACTAATTGTCTTCTTTTCAGACAAATATACTAGGCCTATATGAGGTTTATGAATTGGTCTCCTAGGCAGTCAGTACTCCAAACTAAAGTTTATGCCACGCTTTTCTATATACTGATAACACTTTTTGGGGATGCGGCAATTTTTCAAGGATTTGAAATTTCTTGGATAATTGCCTGAAAATTGCACATGAGGTATATTATGCAATTTTAAGGGGGGTCATCTCTCTAAAAAAACTGCTCTAAATGATCTCCATTTTGATTTATGATACTATTTTTAATTTGGGGGCGGAGCCAAAAATAAGAGGGAGTATGCTAGTGGTACGGAGGGGAGCATAAACTTTCTTTTGGAGTATGTTGGTCAGGATATCATTTCATAAACCCCACATAGTGCCCATCTAAAAAAAAATCATTGACTAGATTTCGACCCGGCCTAATATATATATTATATATACCGGGTGTCCGAGAATTATCTGTACAATTTTTGGCTGTTATTAAAAGTCAACCATGAAGTGTAGAAATTCCAGTGTTGTCCCATTTTACAGAGAATCTCATTAAGTTTTTTCTGATACCACGTTTTGACAAGTTTTTTAGAAATGTACGCGGGTGACAGACATTGATGATTTAAAAGCAAGAATCACAGCTGCTATTGAGCGAATTGATGTGGATATGCTGCAGCGTACATGGCAACATTTGGAGTATCGATTGGATGTTTTGCTAATCGCTAATGGTGCACATATCGAATGTTTGTAACAACGTTACTTTAATAAAAGAAACTTTTGAAAATACAGATTCTAAATAATCTTGTTTAAGAATTTTACGTGTTATCAAGAATTTTATTAAAAGATGAAATTGTACAGATAATGTTCGGACACTGGAATTTCTAAAAAACTTGTCACAACTTGGTATCAGAAAAAACTTAATGAGATTCTCTGTAAAATGGGACAACACTGGAATTTCTACACTTTATATATATATATATATATATATATATATATATATATATATATATATATATATATATATTGGTTTTGTTTAACCTTCGCAACATCTAAGGTCATATGATGGAGGGGACCTACAGCTTTACGTGAAATCCGAACCACTGGTCGCTACATACATAGTCTGGACGCAGCGGACGGTCTCCCATGCAACTACTTACTACCAGGGTTGTGGAGTCGGAGTCGGAGTCGTGGAGTCGCACGTTTCAGGGCGGAGTCGGAGTCGAATTTTTACAATGTGTGGAGTAGGAGTCGGAAAATTTTGGACCGACTCCACAACCCTGGTTATAGCCACTAGGTTAAGGGTTATTCAATTTTAAGTAGGACTACTACTGGTTAGACCTTAATTATGTTTAAGAGAATCTTTTTCATTTATATATATATATATATATATATATATATATATTATTGGAAAAAATAAAAATCCCTTAATATGATAATATCTACAAGTCAATATCCTTCTTAATATTTGAATGTTCCCTTATCCTA
The DNA here is from genome assembly GCA_023014485.1 of Bathynomus jamesi. Classification (NCBI taxonomy): domain Eukaryota; kingdom Metazoa; phylum Arthropoda; class Malacostraca; order Isopoda; family Cirolanidae; genus Bathynomus; species Bathynomus jamesi. Next base: position 163,033 of record JAJOZX010005281.1, read on the forward strand.
GAAAGTAACCTGACGATTTATGTGGTGGTGATGAAATGTCTTATTATTATGATAATTATAGAGTGAAACACTAGAGGAGTCGGAGTCGGATTTTTAGATTTTTTACAATGTGTGGAGTCGGAGTCGGAGTCGAATTTTTACAATGTGTGGAGTCGGAGTCGGAAAATTTTGGACCGACTCCACAACCCTGCTTACTACCCGACCTAATGTCGCTTAACTTCGCTGATGAACGAGAAGCTGAGTTAGACATTGGCTACGACGTAGCCCACACACACACACACACCACACACACACACACACACACACACACGGTGTTTCATAACATGTGAGACGCACTGTCAGGATGGATTCAGGACCTGAAAATGATGGAAAAGGTTTATGTAAACATATGCCCGAAATTGCTTCGTTTCCGAGCTGCAGCCCGTTGTGTGTTCCAGCAAGTATCCGCCTTACCTTTAAAGGAAGTGCTCAAAATGACCGCCTTGCGCTTGAATACACGCCTGAACACGCCTCGTCATAGACTGCCTGACGCGTTCAAACATTCCAGGTATTGCTTGGATTTTCTGGCATCCTTGCTCTATACGTTGGCGAAGCACTTCAACGTTGTCAATGGGTTTCACATAAACCATGGATTTCAGATGACCCCACAGGTAAAAATCGAGTGGATTCAAGTGTGGGGAGCGAGCAGGCCACGCAATGGGTCTTCCACGGCCTATCCATTTATCAGGGAAATAGTCATTCAAATAGTCTGGCTACTCGACTAAAATGAGGCGGAGCGCCATCATGCATAAACCACATACGACGTCGGACACCAAAAGGAACTTCATCTAGTAAATCGCTTAAATCATTCCTTAAAAAATTGGAATAGGATTCTCCTGTTAATCTTCCAGGCAAAACAAAAGGATCGATTAAGTTGTCGGCAATAAGTCCTGTCCATACATTGATACTAAATTGTTGGTGCCTTGACTGGATGATGGCATGCGGATTCTCTTCAGCCCAGTGATGAGGTGTGTGAAAATTCATCACGCCATTTCTTGTGAAGGCACCCTCTGGAATCAATAATTAGGGATCGTATAGTCGAACATTTAGAATTGCATAACTTGATTAGAAATATGCAGCACGGTTTTAGGCGAAACAAATGTTGCTAACTAATCTTTTAGAATTTTTCCAAAGCGTGGTTGAAGTTTACGATGGTCATCTGGCGGTAGATGTAGTGTATTTAGATTTTCAAAAAGCGTTTGACACCGTACCGCACAAAACACTCATTGAAAAAACTAAGGCTCATGGAATTAGGGGTGTAGTAATAAATTGGATAGAAGAGTGGTTGCGAGGTAGGAAACAAGAGTTTTTCTTATATACATATATTAACGATTTAGATGTCGGCCTAGTCAGTACAGTTTCAAAGTTTGCGGATGACACGAAGTTGGTTGGTAGGGTGATTAATGACGAAGATAGAGGTAAAATCCAGGAAGATCTGAATAAAATCGTAAATTGGTCGGTCATATGACAAATGAGATTTAACGTCGATAAGTGCAAAATTTTACGTGTAGGTTCGCCTAACTGATTTTGCGTATAACAAACCAAAACGTCTTTATTGCGGATCATTCACAATCCATAGCCACTTAACCCAACATACAAGTACAAGCCTACATATTATACACTGAACTTAATACAAAAATAAGCCCAATATAGCCACTTAACCTAGCGTACTGGCTTACTGATTAATTTTTCAGTGGTCGACAAAATCGAACTTTTTGTCACATGAACAAAAATGGGTGATCTTATAGGTTTTTTTTTACCGCTGAGTTCAAAAATGGCCTCAAAAATTTTCTATCACCCACCAATATTGAGTGAATCGAAAATGAAATTTGGACTAATTTATATGCGTAATAGCAATATCAAAGAAAACTCATTGAATTCACCTAAAATGTGGCTACTGATGATTTACACTTGTATTTCGCCTCTGGGCCATCCCTTGACAATGTCCAGCAGTAGTCATCCAACATGCAGGGGCTCCACTTGCCCTGGTATCACTTCTCCATCGTGGATATTTGTTGATGAAAGCGTTCCCCATGCTCATCACTAACATCGCCTAAGTTTGTTGGGAAGAAGTCGAGATGAGAGTCAAGAAAATGAATTTTCAACATGTTGCACCCCACGTCTTTGTAGGCCTTGAGAAGTTCTTCAACAAGTGACTCTTAATTTTAGGCCTTGAAGTTTCCGAGGAAATTTGTGTTCGTTCACTACTTTAAATGCTCTCCAAGCTGCTGCTTCAACTTCACTTAGTTTCATCAAACGCGCGCGCTCTCATGATTTCTCTAATTTGCGGGACCACAAATATCCCTTCTTTGATTTTGAACTCGCTGATCCTCGGAAACTTCTGTTTCAAGTAGAGACCCCTCCCCATGCCATTTTGATCCATAGCCTTAACACAATTTTCCATTAAACCAAGTTTAATATGTAGTGGTGGCAAATAACTTTTTTGGATTAAGAAGGTGTGAACTGGTGAGATTTTTATGCCCTGGAATCAACGCTTGTCGAAGTGGCCATTGTTTCTTTGAGTAATGGCTTTCCCGTGCTCTGCTGTCCCATTCACAGAGGAAACAGAATTTTGTATAACCCAGTTGTAAACCAAGAAGTGCAATCACTTTCAAGTCTCCACAGATATGCCAAGAGTATTTATCATATTGGATATGTTTCACAAGCAGGTGCATATTGTCGTATGATTCCTTCATATGTACGGCATGTGTTAATGGAACTGAAAGGTATTTATTTCCATTATGGAGTAATACATTTCTTAAACTCGGCTTCGAGGAATCAATAAATAGGCGCCATTCGTTTGGATCATATTGTTGGCCAAGGGTTTTCATGAGAGGGTAGAAAGTTTTTGATGCTTGCGGTAAAAAGATATCTCAGTGCCTTTTTTGTGAAGATTCCAACCTTTCAACCTGGAAGCCGAAAGTTCGGATTGATCTTTTGACAATTTCACATCGCAGACAAGCTCGCTCAGGTCTGCTTGAGATATTAAGTGAGGCTCTGTCGATGAACAAGATGGTTCAAACATTGGAGCAACATCGTCCGTCAGTAAACTATGTTGAACTTCGTCATTACCATTGTACATCAATTTCATTTTCATCATCTAAACTCCACGTTTCCGATGGCCTTGGTACTGGCAAATGTTTATTATGTAAAACAGGCCTTATGGCTGGTGGTAAATTTAGGTGTTGTACCATATGTTTAGATTTCGCAGTAATGCCTAGTATATTTGTTAAGCAGAAATAACAATCCGTTAAATGGTCTTTCGGCTCTCTCCATATCATCGGAACAGCAAACGGCATTTGATGAGACCCATTTAGCCAGCCTGTCAGAAGTCTTAAACACGTAATACAGCATATACGAGGTGCCCACGTCTTGTTCTGATCCCCTACCTCGCAACCAAAATAAAGTTCGTATGCTTTTTTGACGAGAGGGGTGAAATTTCGCCTTTGAAATTTCGCCTTTGAAATTTAAGTGTTAACTCTCTGCACACAACAGAAACAGTTTGGATGGTTGACACACTCGCGTGGCATTCTGTCATGAAACAATACGAACGCACTGACACAAAAAATGATTAAGGAAAATCACGAATAAAATGCACGATGTTCACTGAGTGAAATCAAATGAGTAACTGACAAATGAAAGTCAACATTGACGTGTAGCAACTTATAAGCAGAGGAAGAGGAAGGGGCAGACCCCCCCCTTCCTATTCTCACTCAAATCCTAAGTAATGTAAATTCGTGTGTCACTCTAAAACTGCGGGTGATAGAAAAATTGTTTTCATTTTCGTAATCAGCGTAAAAAATTACACAGTTCAAATAAAAATATCTGACAAAAACTTTGCTGACCAGTGAATTATCTAACAATTTTAAGTATATTGTTATTACACGAGACATCAGTAACGGAAAAAGATCATTTGTAGACATAGAAGAAAATAATTGTAGCTTAATGAAAAAATCGGAGAAATTATGAAAATAAAAAAGTTTAGTAAAAATGCTGATGAATTATGGGAAACTGAGTTTGGATATGATTTTGTGGAAACTATATTTTAAATTATTAATTATACAACAAACAAAACATCTTTGTTGCGGATCATTCACAATCCATAGCCATTTAACCTAACATGATACAAGTACAATCTTACGTATTATACACTGAACGTAATACAAAAATAAAAAATAAGGCCAACATAGCCACTTAACCTAACACATAGGTACCTACAAATACATGCCTGTCCCCTCAATTATCCCCATTTCATACAATATTTACCCCCCCCCCCCCCCCCCCCCGGCTCCTCACCCCTATCAAGTTTTGCAGGGACCTGTGTGCTCTACCGAAGAATACAACGAGTGCAACGGTATACAGGTCACACTTCCGTGAACATGCAACCCAACATCCGGACACACTCCCCACTTATACAGATGGTTCCCATTCGGAGACTGGTGCGGCCGCCTCAGCGGTGATACTGACCCAACCACTTTCTAGAGCGTCAGCTTGCCCCGCGAGACAGACCTCCGTTTTCTCAGCAGAACTTTTCGCGATTAAGGAGGCCCTAGACATAGTGCGCATTCACTCTGCCAGCTCTTTCGTCATATATTCAGATTTCCAAAGCGCACTTCTCTCCCTAGAGAGACTAAGAGAGATGTAACCCCCCCTCATCCGCTCGTCTGTACCATCCAGCAAATTTTCCATTTTTTAACAGCCTTCCGACACGAGACAATCGCCTTCTGCTGGGTTCCGGCACATGTCGGCATCCAGGGTAACGAGGAGGCGGACCGCACGGCAAAGTCGGCTTGCTTACTGCCGGCCTCCTCCCGGCCCCTTCCTTTCACCGACTTCTTCCCGCCTCTCCGCTCCCATTTCCGTTCCATCTGGCAACGGGAATGGGACCAGGCCACACAAAACAAACTTCATAAGATCAAACCGCAAGTAGGATACTGGGCCTCCTCCTTCCACCGGTCCCGACATAAAAAAGTGATTATAGCCCGTCTCCGCATAGGACACACACGCATTACTCATGGTCACCTAATGGCTAAATCGCCAGCCCCGCTCTGCCCTACCTGTCATACTCCCATCACTGTCGTACATCTACTGGTCGAATGTCCAAACTTGTCCGCTCTTCGTTGTAGATTTTTCCCTCACTTGGCCGAAATTCCCATACCCGAGCGTCTACAATTCATGCTCGCTGAGGGCCCCCATTTTTCGGAGGAAGCGATTTCCCGTTTCCTCACTTATTCCCACCTGTTTCAACGGGTCTGAGACCAGGCCCCACATACCCACTCCCCAGTAACTGAACACTACATCCCCCCCCCCCTGGTATATCATCCCCAACTCAGTAACACCACTCACCCACTGCCTCGCTGAGATATGTACCACACTAGGTACGAATCGGCGGTAAAATAAAGGAAAAAAAAAAATATATATATATATATATATATATAATCTTTGCTATATTACAAAAATAAGGTACTGTAAACCAGCAGTTGTCTGAACCAAGACTGCCATATAGGTGAGAGGTACACAGTATCTGAAGACAGGATGTTGCACAATAACACATTAGAGCTGTTTTGGACCCTAGTAATGAAATTACATATATTCTTCTGGATCAACATTTGGCTGCTAGGTAGGTTACGCGTAGTAAACATAAAACTGGCACTGCACCATTTTGGTTCCCTACATAGCATACGAAAAATATTATTATAAGCAAGAGAGTTTATTCATAGCAGTTTTTGTATAGTTCCACCACAGATGGGATGTATATAATGCAGTACAGAAAGTTCTAAAAAGATAATTTTAACTGATTTTGAACACACCAAATTTCCTTACTAGCATGTTACCCTGTACATACAGCTTTTTACGTTGCCTCACAATATCAAGTTCATCTCGCAGCTCGTGAGTAACTACATGACCTAAGTATTTACGTGTGTCGTTGACAGGTATTGTCTGACCATTCATTTCAAAAGACCCACATGATAGATGTTTCAGTAGATTACACCTAAAAATCAAAATACAACTCTGCCCCATTATAGGTGATGTCATTTTCTATACCATATTGTTTACATATCTCTAATAGTACTCTGTCTATAGGGAGAGGGTGACAGAAGAAAAAGGTCATCAGCATACATTAAATGATTAATTTTTTTCCTTTCCAATGACACAGCCAGTACCTGCAGTTTTTAGTTCATTGGTAAGGTCATCCATATATATTGTACATACAGAGAAGATAGGGTGATAATTAGTGATGCACCGATTAATCGGCACCGGCTTCGGCCAAATTTGGCCGATGATGTGGCCGATTATATTTTTGATTTTTAAAAATAAATAATTTAATGTGGGAGGATCGGATGGCTATAAGGGATGATGAGGAGGCCATTGTAAAAAAATAAGTTAAAAATATTGTACAGTATAATAAATACACTTGTTAGATTCGTGTATATATTGATGACCTTTGTTGAAAGATAGCTAGGGGTTACCTACTGTATTATTGCACCATACATAAAATTATTATTTTCACCTTTTCTCTATGAAAAGGTGAAAAACGAGAAAACGAAATAAAGGTCATAAATTAGTTGTAATGAAGGTTTTATGTAAGAAAGATTTTCTTTGAGTAAAATGGGCAAATAACTGAATTAATCAGAACTTCAGTAGGCCTATTAGGTGTTCCCTATTCCTCTATTTTTTATTCAGTTTTGAAACAAAATTCCAGTTAAAATGAAAAATTCAGACTCAAAATCAGGTTTCAGCTATTATGATGATATTACTCCATTATAATAGCTAATTTATTAATCTAGTGTACACTAGGCACTGCAGATGGTAAGCTGCTAGAGAGGGATGTATAAAAATTAATAATTTGATACCAACATAAATCTTCAAAAAATTTTAGTTTTTGTTTATTAAATAACACTGGTCAACATTCATTTTATTGCGAATCATATTAGTGTGATTTTGGGGTAACTTTGTGGTGCTGATTCCGAATATGACATCGGTTTTGCTAGATTGGCTCTAATTTATGAGATAATTGGTACCCCATTGAAACACGTAAAAATGCAAAAAATTTAATGTTCAGGCGTAGCCTACTTACAAATCGCATTGAAATTGTCTCAAATCATACAAAAGTAAATACATGAAATACATAATGGCATTTTATTCGGTCTCACCATCTAGAATGTTCCGGTAGTTTCCCATATGCACGCGTTATGGTTACGTTTCCTATTAATTGAGGGTTTTCATTATCTGAAGAACTAGAGCCAAATCAGAAAAACTACTTTCATTTTGGAATTCAGCAACCCCAAAATACCCTAAATTCGTACGAATTTCCTTGGCAACGAAAAAAAAGTTTTTTTGTTGACCTGTGTAATCGGCTTCGGCTAAAATTTGCCATCGGTGCATCACTAGTGATAATATACCCCCTTGCCTAACACTATTAGTTACCTTAAAACCTGGTGATACAATGCTTTTCCATCTTACAAACATGCCATACAGAGCATACCATGTTTAACATGGTATGCTCCGTATATCAGAATGCAAGTATCCTAAGTATATATTTAGGTACCCCTCGACACGAGTTTCTTGGAAAGTTTGTGATGGTTAACTTATCAAATGCTTTTGATGCATCCAGAAAACAGGAATATACATTGCTACTTCACATCTTGTACTTTAGGACTGCTTCCTTTAGCATACAAATACACATGTCAGTACCCTGTTTTCACTCTAAAGCCAAACTGATTGTCATAAGTCTGCAAGTAAGTACTTAGCCTATTGTAAATGACATATTCTAACACCTTAGTAAGTATACTGGCAAGTGCTGTTGGCCTATAATTATTCTTATCACAGATACTAGCACCCTTATTTTTAACAACTGGCAACAATACAATTGACAAAATGGACTGTGGCAAGTACTCGTGTATCATACATGGAGGGAAGGAGTTGGCAAGCGTAGATCAGGAAAAAGATTTATAGTCACTGATGATTTAAAAGTGGCGAAACAAAGTACAGCAGCGGTCAATGAGGCGAACAAGGTGCTAGGTTTTATAGCTAGGAATTTTGAGTATGCACATATGCGCAAAGATAGACAAAATCGAGAAAGTTCAAAGACGAGCAAGTAAGATGATCCCGTCGCTTAGGTCAAAGTCGTATGAGGATAAGCTTAAGGAGTTAAAATTGACTACACTCGAGACTAGGAGTCTAAGGGGTGATCTAATCCAGGTTTTTAAAATTATGAATGGATTCTATAACGTGAATAGAGAGCGCTTTTTCGAAATAGCACAATATAGTAGGAAATAACGGGTGTAAGCTGACAAGTGGAAGGTTCGAGACAGCAGTTGCCCAAAACGTTTTTACGCTTAGAATAGTAAATAGCTGGAATAGTTTGCCGGTAGAAGTAATTAGTAGTACGTCTATAAATAAATGCAAAAAACTTCAAAGAATATCATACATCTATAAATGTTTAAAAATCGATTAGATGCATATGTTAATACATTGGGTATAGTTTAAGGTAGTAAAATTAAGGTTTTTGTGGTTCCGAACCCACGTAAAATTGTAGGTTCCCCCTCCACCACGGAGGACATGCGCAATACGTAATTACAAACAGTTAGGTACACCAGCCACGAGTGGATCCTAGGTCTTTGTTGGTCTGAAACATTATATATAGTGCTGTGCCCGCTAATTCCTAAAGAATTACAGGAAAAATTAGAACAGTTTTTACGTCAAATGTCGAATTAGAGTTTTTGTTTGAATTAATTTTCCTCATGTGGTGCAATCAATCAGCAAGTAGGAACACGCAGTTTCCCTTTGTGTCGGCCTTCGAAGGTGCCAATTCCTACATTTTTAGCATTTGTTTCATATATTTACCCACTACCAATACATATTTAGCGTATTTTTTTGTTAATTTTAACTGCTTCAGTGTAGTGATTTTTCATTACAGTCTAGCCAGTACTAAATGTACCTAATTTTTAGAGAAGATTGCAAATGTAATGAATAATAATCTGGAGACCCGCATGATGCTGAGACATCCCATGACGTCATGGGTAATGTTCCCTCTAATTTTTTTTAGTCCGTGTGCGCAAGAAATTTTCGTTGCGCATACATTTAGATTCATGGTGAAAAATTGCGCAAACTTTTCTGAGCGCTATTATCTTCAAAATTAAATATATATAAATATTAAATACTTAATAAATATTATTTCCATAAAGTGATAGCTTGATCATTACGGTACTATTAAGTGGATATTAAAAAACTGTTTACAATATTATACATTCTTAAAAAAGAAAACATTTTATCCATTCTAAAAATATGAATAAAATAAAAAATAGTAAAATAAAATTCAACAAAATAAAGAAATAAAATAAAAATAACATTAATTGAAAATTACTATTTTAGTTATCATTTCTCGAAACAGTTTTTAGCAATTTAAAATAGACTATCAAGATTAATACATGATTTTATCCATTCACAAAATAGGAATAAAATAAAAAAAATTATTTTTTATGAATTGAGATAATTACTATTCGTTTTTATGCAAAAATAAGAAAGAGGGTTTATTATTCAATGCGTTAATGTATAAAAGAAAAAAAAAATGCAAATATATCGAGTAAAAAAAATTCGTATTGCGTGAACGTGGGCGAAGTCGGGGGGCGGAAGGGGTTAATACTTAGAAGAGCGACTGTAGAGTATGTTGATGCTAATGGTCAGACCTTGTGTGACGGTATATTTTTTAAATGACTTCATTTACTGTCGTGACTCATGATACGCATGAGCCTGTGCGCATTTTATTTTGCTGTGTGCGTGGGTTTCACAACGCGTGTGCGCACGCGCACGCGCACACCTTAGAGGGAACATTGGACCGTCACTCATGGGGAAGATGATGGCACGCGTAGGCTGATATGTAAAATTAAATTTGGTTTCAAACGTAAACACAATACATAACTCAACATGCACCAGTTGTATGTTATGTGAAAAAAAGTAATGTTTCATATATATATTTACTCTAATAATTTGTAGTATCGTTTTTGGTCCTTACCGCTTAATTAGACTGAGAAGTAACATGTCTAAACACAAAAATTCGAGTTTTCCACAAAATATACACAAACTCGTGCAAACACGACGCGAGTTTAGCAATGCAAAAAAACATTACTTATGGGATGACCTTTATATATATATATATATATATATATATAAAATAAAAAACTTAAATAAATAAAAGGTTATCCCATAAGTAATGTTTTTTTTTCATTATATAGGTTGCGTGTGAATGGCGTAAAGATTAGAAAGATTTAAGTAATTACTCCCATTTTACATCTACTGAGCAGTGTAAACAAACTTGTATAGAAAATTCATTGAGGAGTTAGTTACAGCCAATTAATTGTTGAGAATTTATCACCACTATATTGGGTAGGAGAAATTAGCTTTTCCCTACCCAATATACCGGTGATAAATTCTCAACTCGGACAGACTAGATAACATAAAAGACAAACATGAATGCAACTCCTTGAAATCCGACTTTTTGTGGTTCGTTGTCGTCTTTTTAGGATTCTTTAACTCTCTGTTGTTAACGTTTTGTACACGATTTCTTTCGTTTATTTGACAGACTTTGTAAAGAACTGAATCACATTCCATTGCGATGCGAAGAAGTGGAAAAGAAAAAACAAACGGACGCCCGAACGTATGTGGAGAATGAAATGTCAGAAGCGATAGTCAGGTAAGGGTCTTTCACCCCCTCCCCCTTTCCTCCCTGTCCCCCCCCCCCCCCCCCCCCCCCCGTCTTTCCATCTTCCTTCACGCTACATTGCGCTTTCATAACTCGATTTCCTCCTACCTCGCGCTCAGCTCGCCTCTCATTTTTATAGGGAGTGTTACAAATGCAAGAGAAGGTTCATAAAGGAAGAAGGATGCAACAAAATGGTGTGTTCTTGCAAGGCCGTGATGTGTTACCTGTGTAAGAAGCCCATCGAAGGTTATGGCCATTTCGAGCAAGATAGCAGGAGCACCACAAAGACGAGTGGGAAGTAAGGGATCTTGTTCGTGTTATGACCAACTAATTTAGTTAAATTGTATTTCAAACGTCTAATTTCAGGTACTAGATAGGCCACAAGGCATGATGCCAATTCTTCAATTTTTTAGGGAGTTCTTAATAAAATACTGGTTATGTATTATGGTTTCAGCTCCTTTATACAGAGCGTCCCGTAAATCCGGTCTCGTATAGGAAAATTTATTTTAAATTAAATTTACAAAAGTAATGCATTAAAATTTAAACAAATGTTGGAATTGGACATCAATTTGAATATTTGTTTTAATTTTACTGTATTACTTTTGTGAATTTAATTTAAAATAAAATTTTCTACGAGACCGGATTTATGGGACACCCTATACATATTAATAGAACGTGTTCAAAGTTGTAGGAATGCCAAATTCTTTCCTTTGAAGGTGTCCTTTGTGGAGTAATTCTTTGCAACTTCACGCGGAAGAAGTGCAGCAGAGGGCCGCTGAAGCTAAAGAAAAATTGGATCCCAACGTAGACCTTCTACACGACCCTACCAAAGATTTACCACAAGTATTAAAGAAACGTCATTCTTAACCCTTTTTTTTTTTTTTTGAGCTTCATTCTTTGATATTGTTAATTTGGTTTTTGTATTTGTAATAATCACTATTGTCACTTCATTGTATTTATCATATTTGGTTTTTATACGGAACTTAGCGAGAATAAATAACGTACAAAAGTTATTTTTTAAAGTTTTTATTATGAATTATAATTCTGTTTGCATCGGACTTTTCCATACCCTTATTTTTAAGTTGTATTTTTCTCACTACCAAATGACTTAATTTAGTCAGACCAAAGCCTACTTCTTTTTAGTTACTCCACGCTCATATTCCAATAATTTTGGATACCATGAATAAAAATTTAAGTCAGTAAGAGTTAATATTTATTTCAAGTTCACGAGGCGCTTTGATTTTAAATGCAGCTTCACAGATTGTGACTTAGTGATTTAGGATGTGAGGCTCAGTTTTTATGATTGCATTCTTTGTTCTTTGTTAATTGACTCAGAGTAATATTTTTTTTTTTTTTTAACAGATTTTACGCGAAGGAGTATGAAATGTTGAAGCGTGGTGTGACTAGATTAATGTGTAGACTTTGGTTTTAGTTTAAGGGTCTTTTCCGTTTGGGGACTAGCAGCGAATTTTAATGAAAATCGGTATACTAATGTAGTTTTGGTCACTGATTTCAAAAATAGCTCTCTTTTTTTTGGAGAAATAAAAAACAAACATGTTAGAACACTTTAAATAATTAATGTGTGTTTTAACTAGCTTAAACTAGTTACAGAGGATTGTGTTAAATTTAACCAGAGTCACAAACTGCTACTGTTTATGAAAAGTGCTCTAAGTGTGGGAAAGTGTGTTCCTTTGATAAAAATACCCAGTTTACCCAGTTCTTTCGCTGCCAAAAGCGTCGGTCAAACGGTAAAAAGTGCAACTTTAAATTATCCCTAACGAAGAATACGTTTTTTGAAGGATCACGGCAGATCTGTAAAAGTAGCAGAAAAAATCAAGAATTATTGCCCAGTTAGGTCAGTTGAATGCCAGGTTAGGTCAGTTGAATGCCAGGTTAGGTCAATTGAATGCCCTTGACGATTGGTTGGGTTAAGTCATGATATTTTCGTTAAAAGCACATTAATTATTTAAAGTGCTCTAACATGTTTGTTTTTCATTTCTTCAAAAAAGAAAGTTATTTTTGAAATCAGTGACCAAAACTACATTAGTATACCGATTTTCATTAAAATTCGCTGCTAACCCTCAAACGGAAAAGATCCTAGTTTAATATAGGATTTAAAAGAAAAATGAAGGCAATGTTTTGAATGTTATAACTGAACCATTGTTGGTTAATATGCAGCAAATGGCATGACCCGCATTTCTAGCAAGAAAGATATTTTTCTAGTGTAATTTGATGTGCTTTAGGTTAGGTTACACTAGAAAAACATTTCTTCTTAGAAATGCAGGTCTTGGCATCTACTGCATAATTACCCTCTTATTAGTGTATTCATGTTAGAGAATGAAGTTTGTGTGTGGATACCATTCTTCTAAGTCCATTACAGACAGCGCGAGACAGAACGATCCTTTTTGCCTTAATCCTTTTGGTGTTAAGGCCTTTCGTACGTACTTGTACGCGGCAGGTACGGTTAGGTTACGTAACGTTACGTTAGACACAAAATGAACACTGAAGGGGGTTAAAAGCCGTTTGTAAGACAAAATTACGTCCGTGCTGAGATTGCTCATGAAAGAAAAACTATGCAAGAAATCAAAGTTGGTTGAACTGTACTTTCTTTCCTGTATTTCTCCGTGTGTTCATAAGTTTAGGTATTTTATGAATAGTTAATAATACGTTTCTCTTAGGGGGTCGAATATAATGCCGATTACACCCCTTCTTTTCATCCTTCATCCACAGTTTCACTTTTAATTGATGAAAACGTGATTCCACCTCTTATCAGAGGTAGGGATGATTTAGTTATTTATTTACCACATATGGTGCGTCTCTGAAATCGAAGAGCGTTACTAAAAAGTGATTCTTTTGGGCGTAAATACGCTGACTGCATCCGAGTGTTTACTCTCTCCACTCGTTATAAATTTGTAAAGGTTTGTCGCTTGTAATAAGGGTACACACACACAGCCGAGCTTTAATACTTTTATGCTGTGTTCAAAGGTGTAGGGTTTTTGGATAGTGAAAGGTTACGCACGCGTACGTACGTAGGTACGTACGTTTCACTTAAACTGTTCCTAGTTGAAATTTATGAAATTTAAGGCGGAGCCTAATTTACCATTCACTCATTATAGGTTCCGGACTACCTCAAGAAACCTCAGCCAAATGCCCAACACAATGCCCAAGCTGCTCATGGCGACGGAAGACAAGACGACATGGACCAACTTCGGAACCAATTGGTGTGCATTTAAGGGTTATAAACGAATAATAGTAACAAAAGAAGACCTTTCAGTTTGAGTTAATGGTCATCACAAAGTTTGGCCAACGTCAGTAGCTCAGTAGGTAACACCGCTTCCCTGTAAGCGAAGTCAAGACACTGAGGTCGGGGGTTCGAATCCCGATGGTGCTGGTAATAATAAGACAGTGCAGTGGGTCACAAATACAGTAATTGGCCTACGCTTTGCCAGTTTCTATCCCTCTTGATTGATTATCATAACAAAAGAATGAAACTTTTGTTGGTTAGGATTGTCCCCGTTTAAAGGTGAATGATGGTCTTCTTTTGCTCCGTCACTAACTTTTTAATGATTAAATAAGGTGGTGATATCGAATGGGCGGAAGAATGTTCCATTAAAAGACGTTTTGTCTATTTTGAAGGGAAATGGTGGATTGATGAACGCAGCCAACTACATTCCTCACATGGCGGACTTTCTGTTCACCCAGACCCATCGCAACATCCAGCGCCATTCCCACCAGCACCGACACCACCATTTCTACATACCGGTGCTCAACCCACCCCCACCCCCACCACCGCTCCCACGCCCACCCGTCCATTTACCACCACCGCCACCCGCTCACCAGAATCAACGGGCATCCCCCTTCCCACCATTCATGGAAGCTCGTGCTCCGCCCCATTTTCCCGTGAGGCTTCATCCACCACCTAATAACCCATTCCCCCCGCGTCCCCCGAATCACCCACAAGGCGGAGTTCCTCCCCAAAATGCCCACGGGGTACCACCGAGACCCTTCTCTCCCCAGTCAGTTTTCAACCCACAAGTTAACCAAGGGGGGTTCAACCCCAACCGCCAGAGAAACGTGACAGCGAATCAAAGACAAAACCACACCCTACCCCGTTACCACGGCAACAGCAGCAGCAGCAGCAGCAGCAGCAACAATAATAATACCAATAACTTCCAACCCCCTAACAACCATCAACATGGAGGCAACCACAACAATCATCATTTCAATTTCTGACCTCTTAATATTCAACTTTGACTATCCCCCTTCCCCCTTTCTCCTTCCCCCTCTCAACTTGTTGAAATCAGTCTTTCTTATTCCAGCGGCGCCAGATTTCGGTGAATATTTTTTTTTCATGAAAGAAACTTGGCACCACTGTAACGTTACAAACACAATAACACGTGAATTATCTGTACAATACCTCTGTTGTACCTTATTTTAGTTGTTTTTTAATCTCTCATCATGCATGGCCCTTTATATTATTTTACTTGAAGACACGATTATAAAAGTTTATAGGTAAAAGGAATGTGAAGAATTAGGAGTTACTTTGGTGGAATGCTGCTAACTACTATAAAAGGTAAAAAGTTATCCTAATTTTTGGGGGTTCATTGGAAACTTTTGATTGAAGCAATAATCAAAACCATTAAAATAGTCATTTATTACGTCATCCTCATTTACGCAGAACAGGAATAGCTTAAGAATTATTGTACTGAAACGTAAATTGGTTTGCTCCATTACGAGTCTTTATTCAAAAAGGATATTTAGAATCCATTAAGAAGTCTGTAAGAGGAAAACTGTAATAATAATAATAAGGTATGATTAATAGTATTAAATTAAAAATTAATTGACGTTAATGTGTGTGTGTATCGCGAAAGGCTTTTTCAGGACATTTTTAATCTGTGATTTTATTATTTCACAATTTTTATTTTAAAAGTTAATAAAAGTATTATTTAGTTTTATATCACGTTAATAGTTATTTTATAACGTTACGTACAATCGATGTGATGAATTCGTATATCTTGCCATACTCGAGTGTCACTCGTAATTATTCCTCGTTTTAATAATTTTATGCCTCCCATTTCGTAATGATGATAATTACCAATAATTTAATTTGATGGTTGAATCCTTTTTTCCAGACCATTCTGGCACCTGAAACTCCGTTTTAATATTTTGATGGCATTATTTGGAATGATGTATAGCTTAAGATTACCTTCAAACCGTTTATAGTTGGTTTTTTATGTAAATACTGTGATAAAATAAGTTCCACCCTTTAATTTTAGGATAAAGGTGCTATTATTTTTAAATTGCCAATAGATGTCATTGTTCAGAAGTATTTTTAATAAAAATTAAGGAGATTTTACAGTCCGAGTTTTAATAAAAACATTTTAAGTAATGGGATTTTTAGTGTGAGGAGGAGGCCGAGTGACAGTACCCGAGAACGTAACCGTGGGTGAAGCGAAAGAGCGGTTCGCGAGCTGAAAACTGGAAAAGCGGTAGGTGTAGATGGAATATATGGAGAAATGATTAAGTATGGGGGTTTGAAAGGGTTACAGTGGTTGTGGTACATACGTTACAGTACATAGACAAGTAAGTGCGGCTGAAGACGAAGTCAGTAATTAATAATAGGTTTATTAAATGAATATATTTAGAACCGTGATGCTTTCCTCTGAATTATGTACAGGTGACACACGTTCTGGCATTCCATTAATGAGCTTTGACATTTGATCTCGAGGACAATCTTCGTGGTGTCTATTTACTTTTGTAAAGTTTTTTTTTTAAACCTGGTAAAAGTTGCGCGTGTCGGTCTTTTTTTATACGATTAAAGTTACCTTATTTTCCCAAACTGACAGACCCATGCAGCGGGAAAATGTCATAACTCGAGTTGAATATACAGAATTTTTTTTTGTTTCGGATGCAACAGCCAAGCCTCCGCAATATAGTAAGCCCTAATGTTTGACCCCATGCCATTTTCTAACAAAATGGCATGCGTGAAATAGTGTTTATGGAAAGTGAAGTGAATCGTCGTAAATTCTTGTAAGATAAAAGGTTTTCGACATTCAAATAAGAATTAAATTGCTATATTTTACCATTCTATCGAAGAAAACATTTTCCTAGTTTGAATATCACTCGCTTTATTTTCTCTGCAAATATTATCTTCGAAGGAGAGTTCTATTCACGAGCTGATCTGATTAATATGGAGAACCTGAAAACGTTTGTGGACATTCGGACCAGTACTGAATCTTAAGTAGCCTAATGCATGATTCACAGCCCTCAGTGATTAGGCCTATGTCCGAGTCGCTTTCACTGTTAAGGTAAACGATAATCGCTTCAACAAAGTGGGCGGGGAGGGGGGAACCGGGAACCGGGAACCGGGAACAATTGGATCGGAACTAATCAGGCCAACTCTGAATCTAATCCATGTTGTTTTTTAAGGGCGCGGTCTTTAATTAAAAAAAAACATTGTCGTGAATTTGATATTTAGCCGTGAAAGAGCTCCAGCGGGATAGCAGCTTTGCAGAACGTTTACGAACAAAACGGAGATGAGTTTCTGGGTTTGGTTCCAGCTGCTAGTGCCTGGGTTGAATTGGGCCAGCCACACCCTAATTATGCTTTGTCTCGGGTGACCCTTGGGTATTGTCGCCTTCGATGCATATAAAGGACGTGGCCAAGAAATTAGTTCGGAGAACCTGAAGGAGTCAATCGGAGCCGCTTTCCAGCTCGAGTAGGCATTGGGCCTACTACCACACACGTAACAACAAAAAGAACGAAAGACGTATATTTTCCACGCGTTAACATCGGCAAAAACTTAAACATTCCATTAATTCGCGAAGCTCGCCTTATAGTTGGAAACTTGGAAGCAATGCTCGAAGGCAGTAGGGAGATGTTTAAACTTCCCTTCAAGTTCTTTGTAAATTAGTGTGAACAGACAGGACGGGTGCGCCTACCCCAAAAACTGTAAGTGCGATGGCCTCAGTGGTGTAGTCGGGGCGTAATGTAGTGGTACGGCAATCCTGCATATTTTATATTTTTTTTGCCAGAACGGCGTCCCGTTACTTTTTTACTCTAACAAGACCATACCTCTGAATGATCTGACACCATTGAACATTTTCTAAAATCAATTGGACAATATTATAATGTATTATTTAAAAAAAAAATGCATGTAATGCGTCTAATTTTGAGCTATGTTACACAAATTTTGATGTAACTAATGAGATGATAGGTAAGTTTAGTGGTAGCATTTCTTAAAATTTATTTTGTATAACTTTGAATATTAGGTACAGTTTAATTGTCTGAACTATATGCAATGAAGGAACATAGATTTTATTTGTTTTCTGAAATACAGAATGTATGTACTCGGATGTGTATATCATTGTTTTTTTTTTTTTTTTTTTTACCTACACTATATATATATATATATATATATATGCTGCAAACTCGCAAGGAAAAAGAAAAACGATTCCAAGGCCTTTCGTGTATTCAAAGCTACACCTCGTCAGGTGTAGCTTTGAATACACGAAAGGCCTTGGAATCGTTTTTCTTTTTCCTTGTGGGTTTGCAGCATTCATTCATTTCACGTGTTTTATTGTGAAATTCATCATATATATTATATATATACATATATATATACACAAATTCAGAATGGTTCCCTGAGACAATTATATGTTAAACACAGACCGTGCATGGAACAAGGAACTCTTCTGGGAAAATTAAATCCACTATAGTCCGAATAAGTAATGGTAAATGACAAATACCGTAGTTTTTCTTTTTCATGAAAAAGAAAAACTGGTATTTGTCATTTACCATTACTTATTCGGACTATAGTGGATTTAATTTTCCCAGAAGAGTTCCTTGTTCCATGCACGGTCTGTGTTTAACATATATATATATATATATATATATATATATATATATATATATATATATACCCCCGCTTAAGCAATTTGTAGGTTCGTTCCCGCACTTTTTCCATACAACTTAAATAATTATAAGAACAAATGCAACTCGCTTTCGGCCTACATCAAAAGACTATATGTAGGCACTAGTCTACTGATTATAACAGAGGTCCGCGGGAGCTAACTGGTACGCCAAGATCAACAGAATAAGTGGTACGTAGCCTACAGTAATTCCACCCACAGCCCTGGATCCCCCTTAAAACCTACGGCAAACTAATCTAACTCAATAAAAACGACTTAACAATCTGAAGACGTAACGCATAGAGTTATAACGAAAAGCCGTAGGCCTTTTGTTTGTCGTCTTAGGATTAACTCCGTTGGAAATTTTCAATGGATCATTCATGCGATTGTTAATCACTACAGGCTTAGTTTTTTTCATAGTAACTTTCTTCTTAATAGTACCTAGCATTTTATTTGCCTTATTTTTAGCCCTGACCAATGCTTAGAAAACTTTACATCACTAACTATATTGCCAGCATCTTTTTCGAAACCAACATCCTCCAACTAATTTTCTCGCATTTCGTAACTAGTTTTAATTATTTCTGCCAAAGCGGAGGACTTTGCATTTTTTAACGCTGAATTCCATCCTCCATTTACTAGCCCAGGCAACTAATCATTTAAGAGCTTTTTGAGCTTAAAAGAATTTTCTTGTATTTTAACTGGGCAACCATTTTTGTATCTTCTGCAAATCTAGATATTTTACTACCTAATTTTACCTACCTATAGTTCTCTAAATCAGTCAGATATACTGTACTGAAATTGTTATATACTATTATGATGAAAATAAAGATGCAATAAAGAATTGCTTCCAATATTTCATCTTTCGACTAATTTAGATCCATATTTTATTGGAAAATTTCACACTAAAAGTCCACACACACACACACACACACACACACACACCTGCCTGGCTCAGGACAATACCAGATGAGCCGGGCGTGCCTGGCTATGTACGGTGGAGAGTGCAAGAAAGCAACTCGCTCCTCCACCAGGCCAGACCTAGAGGCGGGGCCACCAGCTTGACCTCCGTGTGAAGAGAGACCAACGCGCGAAACAACATAAGGTTCATAAGGTATATATATGGGAATGAACTCAGAATGGTATATATATATATATATATATATATATATATATATATATATATAGTCTGCCGATCATACCGTATACGTAAGTATCATACATAATTTGCGTTAGTCGGATTAAAGATTGAATAGGCCAGGCGTATATAACATAAGTAATATTTAGTATGTACCCTACGCCATACCAGATTTTTTTTTTTCTTTTGCATAAGCAGCTTACAAAATATCTTAATAATAATTAAGCCTAGTCACAAGCTACTAGGCTATGCATTAGTTTCCAGAATTTAGCCAGGCCGAGCCCAAACATTATATATATATATATATATATATATATTTTTTTTAACTGCAAACAACACAGTATAATTAATGTAAAGAACGACGCTTCTGTAGAAAAGCGTTCCGCACCTCATTTTTAATTTGTTCGTTCTCCCTCCTCATCCTGTGCGGAACGCTCTTCTACACAAGCGTCGTTCTTTATATATATATATATATATATATATATATATATATATATCGTAAAGAAACGACGCTTGTATAGGAGATATTCCGCGCAAGACGAGAGAGAGAACGGAACAAATGAAAAAATGAGGTAACCACCTGGGAATCGAACCCGGGATCTCAAAATGGTTCCCTGAGGTTTTTTATGATACACACACACCGTACATGGAACAAGGAACTCTTATGGGAAAATTAAATCCACTATAGTCCGAATAAGTAATGGTAAATGACAAACACTAGTTTTTTTTTCTTTTTCATGATGTTAGTCCGACGTTTAAGTTTTGGTTTTTGGCTAAAAATATAATAGTTACCCTTTTTCTTTGGTGTATTCAATCCGACGTGAATGCCACGAGTCTTTTGCTTATATTGAGGTTCTAAATGTAGCGGGGCTAGGCTGCTTTAAACCCTAGATCCTGTCCCAAAGCTGGATCCTATCTGCTTTGCAGATAGCTGGTGAGGGAAGCTATATTTCTGGAACCTCTCTGCGAGTGACCCGTTGCCCACGTCGGGCTAACATCATGAAAAAGAAAAAACTATAGTGTTTGTCACTTACCATTACTTATTCGGACTATAGTGGATTTAATTTTCCCAGAAGAGTTCCTTGTTCCATGCACAGGCTGTGTGTATCATATATATATATATATATATATATATATATATATATATATATATATATACACGATTAAAACATTTTTCTGGTAAATTTTTAGTCGTTTTGCACGTCACTTATTTCTCCGAGCATTCCAACGAAACCAAAAGATTGCATCATTTCCTCACAGCAATTGCGAAACTGTATCCCTCCAAATAAGGTGAGAAATTACATGCTTTCTTTGCTACGTTAGAGTTAGGTTAGGTTAGGTTATTTATTAGGGAAAAATGAAAAAAAATTTTGGGTCATTTTTTAGTCGTTTTGCACGAATCTGATAACCGTTTTCTGTGCAAGCGCGTAGTTTTTGCGATATCTTCAAGTGAAGATATCTCAAAAACTACACATTTGCACAGGAAACGGATGTCAGATTGTGCAAAACGACTAAAAGTTGGTCAGAAAAATGTTCTCGTCTAAAAACACTGATGTGTGCTAAAACGAATATTTACCATATAATGTCAAGGCTAGGCCTGGCTAAACACTGGAGACAAATGCATAGACTAGTGGCTTGTATTAAAGTTATAATGTTATAATGTAATGTTATAATGTTTCAGACCAACAAAGACCCTAGGATCCACTCATAGCTGGTCTACCTAACTGTGTTCATAATTGTGCATTTTGTATGTCCTCCGTGGTGGCAGAGGGGACCTACAATTTTACGTGGGTTCCGAACCACAAGAACATAAGAAATTTATGTAACAACTGCCTGTACATTGGCAACTACCAATTTTTACAAAACTAAATAATTATCAATTTAAAACTAATTAATTATCGATTTAAAACTAAAGATAGAATCTCTGGATCCAGAGGAACGAGTCATAATAGACTACTATCCACAAATATGTTACACTCTATATCGATTTATAATCGACATGCAAATATATCAGATCCAAAGAATCCAGTAAATTTCATTACGGTATCCAACAATACTAGTACCTTGCCAACCAAAAATAAGTCACGGTCCATATCGATTGCGGACCAAGTCAAAATTTATCATCATATACATTACAATATATATACTTAGGAGGAAAATTGTAGGTGTGGCTGTAAAGACTGTACAGTAATGTAGAAATGTGTGTGCACCCATTTTGGGTCTTCCATTTAAAGGTGTTTGTGGGGCAAGTGAAGATCATGAGTTTTTCAATACCTCACAGTAGGCCTGTTCAAAAATCAACTTTTTCTTATTTTCATAGGTTTCTGTACATTTTCCCATGCTTTTTGACCTGAAAAAGCCGAAAATCACAACTATTTTGACCTAGGATGTTGGGAAGCATTGCCGCATGGAGCTTTAAATTTTCTGCCTTGAAATCGGCCAAAGCGCCAATTTCGGGGTCCCTTGAATTATGTTTTGCACTTTAACTTTTGATCTAAACAAGATAGAGCAACAAATTAGGTATCAAATGAAAGAGCATAAAATTAATAAATAATAATAATAATAATAATAAATAAATAATAATTAATAATAATAATAATAATAATAAATAAATAATAATTAATAATAATAATAATAATAATTATTATCTATCATTTTTCAGGAAACAACAGAAACTCAATCAGAATCTAGAAAACCATCTACAAGTTACAACTTCACAATGGCATTAAGCAAGGAGCTGAGGGAGCTCCGTGGGCGCACAGTTGATATCTCAGAACCTCCACGTACTGTCCACAGGCAGGTGTCAACTGGGCCATCTACCAAATCTCTCACTGAAACTTTCCTGGTTGGATACCCTTCAGCTTTTATCAGTGGTTTTCAGCTTCCCACCAACAGACAGGCGTTCCAGTATTTCCTTAATCTTCAGAATTTACCGGAAAATGCAGGGAGGCCCATGGTTCAAGACCTTGCATATGAAACAGTTGAATCTATCATCCCATTCTGGCAGATGGCTAGGATCAAGACAATGACCAAGTACAACGCAATGAAGCTCTTCATGAAACTACATGAGAAACATCGTGCTCTGGTGAAAAGCAAAGGAAGAGCAAGTAACCCTGGAGGAAAAAGAGGAGCATTTGTGCTGGAATTAGACAACCTGTTCGATATAGGAGCTCCAGATGCAATCCAGGAAATACAGAACAACAGACTGTTATCCAGAGAGAAGAAAGATGAGGATATCAGGTTCTACGAAAACCAAAAGACTGAGAGGAAAGGTCATATGTCTTATGGAAAACTGATGAGTGGGTAGTTGGGAGGTAACGAAAATGGTTCACTGAGTAGGTAGGTAGTTAATCTAACAATTATTAAATTCCTTTTATGTCAATAACTGGGTGGATGAAACCAATTGGTTGCTCACCAGAGTTATTCTCCACACTAGTATTTATATACTGTGTGACAAGAGCGTGCTCGGTAATAGATATACATTACCGATCAACCAACCGAGGAAAAAACCAACACGACGCTGGTGGAAAAAGCCCCGCGAAAAGGAGAACAAAGGAGAACGAAAACGAGGAACAGGGCGAAAGGACGGAACTGGAGAAGGGACGAGAACAGACAACGAAAAAGATCCCCACCAGCAAGTACGCTCTTAACAGTTAAACCAGGACGGAAGAAGGGACTCTCTAATAACTAGCAGTAAGTGACTAATTGTGTTTTTAACCCAGTTTAGGTAGATTCATTAAATTAAGCTGGGTCAGACAACTTAGGCCTACATTGTGGCCTAAGACCCAGCATCAGCTCATAGCTTAACAAAGGTAAAGGTAGATTGCCCTAACCTAGTTTGGTGAGGAATCCTACTGTGGACCTCAATTTATCTGCCCGCTCTGGACCATTTCCGGAATCTCTAGGCTGACCCCTCTAGGCTAGACTTGATCTACTCTATAGTTAGACTGGAGAAATAAGGGGTGGGTTAATTGTGGACCAATTCATACAGAGCATTTTTCACATTGGTGGTCCGTGTGTGGGGAATTTACAAACCTTAACCTTACTTAACAAAAAAAAAATTGCAGAATTAGGCTAAATGGTCTAGCCTAAGCCTAAGCCTAACCTAATCAAGCCTAATTAGGTCTACAACCTAGGGCCTAACTAGGAAACATTTACATTTAAGGAGTCTCATTCTCTTATAAGCTTAGACCTGAGTGACATATAAGTACTTGGGGGGGATTAAACCAAATTTAAAACTTGACTGTTTTGTCTGTGATCTCTCTTCTCTGGTAATTTCTTCTTGTCCTCTATTTCATTACGACCCCCAGTTAAACAATTTTGACTTAAACATGGACAGTGCGGAATTGAAAAAGTTAAAAAAGAAAAGGGGGGCAAAGTTGGGTGCTGTTACAAAGGCCAAGAACACTTTTAACAATATTACACAACCAGGTAAGGAAGATTTAGAGTGTGTAATTCTTAAATTGGAAACTAAAAAGGAGGAAATAATAGCCATTGGTGAGAGTATTTCAGAGTTAGTTGAATCCGAAATGGCTGAAGAACAATTGATAGACCTTTACGCTGATAATGATGTTCAGGTAATCTCAATTGAACAGCAAATAAGGAGACTACGGTCTCGTTTGACTGACTTAACACCAAATAAACCTAATTCTGATTTTAATCAAAGTAGAGCTAACCTTCAACAAAATTTAAGTGGCATGCTAAATCCTGAGTCACAAGAATTGAGGGCTCAGTTACCCATTTTGCTAGTACCAACATTTGAAGGGGACACGGTACAATTCCCATCTTTCATTGACAAATTTGAGAGTTTAATAGGTAATAAACCTTATATTTCAACTGTTGATAAGTTTAGCTACTTAACTAGTTTCCTTAAAGGCCCAGCCTATAACCTGATAGCCTATTTACCAGCCGTAGGGAATTCATATGAAGTAGCTATTGATCTCTTAAAACGTAATTACATTAATAAAGATGAGATTGTATATGAATTATCTCAACAAATTTTTGATTTTGCACCCATAAAAGATAACCATAGTGATATGGAAAATTTTTATACAAAATTAGAAGCTATTATAGGACAACTGGTTAGCAATGAGATAGATATTAAAGCTTCATCTTGGATTATACAAGGCATAGTTCTTAGGTGCCTTCCTTTGAGGGTTAAAGATATTTTAGTTCTAAAGACGGGAGAAAATTATCCTAATCTTGAAGATATCAGGAAACACTTTCCCAATATCCTAACTAATTACAAATTGAGAAATATTCCAACACAAAATAAGACCCAGACTATGGATAAACCAAAGACTGTTCCCAGAGACCAACTAGCTACAGCCAAACAGACAAAACTTGATACTGTAGAATCAAATGTGACCAACTGTAATACACGAACACCTACATTACAGAACTTTAATGTAACTGCTGCCTCAACTTGCAAATTTTGTGCAAGTAATGAACACAGTAGTACTGGGTGTGACAAATATTCAGACTTTAACCAAAGAGCTAAAAGATGTGAACAGTTGAACCTATGTAAAAAGTGTACTGGCCAGGGACATTATAAGAAAGACTGTAAATCTAGGTTAAGATTCAAGTGTAAGTTTTGTAAAAGTTTACGACATGTCTCATCAATGTGTGATTCACTAAAGTGTCCAAACAATAGTACTCAAACTCAAAAGATACCTCCACCAAACAAAGGTAATCAAGAAAATGCCACTTTCATGTGACATTCTGTTTGTTCAAACAACGTAACAAAAAACACTGAGATTCTTTTACCAACTATTACTTTGGACTTAGTGAATAGTGAGGGTAGCACCACTCCAGTGGGATGTCTTATAGACTGTTGTTCTCAACAAACATTTGTTTCGCAAAATGTAGTAAATAAATTGGGTTTGACACCAAACCCGAATGAACAAAACCTCAATATTGCATCCTTTGTTAAGGATAACTCGGACAAAAATAGCTATAAGACAATTGACCTGGAACTACATTTAGAAAATAAATTAGAGAAAATTGAAGCAGTTATTATTTCTAAAGTAGGACAAAACAAACTGGTTATACCCAAACTAGAACAAACCATAAATCATTTGGGGAAAACAGTACAAAATAGCTGATAGACATATCACTAACAACACAGTAGCTAACATTGAAATGTTAATGGGGGCAGATTATATTAATCTTATTCATAAGGGCATAGTGGAGATAGGTAATGGTATAGCTATTCAGACTCCATCAGGGATAGCCCCTTTGGGTGACCTATCCAAATACAACCTAGACCTAAACCAAAACAGTTCATGACTAACAAATACTATGTGCCTCAACTCAGTCCTACATAACACCTGTAAGAATAGCAACACTTTGAATAATATTATCTCAACTGAGAACATTAATTCATCACTATCAAATGAAACTCTGGATGAGGCAATTCAAACTTTATGGTTGCTAGAATCTGTGGGTATACATGACACAAATCAAACTTCAGAAGATCAGTTAATGGTAGAAAGATTTGAAGACACCATTCAGTGCAAAGACAATAGTTATTTTATTGAGTTACCTTGGAAAATAAATTGTCCAACTTTAAGAGATAATCTCAAAGTAGCTAAAGGACATTTATATAAAGTAATGAAAAAACTCAAACAAGATAATAATATTAAAAAGTACAGTGATGTCTTCAAAGAACAGCTACAGAAAGGCTTCATTGAAGAAGTAACAAATAACCCTTTTAAAAAAGATGGTTGTCATTATTTAACCCACAGGGGGGTTTATCGACAAGATGCCCCAACAACAAAACTCAGAGTAGTATATAACTGTAGCCTCAAAGACAGTGATAAACACAGTTTGAATGATTGCCTGATTGAGGGTCCTAATCTCATTTCTGACCTTGTGAAGATCTTACTGAAGTTCAGGTTAGATAAATATGCCGTACAAAGTGACATTTCAAAGGCATTTTTGAGAATAAATCTTAAAAATGAATATGATAAGAACCAACTTAGGTTCTTATGGTTCAAGGATCCATTTGATTTGAATAAAGGGTTCATAACCTATAGATTTAATGTTGTGTTGTTTGGAGCCAATTGCTCACCTAGCCTATTAGCATTGACAATTGGACATCATTTGAACCAGTTTAATAACTCTTTAACATTGAACTTCCTTAAGGAACATTTTTACGTAGACAATCTAATAGGCTCAACAACAACAAAATCTGAATTATCTGGTCTATGAACACTCAAAACATTATGCAACAAGGTAACTTTGAACTTAGAGAGTGGATTTCAAATGATGAGGATTTAAACAAAAAGATTTTAAAGGATAATAATGGTCTTACTGAGCCATCAGACAGAGTTAAAACTTTAGGTATGAACTGGTATTTGGATGCAACTTCTAACAGTCATGATTCAATCTGTACTAAAGGTTTTAAACTTGATGAGGAAGCAAATACTAAAAGACAAATATTATCAGAGGCTTCCAAAATTTTTGATCCTATGGGTCTATTCCTGCCTTCAACAATAAAATCAAAGATTCTCCTCCAAGAAATTTGGAGGACAAATGTTGGGTGGGATGATCCAATAACAAATGAAAATCAAAAATCTTGGAAGAAGTTAGCTGCTGATTTAACAAAAGTGCAGAACATTAAAATTCAAAGGTGCTGTGGGTTTAGGGATAAGCCCCAGAGACTTCATGTGTTTGCTGATGCAAGCACACAAGCTTATGGGTGCTGTGCGTATCTTGTAAGTCCTACAGAAAGTCATCTAATTTATGCAAAAGGGAAAGTTGCACCTCTCAAACCTACCCGAACCATACCTCAATTGGAACTATTGGCTGCTGCATTAGCCATTAAAACCATTTCATTGCTTAAGGATGCTTACCATGATGTGAACATAACTGATATCCACATCTGGCTTGACAGTCAGATTTGTCTTGCCTGGATACGGAATGATAGCATTAATAGTAAGAATATCTTTGTAAGAAATAGCTGAAGCTAATGAAAGCCTACAAGTAAACTTTCACTATGTTCCAACTAAACAAAATCCAGCAGACTTTCTGACCAGAGGTTTATCCTACAAGTTGTTGAAGTCAAACAAAACTTGGTTTATGGGACCTAAGTGGCTCTGTAATACAGACCAATGGCCTGTGGAACAAGTTAACTTCACATTAAATTTAATCTTTTCAAATGAAAAGGTTGAACCAATCACTAATTATGAACGTTATTCTGACTTCAGTAAACTTGTCAGGGTCACAGCCTACTGTTTGAGGTTTGCTCACAACTGTTTAACTACAATTAACAAACAGCTAAATAAAAACAATCATAATTATACAGAAGTTGCAACCAAATACTGGATAGGCCATGCACAACAAAAAGAGTACAATAAAGTTAGAATTCTTGACTAATGGGAAACAAACAAAAGAACCTGTACCATCAGTAGTTGTGGATCTAAACTTGTTCAGAGATGAGGAAGGCCTTCTAAGGTGTAAAGGGAGATTAGACAAATCAAAACTGTCATACAAAAGCAAACATCCAATCCTTTTACCTAGATTTAGCTATTTGACAACATTAATCATCAGAAAAACACACAATGATGTATATCATATGGGGGTACCACAGACACTAACTACATTAAGAAAAACTTATTGGATACCCAAGGGAAGGATCACTGTTAAAACAGTCCTGAGTGAGTGTGTCACATGTAGGCGTATTCATGCTAGGCCCTATAGGAAACCAAATCCTCCTGCTTTGCCAGAGGAGAGAGTTACTCTCAACAGACCCTTTGAGACTGTAGGCATTGACTATACAGGAGCATTGACTGTAGGGGTGGGTGACACTGAACAAAAAATGTACATTGTACTGTTTACATGTGCTGCCTCACGAGCTGTTTATCTGGATGTTGTGGAGGACCTTACAGCAGAATCTTTTGTTGCTGTCTTTAAGAGATTCTGTGCACGACATTCAGTACCCAAGACAGTTTGGACTGACAATGCTACATATTTCAAAGCTGGTGAACAAGTCATCCACGACTTGTTAAGCGATGAACTCACACAATTATATATAAAAAATTCAAACATAAAGTGGAAGTATATTCCAGTTGCCTCTCCTTGGTATGGTTCTATCTGGGAGAGAAATATACAAACAGTAAAGAATTGCTTGAAGAAAGCAATTGGTAAAAAACAGATACACTTATTTGAGTTGCTCACTCTCCTGGCTGAGATTGAGAACATCATCAACAATAGACCACTCACTTATGTGAGTGACAACATTAATGACCCGGAACCATTAACTTCAAATCATTTGATTCGGGGAGAACAAGTTAGTCTCCTGCCGGACTACAATATAGACTCTTCAGAAGACCCAAACTGGACTCAACGACATGATGAGCTCCAGACTAAGTTACAACATTTAACTAGAGTTAAAGCTCATTTCATTAAACAGTGGAAAACTGAGTACTTGATGGGTCTAAGGGAGAGACATAAACAAATGACTAAGAAGGATTGGTCTGACACAATTAAGGTAGGGGACCTTGTTCTCATACATGACAGTACTCCAAGACAATACTGGCCTCTGGCTAGAGTTTCAGAACTCAGACCAGGGGCAGACGGGGTAACAAGAGTGGTCAAATTAAGGACTTCAACGGGTGACACAACAAGAGACATTTCTCTTTTGTACCCTTTAGAGTCTGGACCCAAAACAATGGACTTTGGAGAACCTTCTCCACTGCCAGTAACAACTGGAGACACTGAACTTCCAGTAACTATTCCTTTGACAGTAGGAGTGGTAACGCATCCTACTACAACATTGACAGACACAAGACCTCAGCGACAAACAGCATTAAAGGCGCGACTATTTTTACAACAAAAAATAGATGCTGGGGAATTGTAATTTTATCTTCTAACTTTCATTTTTTCTTTTCTTATGGTAAAGACCATAGACAGTTTCATCCTATGGATGTATATTTTCTCTTCTAATTAAATGCTACACCTTCTCCATGAGAAGGTGAGGATAGGCACTGTTAATCAGATTAACAGGCATTTACAGTCAAATAGTTAGCTAGTCTACACTCAGACATAAAAATTGGTGACAATGACACCAAAATTTTTATCTCCCGGGGCCCCCAGTATATGGAAAACTGATGAGTGGGTAGTTGGGAGGTAACGAAAATGGTTCACTGAGTAGGTAGGTAGTTAATCTAACAATTATTAAATTCCTTTTATGTCAATAACTGGGTGGATGAAACCAATTGGTTGCTCACCAGAGTTATTCTCCACACTAGTATTTATATACTGTGTGACAAGAGCGTGCTCGGTAATAGATATACATTACCGATCAACCAACCGAGGAAAAAACCAACACGACGCTGGTGGAAAAAGCCCCGCGAAAAGGAGAACAAAGGAGAACGAAAACGAGGAACAGGGCGAAAGGACGGAACTGGAGAAGGGACGAGAACAGACAACGAAAAAGATCCCCACCAGCAAGTACGCTCTTAACAGTTAAACCAGGACGGAAGAAGGGACTCTAATAACTAGCAGTAAGTGACTAATTGTGTTTTTAACCCAGTTTAGGTAGATTCATTAAATTAAGCTGGGTCAGACAACTTAGGCCTACATTGTGGCCTAAGACCCAGCATCAACTCATAGCTTAACAAAGGTAAAGGTAGATTGCCCTAACCTAGTTTGGTGAGGAATCCTACTGTGGACCTCAATTTATCTGCCCGCTCTGGACCATTTCCGGAATCTCTAGGCTGACCCCTCTAGGCTAGACTTGATCTACTCTATAGTTAGACTGGAGAAATAAGGGGTGGGTTAATTGTGGACCAATTCATACAGAGCATTTTTCACATATCTGGTCATGACAAGATTTTTGAGACAAGATCCCTGCAGTAAGCAGCGAGGAATGAAAGACTGCAGCATAGACAAGAACAAGGTAAAACTAATTACTTTGAACGTTACAAAAAGTTTTAAGATTTACTCCATTGCGATATTTAGCATGTACTTAACAATTACTGTCTTAACATGTTGTACTATTTTACAGCTGCAGCAGAACAAGAGGCAGTTGTTCATGTGGATGACATTACCTGGGGTGACTCAACTGACAACGACGCTAACACAGAGGACATGGATTACCATCAGCCTCGTCCTGGATGTTCTCACCATCAAGACACTGTGACTAGTGTGACTTTGACGTTTCCAAGGAAGGTCATAGAATGTGATGTCATCTGCAATACAGCTGATCGTCTTGGTTTATCAGACAATCAAGTTACTGCCATGGTTTCTGCCACCTTGAAAGCTGGAGGGGCTGATCTGGATAACTTCGTCATCTCAACCTCAACAACACGTCGCAACAGAATGCTGTCCAGGTATAATATCAGCCAGAGTCACATGTCCAAGTTTTATGAAAACCCCCCACAGTACGCTGCCTTACACTGGGATGGAAAGTTGCTCAAAGATGTCTTGGGCAGTGAACCTGGAAGTACCTCAGAGACTTTAGCTGTGCTAGTGTCTGGTCCACCTTCATACACTGAAGGAAAGTTATTGGGAGTACCTGTCATCGACAATTCTTCTGGCACAGCTCAGGCTGAGGCTTCAATGGATTTACTGGAGACATGGGAACTTACGGATAATGTTACTGCCCTTGTTTTTGACACTACATCCAGTAACAGTGGAGTTCACAGAGGAGCTGCCAAACTGCTAGAGAAAATGCTGAACAAAAAGGTGTTTTATCTGGCCTGTCGACATCACATCCTGGAAATCCTAGTAGGAGCAGTTTGGGAGAAGCTGTTTGGGAAGGTGAAGGGGCCAGATAATCCCTGGTTTGAGCATCTGAAGGATGTTTGGACGGACTTGTCCAAGGAAAACCCAAAGATGCTGGCTATCAACAGCAAATGGCTGAAGGAAAAGAAGAACAGTGAAGAAATACTCCAAGACATTCTAACAGCAGAAAGGCTTCCAAGAGCTGACTACAGGGAAATGGCTGAACTGACAGTCATTGTTCTTGGAGGAACGCCTCCTCGAGGTATTCACTGGAGTCGACCAGGCGCCATTCATCAGGCCAGATGGATGGCCAGAAACCTGTACTCCATGAAAATGCTGATGTTTGCAGATCAACTTGAGTACGACGAAGACACTGTATCAAAGCTGGAAAGACTCAACACCTTCCTTGCGCTGTTCTACACTCCTGTATGGATGATGTCAATGTCTGCTGCAGATGCTCCCGTGAATGATCTAAGTCTAATCCAGGACATGTTGAAGTACAAGAAAACTGACCCAGAGCTTGCTGATGCAGTACTTAATAAGATGGAAAACCACAAATGGTACCTGACGCAGGAAGTCGTGCCATTTGCCCTGTTCAGCAGTAGATTGAGTGACACATTGAAGCACGACATTGCTGCCCAGTTACATGCCACTGAGAAGCCAGACAGCTTCAGAACAGGAAAGCCTCTATTCCAGAGTCACAGCTAAGACCACCCTGGTTGATCTCATTGGCCCAGAATCACATTTCCTGCTGGACACACTGAACATTGGATCCGAGTGGCTTCTGGAACCTGTCACGTCTTGGCCACAGAATGAGGACTACAGAAAAGCGTTGGACTATGTTAAGAATCTGAAAGCGGTGAATGACATTGCTGAACGTGGTGTCAAGATGATGAGCGACTTTGCAAATGTCATAACAACAGATGCCAAGCAAAGGGACTATCTCCTTCAAGCTGTGGAGTTCAACAGACGCCGCTTTGACAGCTTCAAGAAACAAACTCTCGACAACTGACTGTGTAAATGTCATTATGAAATTAATCATCATGTAATGCTTTCACTTCTTGATCGATTAGACTTGTGACAAAATGTTAATCTCAAATTTGTGTCATGAATAAGGCGCCTTGTCTGCCTTGAGTGTGAGAAAACGAATTTTGTGATATTTCTGAAATCTTTGTATGTACCAATGTGCCATTTCTTGTTCCAAGACTATCATAATTGTATAAGTTAGAAAGAGGATTAAAAACACTAATTTGGTGCCTATTTTGTTGCTCTATCTTGTTTAGATAAAAAGTTATAGTGCAAAACATGATTCAAGGGACCACGGAACTGGTGCTTTTGGCCGATTTCAAGGCAGAAAACTTAAAGCTCCATGCGGCAATGCTTCCCAACAACCTAGGTCAAAATGGTTGTGATTTTCGGCCTTTTCAGGTCAAAAAGCATGGGAAAAAGTACAGAAACCTATGAAAATAAGAAAAAGTTGATTTTTGAACAGGGCTAACCTCACAGTACTATGAGGGGCACCGCTCGGCAGAGGAATCTCTTTAAATGGGGTGTGTAAGGACAGAGAGTATCCCCTAACCCAAGATGCTGCCTCCCTATATCCCACAACACTTGTGTTGAGCTGTGGGATCTATCACCACAAAGCCTTAATTTTACTACCTTAAACTATACCCAATTTATCAACATATGCGTCTAATCGATTTTTAAACATGTTTATAGACGTGCTACTAATTACTTCTACCGGCAAACTATTCCAGCTATTTACTATTCTATGCGTAAAAAAGTTTTTGGCAAGTGCTGTCTCGAACCTTCTACTTGTCAACTTACACCCGTTATTTCTAGTCCTATTATATTGAGATATTTCGAAAAAGGTATCTCTATCTACGTTATCGAACCCATTCATAATTTTGAAAACCTGGATTAGATCACCCCTTAGCCTCCTAGTCTCGTGTGTAGTCAACTTTAAGTCCTTAAGCCTATCCTCGTACGACTTTGACCTAAGCGACGGAATCATCTTAGTTGCTCGTCTTTGAGCTCTTTCGATTTTGTCTATATCTTTGCGCATATGCGGATTCCAAAATTGGACCGCGTACTCCAAATGGGGTCTAACTAATGATTTATAAAGAGGAACTATAATATCGCGCGATTTGTACTCAAAATTTCGAGCTATAAAACCTAACACTTTGTTCGCCTTATTGACCGCTGCTGTACTTTGTTTCGCTACTTTTAAATCACCAGTGACTATAACTCCTAAATCTTTTTCCTGCTCCACGCTTGTTAAATCTTTCCCTGACATACTATACGCAAAATTACCGTTACGCGAACCTATATGCAAAATTTTGCACTTATCAACGTTAAATTTCATTTGCCATGTGACTGACCAATCAACGATTTTATTCAGATCTTCCTGGATTTTGTCTCTATATTCGTCATTAATCGCCCTACCACCCAGCTTCGTGTCATCCGCAAACTTTGAAACTGTACTGACTAGGCCAACATCTAAATCGTTAATATATATAAGAAAAAGCAAGGGGCCCAATACAGAACCCTGAGGAACGCCACTCGCTACATTAGCCCAACACGACTCCGCTCCATCAACGACCACCCTCTGTTTCCTACCTCGCAACCACTCTTCTAGCCAATTTATTACTACACCCCTGATTCCATGAGCCTTAGTTTTTTCAATGAGTCTTTTGTGCGGCACGGTGTCAAACGCTTTTTGAAAATCCAAATACACTACATCAACCGCCCGATGTCTATCGTAAACGTCAACCACGCTTTGGGAAAATTCTAAAAGATTAGTTAAGCAAGATTTGTTTCGCCTAAAACCGTGCTGCGTATTTCTAACTAGTTTATGGAATTCTAAGTGTTCGACTGTACGATCCCTAATTATTGATTCCAGTCGCTTACCTACAACAGACGTTAAACTGATTGGCCTATAATTTCCCGCCGAACCTTTATCGCCTTTCTTAAAGATAGGTGTTACGTTTGCTAACTTGAAATTATCTGGTACGCACCCCTCAGAAATAGACGCATTAAAAATCTTTGTTAGCGGCACACCAATGCTATCTTTTCATTCTTTTAGTTGTATGGGATATATGGAATCCGGCCCCGGTGATTTACGCGTTCTCATTTTATCAATATAGCGCAATACCTCCCCTTCACTGACCTCAATATTATCCAAAATATTACCATTATCAAAAGGTATTATGTCTATGACCGTAGGGATATTCGTTACATCTTCTATAGTAAAAACTGACGTAAAAAATTCGTTTAGCAAGGTAGCCATTTCCTTGTTTTCAGAAACTAGATCTCCGTTTACATTTTTCAAAGGCCCCAAGACACTTTTTACTGGATTTCTATTATTGACGTATTGAAAGAATCACTTGGGTTTTCTTTACCGTCACGAGCTATGGAGATTTCAAATTCGCGCTTGGACTTTTTTATTACACTTTTCGCTTCACGCCTTAGAGATATGTAGTTGTTTCGTAACCACAAATTGTCTTTATCGCACTTATGTAGCCTATAAGCCCTATCTCTACTCTTTATAATGTCTCCTACTCAAGAAGTAAACCACAAGGGCTTGTTGTTTACTTTCGCACGCTTAATTTTGTACGGTACACATTCCTCATTTATAGTCCTAAATACTGTTTCAAACGATTCCCACATTAGTTTTGCGTTGGAGTTCCCCATTACGATTTCCCAATTGACGTGTGACAATTTATTTCGAAATTTACTAAAGTCTGCGTGCTGGAAGTTAGGAATTTTAGTCGAGTTAGTTGGTTTCGAGTGACTTACTGAGAGGACAAACTCTACCATATTGTGATCGCTATTGCTTGACGGTTCTATTACTTGAAGATCAGTAATTAGCCTATCATCCGTAGTTATTACTAAATCTAAAATACTGTCCAACCTCGTAGGTTCCCCAACCTTTTGAATAAGAAAGCTATCCTCGAGAAAATTAACTAAACGATTACCTTCCGCGTCTCCCTGCATTGTATCGTAATTCACGTTGGCGCAATTAAAGTCACCCATAACTAAAGCCTGCTCACAACCGATTATTCTCTTTAGTTCACGATATAACGCTTCGTCCGTATCAGCTGTTTGATTAGGGGGCCTATATATAACCGCAACAAGAAGTTTGAAATCGTTCAATTTAAGTTCTGCTCTAGTCGAATCTATCTGTTCTGGAATTGTGTGTTTTACTTCTATAACGTTCGCAATATTGTCTTTGATATACTCCATAACACCGCCTCCTCGCCTACCTATTCTGTTTTTAACAAAAAGTCTATAACCTTTAATTTGATACTCCCCTACAAAGTCACGTGTTTCAGTGCTAAGCCACGATTCACTTATCGCAATTACATCATAGTCTTTACAAGCAATTAAAGAAAAAAATTCGTTTATTTTATTTCGTAGGCTACGAGCATTTAGGGTAGAACCTTCAAATTGTTTGTAACTGCGACACCTTCGCGAGCGCAGGGGAAATTTGTGGAATTTAGGCTGGGACCTTTCGAGTTACGGCAGCCTGAAAAGAAGAGACAGTATTATGGAATAGTCTTCCTAAACTCGCAGCTCCAACGTCATTAAGATGAAGTCCATCTTCGAGGAACAAGTCCCTTCTGCCGAAGAAACTGTTCCAAAAATTCGCAAAATGCACTCCTTCCTGTTGGCAAAGAGACTTTAGGTTATTGTTAATATACGTCGCCTTGCTGTAGAAATCGTTACGTTGGATAATTCGAGGAAATATACCTGTTAAGACAATCTTATTAGTTTTCTCCTTTAGTCGCTCTAGTAAGTCCCTGTACCCAGTGACGTGCACAGACTTTCAGAAGGGCAGGGGCTCAGTTGAAAAAAGGGCACTCCCCTAACATTTTTAAAAATGAAATCCGCAATGCCATATAGGCATACAATTTTAAAATTGTATGTGGTAAATATTCTTAAATTCCATTAAATTCAATGCATTATTTTTGTATATAAAGCTGATTAAAGAAAATAAATGAAAATTTGTTGTAAAAAGGCTTGTTTTTAGTGCAAGATTGCTTCAAAAATATATTTCCCTTCACTTTTATTATCTTAGGCCTAATCTAATCTAATCTAGGCAGTAGACCTAATTAAGCTTTTGTTAACCAAATTCACAATATTTAATAGCATGCAATTTCTAAATAGTTACTTTACTTATGACTTTTATAAGTATCAATCAGCAGGATAAAGGGCAGAAGGATCTACCGTAATTGTCGTCCTTGCGGAAAAATTGCATCGTTTTATAATAAATAATCTAAGTATTTTTATTCACTTTTAATGAAAATTGTATTGTTTTTAAAAATCAATTTCATATTAAAAATGAAAAGGTTATGATATGTTGTTTAATAAATCATTTATTAATTTAATGAAATTCATGCCAGTACTAAAACCCAAAATCCATCGTTTGACACACTGGTGTACTGATGGGCCTAGCCTAGTAGGGGACGTGGACGTTTTTACCAACTTTACGAGTAATGTCATACAATATTTTTTGGAGTAATGTCACACTGCTTTGGATTCCAACTTACCATAATTATCAGTGAGAAATCACTAGTTAGCTTAGGTTAACGTAAAATAAACAAACAGTAAACAATACACCCACATACCCGAGAGACGCAATCAACAGTGAACAGCTGCAGTCAGTGTTACCACTAGGGACGCCCTCCCTGATTGACAAAATAATAGTAACGGTATGTTATGTTTGATCTATGATTTTTTTATTAGAATAATAAAGTAATTCCAGTTTTGAAAATCTGTTGAAGTAGCAGTAACTAAATAAAAATATAACTAATTAATTCAAATTTATGTCGAATCAATATATTTATGAATTTTGACTAAAAGGGCACTTTTGATATGAAGAAGAAAAAGGGCAGGGGCTCAAGCCCCCCAAGCCCCCCCCTGTGCACGGGCCTGCCTGTACCTAGCCAGCAGTTCTTCCGATCTAGAATTTAAAACGTTATTAGTACCGACATGAATAACATACGTTGTGTCCTCGGCGGTACCGTCTGTAAAATGGTCAACACTATTAGTTATATCCTCCACCCTTGCACCAGGGTAGCAATAACGGCGCCTACGACGAGGGTTTCTCCCACAGAATTATTAAGATATTATCCAATTATTGTCGCTAAGATATTATTATGTAATATGTTTACACATAATTTTTTAAATTTCTAGTAGGACGTAGACTACATAATTACTTAAATACGATAGGCCTCTTCAATATTTGGTCAAACTAACACAGATTATGTATGTACAGTTGCGCCCATTATTCTCAAGACACGCTAGCGACATCTGGCATTTATTTGTTGCGTGTGCTACAAACAGTTGTAATATTTTATGAATGAATGTTTAGTGAGTGATCGCTGATTGGTTGGTGGACTCATTGCCAAATGTCTTTAGAACAATTATTTCCATTCATCACTGGTTTACATATTGCTAAGAAAACATAAATGAGTAATTAAATATAAATTCAAGAAGGGGATATATATTAACAAAGGGATGTCAATGAAGTGAATAAAAATGGTCTTGTAAGGTCTTTTAAAAACTTAAAGAAAAACCTTCGGACGTGATGACAGTGTTCATGGTATTGGCAAGCCTGAACGAGCTGAATTTTCAATGTATAAAAACAGAGCCGTTGGTGGGTATTATTGTGCCCTGAGAAATTCCAGATTGATTCATTTATTTAGTTATTTTAAATATTTACATTTAATATTGAACATAGATTTAGATATTATTTTGTGTTATAACAAAGACAGAGCAAAAACCTGATATATATAATATATATAATATATATATATATATATATATATATACAGGGTGTCCCATAAGTCCGGCATCATAGGAGAAATTCATATTTTTCTATTTCTACAAACCATAATTCATATGCTCGGGATGCCAATTTCCCGTCCACCATTCTGTTCAGTGACGAGGCTGTTTTTTATGGAAATGGTGAGGTAAATCGACAGAACACCCGCTACTGGTCTCAAAACAACCCTCACTGGTATACCTCTTCAAAGGAACAAGGTGCATCTCGGGTGATGGTATGGTGTGGCATTTGGAAGGATCGGATCATAGGCCCCTCTTTTTCGATGAACATGTCACTGGAGGCACCTACCTATGTATGCTCAAGGAAGAAGCATTTCCCAGTGTCTTGAACGAAGAAGGAAATTTCCCAACATGGTTCCAGCAAGACGGCGCTCCTGCGCATTACAGCACCCAAGTAAGGGAATACTTGTACCAACAATTCCCTGGTAATTGGATAGGACGTCGAGGGCCCGTGGAATGGCCAGCTAGAAGCCCGGATCTCACGCCACTAGATTTTTATCTCTGGGGCCACTTGAAAGCGCTGGTATACGCAGAGAAAATTAGGAGTGTTGAACATTTGCGGCAGCGCATTATTGGGGCACGTAACACCATTACTCCTGACATCATTTACCGTGTGCTTGCTGACTGGGTATCACGTCTGAATTTGTGTATTGAAAACAATGGTGGACATATTGAGCATGTTCTGTAAATAAAAGCTTTTGTTTTGCCTTTTTTTATTATTTTTCCTATGATGCCGGACTTATGGGACACCCTGTGTATATATATATATATATATATATATATATATATATATATATATACGGTTTATGAATGAAAAAAACAATGTTTTGATGCATATTAAATTTGAATAATATTATAACATTACCAGATTGACGGGTATCTGTAGGTTTCATACGTCACTGCTTAGAATATCTTACGATTGGCAAAGGACGACAGCTGAATGGATACTACTGGTATGGCATTGTTATATCCGGAGCAAATGCTATTTCTAGATCAGCAACACTGATATAGTAATAAACAGTCACTGAGAGAAATAATATTTAGAAACGAAGAATGTTTTGTATTGAGGCAGCATTATAAATGCATATAATTGTTTTGTATTAATAAGTTCCATGTTACAACTTAAGTGTTGAACCACTGCATCTGTGACTCTTGGCGGTCTCTCACCTCAAAGGAGACAATTACAGAAAAAACTATTACTATGATTCATATCAATAAACAGAGAGCCAATTAAATGATGATATTTGACAATTTTGCAAAGGTGTCACACATTCATAATTATCATTGTATTTGAGATATTTTATACACTGAACACAACAAATTTAATATCTTGTCCAGCCACCGTTGTTGTATATGACTTCCTGGTATCGATGTGGTACAGAAGCATATTCAATACGCAGCCATGCTGCCTCTTCGGCGGGACGTCCATTGTGACCTTTCTGTAGATTTGCGAGCGTATTTGCTAGCTCATTTTGAACGCTAGTTTCATTAGGCTGCACGTTATTTTCTATGCCTGCATATACAACTCCCTTAGTTCTGCGAAGATAGTTATGCAAAATACAACAATCCATCACAACCGAGTCAATGTTTTCGAGTTTTATATTAATTGGCGAATTGAAAATTCGGAATCGTGAAGCCATGACACCGAAAGCGTTTTCAACAACTCGTCTAGCTCTCGATAACCTATAATTAAATATTCTGCGTTCATGGGTGAGATCTTTCTGGCTGAATGGTTTCAAAAAATCTTTGCGCAGTGCAAAGGCTTCGACTCCCACGAACACGAGTGGTAAAACAGTAGAAGAGTTCTTAGGGGCTCGAGGTGGAGGAATATGTAATTTATTTTCACATAGTTTCTCATAAAATAATGTTTCCCGTATCACTCCATTTGAGATGCGGCCATTTACTCCGAAGTCACACAGCGTAAATTCATATTTTGCGTTAACAACAGCCATTAATACCAGGCTATGACTGCCTTTATAGTCATAGAAATATGATCCACTGTTGGTTGGTGGCACGATATTGACGTGCTTACCATCTACTGCTCCTAAGCAGTTGGTAAAGTTCCACATGTCTTCGTATTCTTGCGCGATGCTCTTCCAATCCTCTTCGTTCTTTGGAAACTGAAACACAACAAAACAATCGTACAGTATTTAGTTGCAGACTAAATATGATTATAACTAATAATAATAATAATAATAATAATAATAATGCCAATAATACTACTACTGATAATAATAATTTTGTCTACAGGAGGGTCAGGTACATGAAGAGGAGATAGAGACAATTGGCTCATCGCATAACACCAATGACCAAGAAACCCTTTCGAGGCCGAGCTCTGCGTGTGATGAAATCGATAGACGCCACACAGCTAAAAAAGCACGAAAAATATCATCAACATCCAACGGTGATAGTGTTCTATCAATGATAGGGGAGCGTATTGCTTCCGCCCGACAAGAGGATGAGTTTGATATTGTCGGAAAAAACGTTGCTTCAAAACTAAGTAAAATGCCTGTCGACATGCAAGTTACAGCTGAAAAACTTATAAATGATGTACTTTACCAAGCACAAATTGGCTCACTTTAACCATATACCAAATTAACTACAGAGAGCCATCAAAACACATGTTTTATGCCAGGTTATCAGATAAGTTACCCAATTACGACAAATGACATAACATTATATGGCTCCGACCAGTTAAACACCCCATCCCCTCAACTCCAAGATAGAGCTTCGTATCACAATATGTAGAATAAATATAAAAATGTAGTGGTGATATTGTTAATCTGTGAATATAGTGAATATACTATATATATATATATATATATATAATATATATAATATATATAATATAATATATATATATATATATATATATATATTAAAACTATTGACTTCTCCTTAGGGAAACGGAGCTTACAGATGAAAAGAAGAATCAACACAACGGCAAACATTTTCATTTATTTGTACATCAGACGTTTCGACAAATCTTTTGTCATCATCAGTGAGTTAAGTCTTAAAACCTTAAAACAAAATTGAAAAGTGAAAGTTACATCAATACAATATTAAAACCATTAAAATTAAAACCTTAAAGCAAAATGAAAATTGCATCAATACAAAATTAAAATCATTTAAATTTCATCACTATAAAAACTAAAATTAAATTAAATTTCATCACTATAAAAACTAAAATTAAATTACCTCAATAGGTAAATACACAATGTTTACATCCACCTCCATACTTGGCAAAGTCTAAGGGAATACTGGATGGTCAGAGGATTAGAAAGGGTATATCTGTGAAAAACGGTTGGTTAGTTTAAAAGAGTTGTAATTTGTAGGATGAGCTATTATTATTAAGGGAGGGTTTGTTTCTATAGATGTACAAAGATTCTAAAATTCGGAGTTCTGTACGGTTATTGGATCTAGTTAAAATTTCAAACTGAGTTTTGTGAAGGGGATGGTCGTTTTCATTACTATGGTTTCTAATTGCGGATTGTGGAGGGCTACTGAGGGGACGGTTGGTACGGACTGACAAGCCCAAATGTTGAGAAAGGCGCACCTCCAGTTGGAGTTGAGTGCTGCCAATATACGCAGCCTTACAGCTGTCGCACGTGTATTTGTAAACAACATTGGGGCATACAGTTTTGGGGAATTCATCTTTGAACTTTAAAAAATTTGATAATTTAAGTGGGTTGACGAAGGCGAATCTAAAATTTATTTGGGGATAACTAGACTTGAGTAGTTTGGACAATTCACCTCGAATACGCAATGATAAATAACCATAAAAAGGTAATTTAATATATCTGGTTTCTTTTTGTACTGTAGTTATGGGGAGTTTAGTATCAAAAGTGTTATTTAAAAATTTCTTTAATTGGTTATCGAATAGATGAGAAGGGTAGTAATTGTTAATAAAGTACTGTTTTAAAAATTTAAATTCTTCGTTTACCGAAAAGTAATCCGAACAAATACGGTAACTTCTTGTTAATAATGTTACTATAGCACTAATCTTATATTTATAAAACATACAACTTAAATAATTGGTTCCCAAGCCAGTAAAAGTT
Source organism: Bathynomus jamesi (assembly GCA_023014485.1). Classification (NCBI taxonomy): domain Eukaryota; kingdom Metazoa; phylum Arthropoda; class Malacostraca; order Isopoda; family Cirolanidae; genus Bathynomus; species Bathynomus jamesi. The sequence continues at coordinate 205,456 of JAJOZX010005281.1, forward strand.
TGTTTCCGAAATAGTGAAGTATGGAATTTATTATGGGCCCGTTTAACTAAAACATCCAGGAAAGGTAAACTATTATTTGTTTCGTTTTCACACGTGTACTTAATATTACTATGTCGTTTATTAAGATAATCAAGAAAAAGTTTTACGTGTGAAGGATGGTTAAATATTAAGAAAGTGTCATCCACGTATCTTCTGTAATATATGGGTTTAAAACTACTAGGACAATTTTCCAACCAAATTTCTTCGTAATGGCAAAGAAATGCATTTGCTAGTGTTGGGCTTAACGGGGAACCCATAGCTACCCCATCAATTTGGCTGTAAAGGTTGGTATTAAATAAGAAAAGATTATCAAAACACACTATTTCGAGAAGGTTTTTAAATTGAGTCTGAGTGAGGCCATTAATAAGAGTATTATCAGTAGTGAATAACTTATTTAGTATGATATTTAATGTTTCTTTTAACGGGACATTAGTAAACAATGACGAGACATCAAAACTGGCCATAGTAAGAGAATCGGTATGATTGATCTCTTTTATCTCTTTAGCAAAATCAAACGAGTTGTTAATAGAATAATCATTAAAGGTGAGTTTTGAAAGCAAGGGAACGAAGAATTTGGCTAAATTATAATTGAATGTACCACATGCCGAAAGAATAGGTCTTAGTGGGAAATTTGGCTTATGGACTTTAGGTAAACCATATAGAATTCCGGGATTGGAACCAGAAGCAAATAAAAAATTGTATGTATTGTCAGCAATAATATTACTATTTTTTAATTTACGCAAACACCTATTAAGTTTATCTTCGAGTTTTAGTAATTTAGACAGAACATTCTCTTTTACCCTTTTAAATTTAGACGTATCCGACAAAATTGTCTCCATTCTATTTATGTAAACTGTTGAATCAATCAGCACTACTCCTTTACCCTTATCCGGTTTTGTAATGATGACAGAGTTATCCTTTTTCAAATTATTAAGAATTTTAAAATCTTGCTTATTAAAGAGGGGGAAAACACCTTATGGGGTTTAAAATTATAAAAATTCTTAAAAGAGATGCTCTCCACTTGTTTTACCAAGTTATGAAACGAGAAATTTGGTCGGATCTCACAATTCTTAATATTCATGAGAAGATTTTCAAAGCCAGAGAAAAATTTATAAAAATTTAGTTTATAATGAGGTAGATCAAAATTTAAGCCTAACGACAATATTTCTTTCTCTCTAATACTTAAAGCTCTATTAGAGATTATTAAAAAACGACTGAGTGATTCCCAATTTTTCCAATTTGGCAGCATGTATCCTTTTATGTCTATTGACAATTTTATCACAGCAAGTTTGAAATTTAGTAACTAAACAATGATAAATAATCAATATAAGACACCCTAGATTTTAGACCAAACCCATATATTACAGAAGATACGTGGATGACACTTTCTTAATATTTAACCATCCTTCACACGTAAAACTTTTTCTTGATTATCTTAATAAACGACATAGTAATATTAAGTACACGTGTGAAAACGAAACAAATAATAGTTTACCTTTCCTGGATGTTTTAGTTAAACGGGCCCATAATAAGTTCCATACTTCACTATTTCGGAAACAAACTTTTACTGGCTTGGGAACCAATTATTTAAGTTGTATGTTTTATAAATATAAGATTAGTGCTATAGTAACATTATTAACAAGAAGTTACCGTATTTGTTCGGATTACTTTTCGGTAAACGAAGAATTTAAATTTTTAAAACAGTACTTTATTAACAATTACTACCCTTCTCATCTATTCGATAACCAATTAAAGAAATTTTTAAATAACACTTTTGATACTAAACTCCCCATAACTACAGTACAAAAAGAAACCAGATATATTAAATTACCTTTTTATGGTTATTTATCATTGCGTATTCGAGGTGAATTGTCCAAACTACTCAAGTCTAGTTATCCCCAAATAAATTTTAGATTCGCCTTCGTCAACCCACTTAAATTATCAAATTTTTTAAAGTTCAAAGATGAATTCCCCAAAACTGTATGCCCCAATGTTGTTTACAAATACACGTGCGACAGCTGTAAGGCTGCGTATATTGGCAGCACTCAACTCCAACTGGAGGTGCGCCTTTCTCAACATTTGGGCTTGTCAGTCCGTACCAACCGTCCCCTCAGTAGCCCTCCACAATCCGCAATTAGAAACCATAGTAATGAAAACGACCATCCCCTTCACAAAACTCAGTTTGAAATTTTAACTAGATCCAATAACCGTACAGAACTCCGAATTTTAGAATCTTTGTACATCTATAGAAACAAACCCTCCCTTAATAATAATAGCTCATCCTACAAATTACAACTCTTTTAAACTAACCAACCGTTTTTCACAGATATACCCTTTCTAATCCTCTGACCATCCAGTATTCCCTTAGACTTTGCCAAGTATGGAGGTGGATGTAAACATTGTGTATTTACCTATTGAGGTAATTTAATTTTAGTTTTTATAGTGATGAAATTTAATTTAATTTTAGTTTTTATAGTGATGAAATTTAAATGATTTTAATTTTGTATTGATGCAATTTTCATTTTGCTTTAAGGTTTTAATTTTAATGGTTTTAATATTGTATTGATGTAACTTTCACTTTTCAATTTTGTTTTAAGGTTTTAAGACTTAACTCACTGATGATGACAAAAGATTTGTCGAAACGTCTGATGTACAAATAAATGAAAGTGTTTGCCGTTGTGTTGATTCTTCTTTTCATATATATATATATATATATATATATACACTGTATATACAGGGTGTCCCAAAAGTCCCTATCTATTTTGTTGAAATAGACTGAATTTCAAATGAATGTTTTAATGACATGATTGCATGCACCTTTCTAGACAAATACATGCATTAGATTTCTATTTTAATTATTTTACAATTTTTAATTAATTTTTTCAGATCCATATCATTGGTGATGGATGTGCATGAACGCGTTATGATAGTAACATATCGCATCAGAGGAATGAAATGTTGTGAAATTAGAGAGCGATTCTCAAGAAGGTTTCATAAGCCTCGACCGACAGATAAAGCAATTCGTGAATTGATGAACAAATTCAAAAGGACTGGATCTGTGCATGATGAAGGAAGAAGTGGACGCCCGAGAACAGTGCAATAAAACATTGAATCTGTTCGCATAATGTTCGAAGACGATCAAAGAATGTCAGTTCGCCAAGCATCCCACAGATTGACCATACCCAAAACAACTGTTCACAGAGTCTTGCGTTCGACGCTGAAGAAGAAGTGTTATCACATTCAGCTGTTACACAGCTTACACGAGGAAGATTTTCCAAAACGAGCAGCAATGTGTGCGGAACTGGTCAAACAAATCCAAAATAACAATTTAATGGACCACATTTTGTTTAGCGATGAGGCGACTTTTCACACCTGTGGTAAAATCAATCGACATAATTGTCGCATCTGGGCTAATGAAAAGCCAACTGAGTTCACTAAATGGGAAAGAAACTCACCTAAAGTCAACGTGTGGCTTGGAATGACGAAGTCTAAGATTTACGGGCACTTTTTCTTTGCAGAGGCTACAGTGACAGGGCTTGTTTACTTTGATATGCTTCAAAATTTTCTAGAACCTCAACTTTTTGAAGATGGCATTCTCGACAATGTAGTCTTTCAGCAGGATGGGGTACCATGTCATTATGCCAGAATTGTTCAGACATACCTAAACGAGCGTTTTCCAAATCGTTGGATTGGACGTGGGGGAAATAGTCCCTGGGCAGCGCGATCTCCGGATTTGACCCCATTGGATTTCTTTGCATAGGGTTTCATTAAATCAGAGGTCTATCGCAGAAATATTCGAGATTTACCAGATCTGTAAGATCGCATTAGGCAAGCAGTTGAGAAAATAACCCCTGAAATGCTCGGAAATGTGTTCCGCAATGCAGCTGACCGCTTTGAGATTTGCAGAGATACAGATGGAGCACGTGTGGAAACTACTAATTAAAGATTTTAATGGTGTAATACTTGTAATTTGTATAGAAATACATCTGTATTCAGGTCAGTGTGACATTTATTTGAAATTCGGCCTATTTCAACAAAATAGATAGGGACTTTTGGGACACCCTGTATACACTGTGAAATAGTTATTTTCGTATTCTTAAACAAATGCTATTATTTACCGCTAGTGTTTCACTCACCTTCATGTACTCCGTCTGCAACGCTTTTCTAATTGCACTGCACGTCTGTATAATACGTCCCAAAGCTTGTGGGGAAATAACAGCAGAGAACTTCATATCTTCGTAGGAGCGACCTGTTGCGAGATATCGCAAAGTAGCTGACAATCGCTCATGAGGTGAAATGGCTTTTCGCATACAAGTATCTTCTTTTTGAATTAATGGAGAAACTAAAGACAATAGCTTCAGATAGGTTTCCTCATCCATCCTAGATAATTGAACCAATATCCTGGTTCTAATCTTAATTCTTCTAATAGTGACGTATGTGATAAACTATCCCTTTTCATCAACCAGTCTTTCGTCCACTTTGTCCTATCTTTCTTCTTTCTCTCCTGCCTTGATAGATATGCTGCAGCAACTGCTCCAACTGCGAGTAGATTCAATTCCTCGTTGTCCAGCGGAGTTGCCATGTTTATCACAGTCAAATAAGTTAACCACACTCTACCGTACCTTTTGCAAACTGAGCTCTGTCGTGAAGCTGGCCTAAATCGTGTGTAGGCGATTAGCTTACCGTGAGGCTTGCTTGAACGGGCAGCCGGACGGGCAGGCCTGAGCGTGTATGGGGCCCTTAAGATGGGCTAAGAAGAAAATTACATACACTGAAGATGAACCTCAAAATAAAGACAGTTCTACCGAGTGTTTATTTTTCAGTGAATTGTTTAGTAATTCAAAGAGTGCGGAGAGGTGCGCATGCTGCACTGTATGTAAAAAGTGGGCTCATGACGAATGCGTTAGCTTAGATGATACAGGCGCGCGCTTTACTTGTGATTTTTGTCTTTAAATATTAAATATATTTCTGTCATTCTGTATTGGATATATTTCTTAAATATATTGTTTACTGAAAGCGTTGTTTTTATTTCAAAATATTAAAGTGAGGTAAAATAAGAAATGGGTAACCATCTTACCCCTTCCATGGGCTAAGATGGGCAAATTTACCTTCTTTTCTTTTAGCTATCTTAGCTCTGTGATATGGCATATAAACAAATTTAAATGTTTTAAATAAATAATGTATTAATGAATCTTTCTCAGTGTATTTTTTTTAACTCTAGTTATTTATCTGTAGCTGCAATCTTGAAATATGTGTTAGGTGGCCCGTCTTACCCCACTTTCCCCTGCATAGTCTGTATATTTCAACTTATGATTTCGTACCCAGATTACAGATACTTCACTAAAATTGAACTGGACTCCCTCCAAATAGCTAGAAGAATAAAAGTTCTAAATTTAGATAAAATAACTTTTGTAAGAACTACCTCAGAAAGTTACGTCAGATTTCTGAGAGCATTCCCCTTCTTACGCCCCATCAAAATTTCCAATGGCACCCTTTCTACTGACTTATTCAAGGGATTGTTAACCTTTAAAAATTGTAAAACTTTAAAACTAAGAAATATAACTTTTAATGGCCCTAATAAAACTAGCAGACTAGTAGATCTTATTACTCAGAATGATTATTTAAGTGATTATGCGCTGTGGTTGGCTTTTCTTTGGGATCTTCCCAGTGAATACAGGGAAAGGAGACAGTCGTACAATAAATAGACACACTCAAATTGGTTTGGGTTCGGATTGGCTGTCTCAGTGTCTCGCACAATTGAACCTACAACTTAAGTGCGATATTAAGGGATCGTCCCTTTTTTAGACACCGTCGGAGGATGTAAATAAGGGTGTCCGGCGAATTTGTCTACAACAATTTGTCTAAAGATACAATTCATCTACAACAATTTGTCTACAACAATTTATCTACAGCAATTAGTCTACAGATACAATTTGTCTAGAGAGGAAAAATGAAAGCTATTTGATGTTAATTATTATTAATTTTTTTTAAAAAATGAAAAATTTGTTTCTGCAATCGGTTTTCTTGAGAAATGATAAAGAAAAATGTTATTGGATATTGAATAAATTTATTTACTGAAACGACGCAATACACTCCAACATCTTTTTGAATAAGTCCGAGCTGGTGTGGCGCTTACGCCATACAAATTCACAAAAAATTACAGGAATTAGTGCGATATCTTGCAAAAAACAATAGTATAAGAAACTCGATTAGGTCAGGTTAGGTTAGGTTAGGTTTCTCAAGAAAACCGATTGCAGAAACAAAATCAGGGTCATCGACTGCCCTTGTTTTCAATTTCGTAGGAAAATCGAGAGCAGTCCATAAAACATACTAGGTCCAATATTAGTAATAGTTTCTCTAGACAAATTGTATCTGTAGACAAATTATTGTAGATAAATTGTATCTGTAGACTAATTGTTGTAGATAAATTGTTGTAGATGAATTGTATCTTTAGACAAATTGTTGTAGACAAATTCGCCTAAAACCGTAAATAAGACTCTTTTCAGCCGAGTTTAGTATAATTAAATGTAATTTTTAAGATTGATTAATGAAGTAATTCTTAATTCTCAATTCTTAATGATCAATATATCAATCAACAATCAAACAATAGGAAGTTCCTTAAATTAATAACGTTTATCAAAGTCAATGGAAATATTCTCTTTCCTGCCTTCCTGGCAGATCCTTAATATCTCAAATATCAACTTCCTATAGAGACCTTTTCTATACCAAAATCCCAATTCTCAAATATCCAAAAGCTATATGGATGGACAAACGTCCAATCCGGAGTATTTTTCTAACGTGCTAGATCCCAAGTTTATTCTGTGAGGTAAGTTTAGAAGTCTGAACTCTGAATATAATCTATCTTACATTTCCATTTATAATCAAATTTATGGTGACATTTGGCAATGATTAATGAAAAATAAATAGTGTCTTTCGTAATCATGGAAAAACCTTAAAAATGGGGATATATATTATATATATAATATATATATATATATATATATATATTCTATCGTATTTGGAAAACAAAACTTCTTTCGTAATTATGGGGAAACCTTAAATATGAGAAGTTATATATATTTTCTACTGTATTTGGAAAACATTGTTACATTGTGTAATACGTTGTTTATTGTTACTCTCCATCAACAAATCTCTATTTTTGGTCAAAGTTATGTTCGTCAACTCTAATTTAACTTACCATTTATCATTATTTATATATATATATATATATATATATATATATATATATAAGCAAACAACCACAGGGTTGTTTGCTTATTAATAAGATCACGTGTTATTCTGTGATTTTTCTGCGTGTATATATATATATATATATATATATATATATATATATATATATATATATATATATATATATATATATATTAGGGTGGTTCTTATTTTTCGAAATTGCAAATTTCACCGTCTCACCCCCTCAATATATTCTATTTGACAAAAAAACAAAATATGCAAAATCTCAAGTAATTATAAATATTCTTATTGGTGCCGCACAAGGACTCAAATTTAACTAATTATTGAAACATAAATATACGAATTTTTTATTAGCGTTCCACTATAAGGGCAAATAACAGCAGTTAAAGAACAGCATAAACTAAAATAGACATTGACTACTGATTAATTAGAAACTGAATTGAACTAAACATTTTAGGACTGAAAGCATAGTAGATTTGGTCTTGTAGGGATGGCTGCTTATGAGGCACCCTTAAATATGAATTGATTTTAATAAAATTTCTTTGGTACACGTTTTATATTAATAGGAAAGAAATGCGGTGGTGAGACCCCCAAATTTTGGTTGATTGGGTGGTTGTTATATGTATAGGAAAAATTAAATATATCAAATTTCGGGGTTTCACCCCCGCATTTTTTTCCTATTAATATAAAACATGTACCAAAGAAGTGCTGCCAAGAATTGTGCTGTGCTCAGGAAAACAGTTCTTGGTTCTGAAATTTGGCGGAAGCCATGATGGTGAATAACAAGTGTTGATAGTCTATAAATAAGGAGAGAAGCTTTCCCTTAGTCAGAGCAGTTCAGAGAGTGAAGTTGGTATGAATTTGAACTGTGAATCGTCAGAAAACTGATATTGTCACAAAGCGAGTCAATCAGTCTTACGTTGTAAGTGATCGAGTTTAGTTTGTTTTACATTGTTGAAGCACTTGCTTTTAAGGTAGGTAGTCGTGATTTCGTTTCATTATTATTAAAGGATGGGAGATCTTAGGCCCGTGCAGTGGCGGATTATCACTGAGGCTATTGAGGCTGAAACTTCAGGCTCCCATGCTTGAGGGGATCCCCAATCAACTGAGTTTCGATGATATAATTTGAGATTTCGCAAATTTCTTTGATTAAATATGACAGAGTACACAAATTGACAAATTCCGTTTTATGTCATGTTTTATAGGCCCTAAAGTAAAGTTTGTTTAATACTGTTTGGTTTTAGCAAACGGCAAAATACACTGTGTTAAGGTTCTTTAAAGTTTGTTTCTCAATTAGCCTGAGCACCGTGCATATAATTCGTGTAAATGTACTATGTACTGTACATGTACATGTATTGCTAATAAAAAGCTACAAAAAAGGGCCCCATATTCTTCATTGCCCCGGGGCCCCGAGGTGTCTTAATCCGCCTCTGGGCCCGTGGACTCCTTTCTTTTCAGGTGCTTACTTAACATACTGGCTGAGATGTCCTAAGGATCAGGGCCACGAGTCTTGAGGAGGAAAATATGAAAGTCTTTTGAAGTTAACGCCATTTCATTAAAACCAGGTTTGAAACATTGAAATTTATTTCATCCTACCAATCTGTGTTTATCATTAATAAGTGTGTAGGCAACTGAGCATAAGTGAGGTCAAATGCGCGATCATTCATAGATTTAGTGGGTAATTGTTTGGGAGGTAACACTGCTGGTACTTCGGAACATTAAAAGGTTTATATAAAACATTTGCAACATATTTACTGTTGGAAAAAAAAGATGTGTTGGTCCTGATTAGGTTAGGTTAGGTTACTCTAAGTTCAGTTAGGTTAGTTAAGGTTCGGTTAGATTTGGGCTTAAATTTTTACGAAAATTTAAAATTACTTTTTTTTTAATTTAAAGTTATTTACTCGCATTTGTGAACTTATTCTCTTCGAATGTATTTTTTAACTTAGAACTTGTTTTGGTGTGAGGCTTCTCAAGAGAAAAGTATTTGATTTTTAAAACATACCATTCTAAATTTTAATTTTATTTAAAACCTGGCAACTCTTTGTCGAACCTATGTATTTTTTTTAACTGAAAATAGCTTTTTTTTTAATATCTACTGTAGCTAAAGATTTTAAAATGTAATTTACCTTTTAACAAAGTCTAAAAAAAAGTCACGATAATTAACTGGGAACTCGTCTTTTTTCAGTTTTGTTCGAGGTCAGAAAAGTCGTGGATGACAATCCCACTAACATTGATTCAAGTGTGGAAAATATATCATACTTATTCCTTCCTCCACGCGACGCAGAACGAACTAAGTCGATGCAGTGTAATCCATATAAGTTGTGTAACAAAATTCATATCATGGTTATAAAAATGAAAATTTATGGTTAAATCTAGATAGAGCCTATTGTAATAAACTTAAGAGTTTCTTGAGGTTGAAAGAGTTTTATCTTTTAACCCTTTAAGCCCTGAATTTTTTGTAGGGTTAAGTTATGAATGCTTGTATTTGAAACGTTAGCAATTTGTACCTTCAGTCCTTAAAGGGTTAAAAACACGATCGTATGGCGTGTACTGAACACATTCTGCACCCATTTTTCTCAGTCTTATGCATTGATTTTCGTGTAATACAGTGTTTATCATGATTTAATGCGAAAACAATTCCAGATGATCAAAGCGGTTCTTGAATTCCTTCTTCTGGTAATCATCACAGTAACCTAAGTGGAGGCTCGCGCTTGCCAAACCGAAGAAAATCAAGTTGAAGGTTGAAGTTCCATGCACAGACCGTGCATGGAACAAGGAACTCTTCTGGGAAAATTAAATCCACTATAATCTGAATAAGTAATGATAAATGACATACACTATAGTTTTTTCTTTTCCATGATGTCAGCCTGACGTGGGCAACGGGTCTATAGAAAAACTATATGCTTACAACATGGTATCGTATGTGGTACCTTTATTTCTTAATTAAATATAAATTATTAATTCAGTGAATTAAATATCTGCAAAATTGCCTCGGGATTGGCGATATGGACTATTGGGACTGGAATAATTGCCATACATAGAACCTAATTGGGCCCACATAATAAGAAAACCAAATTTATTATTTCGTATTCATAATTTTCCATTGCTGACTCATGAAAATTATTTCAAGAGAAGAGTCAACGAACTTTGTAAAATCAGCAGATTCCTAGGCGAACGATTTATATTTTGTGGTACTCTGAGCTTGCTTATGTTACAGCTAGGGTTGCCAACCGTCCTTTTTTTTTTGTAGATTTTTTGTCCTTGTCCTTTATTGAGTTCGGAAAGGACGCCATTTGTCCTTTTCTGATAACAATCTTGTTCCAAACAATAGTTTTGTAACAAAACTTTTGTTTAAAAGGAAATAATTATATAGTCTTAAGTCGAGCAACATTTTCTAAGTTCATTTCTTCACTTAAATGTTAACGTTCCGTGTAGCGGGCCTGTAGGGTTGTGTTTCTTAAATAAAACTTGGTAACCACTTCTCTGTAGATTGCAAAACCCAGCTCGATTCGTTCAGTTCTTCTCCAGTCTCCAGAATTCCCTGAGGCGAGAAAGTTCTGAAAGTGTTGTGTCAACAAATAGGTACGTTATTTACGCAATAATCATAGTAATTTCCTCACCTTATATAAATTTGAAGTGGAACATCTGCATATTGCGAAAGAATTTTCAGTGTGATGAACGCTAAATAGCGTGATGATAGGAACCGATGTTCGGTTGAACTAGTAAAAAGTGAGCTTTTTGTTTATTTTAATTTAAAGGATAATTGTTTGGGTTTTGCGGAAAAAATAAAAAATTATACTTTTACTGAAGTCTGCAAAAAATCAAGAAAAGTATAAATTTAAAAATAAATAAATATTAAGTTACCATAAATTTTGTCAATGCATGACTCAATTGGTCAATATCTGTATATCAATCAAAATATTTCCTTTAAGAAAATATGCAATAAAAAAGCATGCAGTATAAATTGTAATAAATTATAAATAAAATTTTACTTCTTTCCCTGACCCTGTCGACAGTATATTGGAAATGATGTTCTTGTCCTTTTTTCAAACTTTATGGAGTTGGCAACCCTAGTTAACAGCGATGCTTTAAGCAATAAGCAAGGGAGACGTACTTAATCTTCCTATAATTTCTGAGTGAATACCTCATAATAAAACTAATAACACAAAAGGATAGGCCTATTCCTTCAGGTATTTAAGTGTAGTGAATGCATATTAATTAAACCGAATAAACTCGTTGTGTAACTCCATCGTACCACGGCCCTACATCGAAACAGAAGCGAGGCCCAACGAAATAATAAAGTAATTGCTTTGTTTACCATTAGGCAGCGCTAAAATACCGGAGGCAAATAAATTTAACATTGGGGAGCGGTGACTCTGCTTTGGCGAAATGGAGTCAAGAGTCACTGAGCGACAGAGTCTGCTCGCTGACTCGGATGTCCGTGCAAACTGCAAATGCTGAAGCCCAACACTGTATATATTATACCTACACTGTGCTTAGACGAGGAGTATTTGTGGACACGTAATCAAAGTGAAAGGTTTGGCGGAATTTGCTTTACGTTTGAAGGGTAGAGTTTAGCTGTGACCACTGAAAAGAGAGGTTTTCTTATATCTAGCTGATTTCTTGACTTATATTTGAAGTTACATTTTGACGCTAAATCTTTGGTCGATAAATTAACTTTACAGTAAATAATAATTTACAACCTTATATACCAAATTTGAGAAAAATCCAAGTTGGAGTTACAATTATTATTTTTATTTATTTATTTTTTTTTTTTGCATGATTTGTCCTGGAATGACCCAACTCTCAGGAATCCACTTTAATTATGAAAGATCCTACAAAAACACTTGTGGTTTTAACCACACACCATCTGACTATAACCTTTTTGTCGACCTGGATCACTTATAAGTGACTTGGCTGTAGTTTACTAGAGTCCTAATATTGCATAGGCTAATCAAAATTAAGTAACGCAACATGGTTTAATGATTAGATCCATTTGACTTGAAAAGGTCATCCAGAAATAGTAGGAATGAAACTTGAACCCTTCTGAGTCTAAGTTTAATTTCAAACCAACTCAGCCTAGGATTTATAAATTAAAATGGTCTGTTCCAACATTGGCTAACCAGGTTTTTTCTTAACTAGGGTCTACCCTACCCATACTTAATTTTTACGGGTCTGGAAGCTTTCTTACCAAACTGTTAAGTTTTGTTTATACAAAATCTGAAGGGTACTGATATCTGTTAGATTTGAAAATTTGGTAATTATGTATATTAAGTCACTGTCATTTTACACACCAAAATACATTTTTCTAGTAGTATTTGATGTGATTTGTTCAAATATGACCTCCATTTCCGTCGGAAATGAGATCCAACAAAGTTATAGTACTTTGAAGTTTGGCTCATTTTCAAGGGAAATGGAAGTCAAAATCTAAGCAAAACACATCAAATATTACTAGGAAAATGTATTTTGGTATTAATTAACCTAACCTAACCTAACCCTGGCTAACCTAGCTTAACCCTGGCTAACCTAGCTTAACCCTGGCTAACCTAGCTTAACCCTGGCTAACCTAGCTTAACCCTGGCTAACCTAGCCTAACCCTGGCTAACCTAGCCTAACCCTGGCTAACCTAGCCTAACCCTGGCTAACCTAGCCTAACCCTGGCTAACCTAGCCTAGAGTATATTAAATCCTCAAAATAATATTCGCACCGTTCACATGTCATCACCACAAACATCTATCAAAAACTAACAGAAGTAGACTAGCAACTTAAAAGGCCTAAGAACTTAAAAAATCAAGCTCATATATCATGTTCTCATGACATCACCAATCAAAATATTGGAAGGGCGGGAAAAAAAATGCAAAAATGTCATAATATTCAAATGTACATAATTTGTTAAGTACGCATCTGCGAGCATAGTGACTTATATATATGAAAATGATGAGAAAATTATGCTTTAATATTTTATAATTATATTTGCTTTTGATATTCTGAGTGGGATAAAATACATATTAACCGAAAAATTTTTAAGACATCTTCTGTTTAAGATTTATTTATTTATTTATTTTTAGGATTATAAATTCACTATTTATTTATTTTCAGGATTATAAATTCAAAGATGGAAGAATCAAAATTAGGCTTACTGTCTTTGACATGGAGTAATCACAGTTCAGCCTTAATTCAAAATCTGGTCAATTCACGTTTTAAAGTAAGTTGATGACTAACCAATGTATGTACTCTTGTGAAAAGCCACCTTTTAAGAATAAATTACTGATGCATTTATTAATTGGTTAACCCTTTAACACTGAACATTTTTGTAGGGTTGTCTAAATGCGTGTATTTGAAACGGTACGTATTCAATCCAGTCGGCATTAGAGGGTTAATGAATTGCTTTCATTCCTATGGTACAGAAGGGTAGCCTAACAAGTGGGAATTAATCTTTCATAAACTACTTCTCCAGAAAAAAAAATTTAAATGTTTGGGTCTTTAGTAGGCTTCAGCTGAATATATGTAAGGACTGGGGCCTGTATTATTTTTCTTTTTTGTAAAAATGTACTTCATAACTATCCCAAGTTTTACTGGTTGGTAAGGCGTGGGTAGAATATTCTAGAGAACTGAAAATTGGCCTACCCATGGGAATTTGGTAATGATAATTGGATAAAATGGTTGTAAACTGGCACAGCACTCGGGTGAACTAATGAGGCCCATTGCTCTAATTGCTGGATTATTATTGCCAGTACCATTGTGAATCAAACCCCAAACTATCTTCACTTTACTTACGTGGAAATGGTGTTGATGAGCTAAGGGGCTACAGTGTGGCTAATGTTATAACACTGCTTCTCATCAATTGGCAAAGTTAAACAACATTGTGTTTAGAGAGTAGGACCCTAGTTGGATGCAGGTTGTCCTCTTTGTCCAGATTCAGTAGTTTAATATATTAAGCTACTGAAAATCAGCAATAATTCATTTTTGCCAAAAATGGCTAGGTCGCCCTTCTTCCACGCATCGCCTCATATCACCTTAGATGTTGCAAAGGAAGTTAAACAACTCCATCAACCAATATTACTGAGCTACTGGTACTGATATGAGAATTTAATGAGTGATAAATCTTGGATGAAAAGAGAATTAGTGCTCCCTTCTCTGATACTTTGTTACAAGATTGTTTGGCAAAGGCACATTGCTATAAAATAACATTAATTTTGTAATTAAGTTATATTTTAAAATGTTCTTATGCTGGAATTGAGTTGGAGCCTTTTACACTTTGACTGCTATATATACAGTATATATATATTTCAACTGCAAATAACACGCAGTATAATTAACGTAAAGAATGATGCTTGTATAGGAGAACATTCCGCGCAAGATGAGGAGGGAGAATGAAGTCCAGTCTCATAGGAAAATTTATTTAAAGTTAAATTTACCAAAGTAATGCATTAGAACTAAAATAAATGTTCAAATTGGTCTTTTGGGACCTTTTTTTTTTTTTTTGTGGGTTGCAATGGTTAATATGGAAGCAAGTTAACTTCTCAGGAAAAAGTGGAAATTGTTCTTTTGCATGCTTGTGGCCTTAGCCAAAGACAGATAGCTAAAGAATTTCACAATCATCCCAATAAACCATGACCTGGTCAGCATTCTGTTGGTTGAATGCTTTCAAGATTCAAGGAGACAGAGTTGTTCAGGACAAATCAAGAGCAGGTTGCCCATGAACTTCAACTGGTGCTGAAAGCAGTATTGATGTACTTTTCAGGATCACTAAGTCCACAATGATTGGTGAGAAAGATTACATATGGAAAGTGGACATTCAGAGACATCTGTACACAGAATATTGCAATGTCACAAATTTCATCCTGTACAAGAATTACATGGGGATGATACGGATCGATGACTTCAATTATGAGAATGGTTTAAGTCAAAAAGAAACCTAGTAGATATGTTTAGCAATGGGTGTTTCCACCTGAACAGATATGTAAACTGACACAACACTGTGTACTGGGTGCAAGATAATCCTTGTGTTGCTGTTGATGCTCATCACCAAACTAACCGAAAAGTAATGGTGTGGTGCAGCATTCATGGAAAGCTTGTTTTGGGACCAGTATTTCTGGGAGGACGACTTAATGCCAAATGATATCTCTAGTTGTTGGAACTGTATAGCTATATGGATGAAAGCCACTTGCAGTGCGACATTGGTTTTACTTTCAGCAAGATGGAGCACCACCTCACTTTGGCCATGAGATGCAATGTTGGTTCCATTAAGTTCTCCTTGGGCAATGAATTGGGTGCAGGGGACCAATGAAGTGGCCACCAAAATCCCTGACCTCTCTGCAGTCACCTTAAATCTGTTGTGTTCATTGACCATCCACATACCATTGAAGACATTAAAGAAAATATCTGTGCTGTTTGTGCACAATTCACACCAGAGACTTTGGCATGTGTGCATTTAAGTTTGGAACATTGTATCAGCATGTGCAAACAACAAGGATATCAGTTTTAACATTTTTGTTCTAATGTATTACTTTTGTAAATTGAATTACATGTTAAACTGTAGGTCTAAGGTGGAATGACAAGTTTGCCCTTCCTCAGAATGAAAATTCAGGTGGAAGCAAAACCAAAGTGTAATGTTAGTCAAAGTATGTAACTAGCCATTTTGCATAGTGGCTGAAACTTTGTCATTTTGCAAAAATGGCTGTTTTACTTGGTCATTTTGCAAAATGACTAAAATCTTCAGCCATTATGCAAAATGGCTGAAATTCCACCTTGGTCATTTTGTGAAATGGCTAAAATGACTCGTCATGAATTCATAGAAGTAACAAACATCACAATAAAATTGGAAACCTTTATTTAACTAACTAAATCTGCTAAAACATGGATACATCCGCAGGTCTGTTCAAATAAGTGAGAAACACACTTCAAATATATATTTGAACACATTTGAATGCGAGTTTTTCAATATAGAGATTTCAAATACTAATCAGGCCTTCAATGTTATTCCAATGTCCACCATTGAAGGCCCAGTTTAGGTCAACTGTATGCCCTTGACAATTGGTTAGGTTAAAAGTAGTTTTATTTTCATTAGTTTTAATGAAAATAACACTACTGAAGGCATGGTTAGTACAGTATTTGAAAACCTTTATTGAAAATTCAAATATATATTTGAAGTGTGTTTCTCACTTATTTGAACAGACCTGTGGATGTATATGTTTTAGCAGATTTAGTTTGGTAAATAAAGGTTTCCAATTTTATCGTGATGTTTATTTCTATGAATTTATGACAAGTCATTTTAGCCATTTCACAAAATGACCAAGGTGGAATTTCACCATTTTGCATAATGGCTGACAATTTTAGTCATTTCGCAAAATGACTCGAGTGAAATGGCCATTTCACGAAATGACTAAAAATTTCAGCCATTATGGGAAATGGCTGGTTACACACTTTGTAATATATAGAGTGAGGGATGAGAAGGTGGTACATGTCTATAAATCAGATGTTTTAGAAATTCAATTTCCATCATCAGTGGAAATAAAAAATAAAATACAAATATCGTAAAAGATTTTATACAATATTATTACAATCTTATGAATGTAGAGTGGTAAAATATATAAAATAAGTATTATTGAGTGAAACAAATATTGAAAATAAAAACTTACCAGGTTATTTTACAAGGGGGGGCGTTAATCTAATCATATGAAAGTTGGTGAATGGTTGACTGTTGAAGTGGCCATGTTTGAAGTCAGAGTGGTAGTGCAATAATGGTTTGGAAGAATTATTTAGCTATGGTTAAGTTCAATGCAGAACTGTAGTCATTGAGGGTTGGTTTTGTACTAAGGATGTATAGGGATTCGAGGATGTGGAGGTTGGTTGGTATGCTGAATTGATAATTTTGAAATTGGTGGGGAGCATTGGGTGATTGTGGAGGTGGCAATGATCTCTTATTGCTGATTTTGATGGTTTATTTAAAGGTTGTGAGGTTCTAGTGGAAATGTTCCAATGTTCATCCATTCTTGTTTGATATTAGTGAATGGTGTTGCCAGTATAACTTGCTTGCTTTGCAGCGAGTACAGTTGAAATAGTAATGGTGGATGAAACAAGAGGCTTGGTGGGGGGGGGGGGGTTCTTTATGGTTGAGATATGATTTAATGCTATTATTATTGGTGAATACAATTTGAGGGTAGAGAGGGGTGAGTAAGTGGCAGAAGTTCTGATTGTATTTTATAACTAATGTAGTTGTAGTAGGGAAAAGAAAAGTATTGTATATTTTTTTTAACAGTGAGGACTTTAAGGTGGGGTTGATAAATGTTGAGAAAATTTCTGGTTAAAGATCGAAGTAAATGTTTTGGGAAAGAGTTATTAATGCTGAAACTATGAATGAATTCTATTTTGTTGTGGAAGGATAAGTAGGAGGAACAAAGTTGATAAGCATGGTAGATTAAGATTTTAATGCTGTTAAGCCACATCCCCTTACTATATAAAATTAAGTAGTTAGTCCCTAGGCCAACTCTGACCTTCAGTTTTTGAATGTGAGTTATAATTTTATTCCTAAATTTATCAAATTTAAACTCTATAACAAATGACTTTATAACTCTAACTGTACAAATCTTTGCAGTACAAACTATTAAGTAAAGAAATTAAGTTTAAACATAACAATAATAAAACTTTATCACTAAATATAATCTCTCTCTAACTCAACTAAAAGAATCTGTAAGTTTTATAGACTATTTAATGTTGAAAAATCAAATTGTTAAAGATGCCAACAACTACCACAAACAAATTCAGGTAAGATATAATGGAAAATTAAATCAATTGGGCCTGAACTCCAACCTTCAACCTCTAAACCCCGATCAAACAATTTCTAATTTTTCTAAGAGAATTTTGAGCAACAACAAAAGAACTTCTCTCTCTGCGCCTAGATTTTAAGTTACCAAATTTTAAGAAAATTATTTTAAACGCTTTTTATTATTTGAAAAACTATTTCATATTTTAAAAAGATTCCCAATAGATATTGAGACAAAACTTCCATTTTTAAAGTCTTCAATTACCCATATTGCTAATAATCACTTTTATAACTTTAAACCTCAAAGTTTTTTCTCCCCCTAATCAATAGTAAAGATATCGCTTGCTTAAAAGAATTATCCAGGGATGACTCCATCATAATTTCACATCCTGACAAGGGCAAAGGTGCTGTTCTTCTTAACAAATCAGATTATATTAATAAGGTTAATAATGTCCTCAATGACTCCTCCCAATTCAAAAAGATTAATGATAATCCTCTAACTTTCCCTAAAACTTGAAGATAAAATAAACTTTCCTCAAAAATTATATGATCAAAATAAAATTTTGGAAGATGTTTACAACCAAGTACGCTCTTCCAGTTCATCCCCAGGTACTCTTTATGGTCTCCCTAAAATACACAAACCAAACTTACCCATTAGACTTATCTTTTCTGCTTACACCACCCATAATTACCACCTAGCAGAATTCCTAATTCCCCCCTAATGTCTGATTAATAAACATGTACCACCACCTCATCCTTTTATTCCCCACTAAGTTGCATTTCCCCAAGAACAAACCCTTCAATCAAGTTGTATGTATGTAACATGTGACCAACATGGCAGTGTTGAAGAGAATCCTTTTATATTAGGGCCTAACACTTTCTGGTCAATTACTGCCCACTCATTGTCATTTCCATTTGCATTCATGCAAAGGCACCAAATGGAAGTGGCTAATATTTGCTAGTCTAACCTAAGTTAACCTGACCTGGACCAAAATGGGAAAGCTGTGGATGAGAATGTGAATGACATTGAGTGGGAGTAAACCTTTCTGGCCATGTATAACCCATTATACATATAAAATGTTAAGGCTGGCCCGTCACCTGATTGCAAAAGGTTAGGTTCTAATTGGCTTCATGCATTTTTTAATGCTGTACCATATTCTTAGACCTCTATACTTAATTTAAGGGAATAATGTTAAATGAAAGTTAAGGTACGATAAGTCTTGTAGTTGTATGTTTTTCTTAATTTTAACTTGATAAAATGAAAATAGGAAGTTGATGTGAATATCACACAATTTTGGTCTAAACATCTTTTAAGCCTTAAAAAAGGTATAATAATAATACTTTGGTAATTTTTTTTTTTTCCAGTTCCAATAATTTCATGGCTTTTAATCACCTGTAGGATGTTAGTTGTTTTTAATTCATAACCATTATACTTTAATAGTTACAGCAATGCAAGGTGGATCCTGTTAATTTTTTAATATAAAATATAATTATTATAACTTAGAATGTCTGTCTGTTCTGTAGTTATGTGTAAAGGCCTTTATGTAAGAACATAGGGTTTACCTATTAATTATTTAGCAAACTTACAATAATTTGTAGTATTAAATCATTTAAGCTATTAATTATTTGGAACAATTTGCAATTAAAAATCTATCCACTGCTCTCTTGATTGGCTCTAACAACTTAAAATCCTAAATTAAAAGTGTCTTGATTTAATAGTAAATGGTAAAACAAATCTTTTAGGGGCCTATGCCCAAAGCTATTACTCGTGGCTCCTTTAAAAATGTACTTCATATTGGTTACACGTTTAAATTGAAATGTTCTATAATTTTATTGATTTTATGATAAGTTCACATTTTGAAACTGCAGGCAACCACAGTTTAATAGTATTCTTGCTTGGCATATGGGAAATGAAAGTTGATCTTGTCCACTCCAGGTAAGAACACTGTTGAACTGTGGTTTACTACAGTTTCAAAGCAGTGTTTCATTTACTACCAAAGTATACCAATAGCTCACTGAAGAAAAATAAGTTTCCTTTCAGGAAGCCTTCTGTGATGCTACGGTCATTTGTGAAGATAAACACATTCTGGTGCATAAATTTGTGTTATCCAGCTGCAGTGAATACTTCGAAGAAATATTTAGAAAGACACCATGCAGGCATCCTTTTATTATTTTAAAGGATACTGCACTTGTTGAATTGGAAGCTCTGTTAGATTATATGTATAAAGGAAGAGCTAATATCTTTGAGGATCATCTCTCAGAATTAATAAAAGCTGCTGACTTGTTTAAAGTAAAAGGTTTATCCGTTTCTGATGATGATATATCTCCAATTATACTTAGCCCTAAGGTTTCTAAAGTATGCCTATCCTCAAATGTAGATTTACCAATGGCTTGTAATGATGTGTCAAACACAGAGTTTGGAGATGACACAGTAAACGAGTGTGAAGAATTAGGTGTTAGTTCCTCCAAAAGAAAATCGGATTCCTTAGTCACAGAAAGGAAAAAAATTAACACAAGTTCAAAACAAGCTAAAAGAAGAAAAGTTCAAGAAAAGAAGAAAAAGATAAAGAACAAAAAGACAAAAACTAGTGGAATTTTAAGCAATAAGAAGAATCAGAGTTGCTTGGGAGAGCCTGTTGTTGTGCTTGAGAGGAATCTTAACTTGAAAGATCGCCAGTTTGTGCTTGAAGGTGTTTCTAGTGACTTTGTAAGTAAAAAAATTATAATCATATTCTAATTTAGAGCTTTGTTAAATAAGGGGTGAGGCATTTTACTTATTTTTGGGATTAACATTTTATAATGGCTAAATGGCTGAATTTAGCCACAAAATTATCACATTCATGAAGTGAAAAGATGCTGCATCTAAGTACTATAATTTAGAGTTCCTGTAGGATCCCTAATTATAATAGGCCTGACAGAGAGTATCTTAACGATGCATCTCATACTAGCCACAGCAGTGGGCTGTCCCGCAACTTCATTCTTTTTTTTCTTTTCCAGAATAATGATATGAAAGAGGAAAAAGAATATTTATATTACCCAAATGATTATTTTGAAGGAACTTCACCTAAAAAGAATTGTGAAACTGTGCATAATACGGAGAATCATGAATTATATTCTCCATCCAATTCATCACCACCTCGCTCTTCTTCAGTCATATCAGAAGGGTTCAATTGCAGTAATTTGAATGAGGTAAGATGTAGCCCCTTTTTTCATACTTTGAGTTAAAAGGAAAGGTTGATTAGTGAGAATTTTTAAACCAATTAGTTATCTTTAAGTAGAATGCTTCATTTGTAGCATTATTTATATAGTTTCATAGTGATATAACCACAGCTTAGTATACTTTTAACATTTTAAATTTGTATCATACCTATTTCCACTTACTGGTCCGATATGCTCAAGATTATCAGTTTAAAGCAGAGGTTCTCATTTTCATGTATTTTTCTTTTGGGAAAACACTTTGTATAGGCTATTGTCAAGTAGGGATAAAAATGTAGCTAGCACTATATTAGTCCAATTGCATGGGGTGGGAACCCTGCATTGTTTGTTATAAAGCAAAACTTAACATATTTTGAAAGCTTATACCACCCCATTCAAGAATCCATCAGGTGTACACCTGAACCCCCACTTGGCTTTTTCAATATGGCTGCCATTTTCCAAGATGGCCAGCGAAACTGAAAAATCCCATATCCTGGTCAATACTTGATGGATTTTGATGATCTTGGTGTCATTTCTAAGGGTTTTTAGGATGATGAGTCGATCTGGAGGGGTTGCAGATACTTTGGGAGTCGTTTTGACCCACATTCATCAATACTCAAGATCATTGGAGGTCAAACACCCCCTGAAATAAGGAATATCCCATATCCCGGGCAGTCATGGAGATATTTTGGTGATCTTACTGTCATTTTTATGGTTTTGGGTGAGACTGAGTAGTTCTATAGGCACATGATAACAGTAGGATATCATTTTGCAACTCCATGGGTCAAGTCAAGGTCATTTGAGGTTAAAGTTTGGCCTTGAAATATGATAATGCCACAGTTGACATCACTGTATTTGCTTTATTTCAGTGACAATTTCTACAATCTAGCTAACTGCTGAGCACTTAACATCTTTTCTGCAGATAAAACCGGATCATAATGCTTAAATGACATAACCCACATTATATGGATACCGTATGGATATTCGGATATAAACCACAATTTATGCTGAAGAGCAGGGCACATGCATTCTATGGAAGGTTGCAAAGCTACAAGATATGACCTCGTAAGCAAAACAAAGCTCACACCTAGCTGGGGGATTGGCATTGACAACTTTGACGCAGTTATTCATATTAAGTAATCATTTATTGGGGGCAAATATCACAAGACATGGTTGTGTCAGGATTGTCAGGATCATCAGTCTGCTCTTCGTTTGCGTTTTGGGTCAGTGGATTGTTGCAATCCAAGCTGTTGCCACATGCACAGAACATTGTGCAAGGGATTCCGCGTCCCATGCAGCCGCAGCGACTCCCCCTGCATGCTAATTGTGATTCACACCCACATCTGATTAGCTTCAGAACTTCATCTGGTGCTCAGCACACTCCTTCACCAACTGTTTTTGGGATGAGAATTCAGTTTGTTTCGTCTCTCTCCCACCCATAACGCACAGGATCAAGTGGTGGTGGGTCACACTTTAGTGCATCGAGCCAGTTCACCACAGTGTAGTGGGCTCTGAGCACATTTTGATGGAAAGCTTCAGTTGGTGGTGGTAGAGAACATAGTTTGGGTGCAGCAGTTCCCGACTTCCCTGTCTTCTTAGCCCATACTCGCTGATGACACTCGGTAAGAGATGAGGATTTCTTATCCCCATAGCATGCAACAATGAACGCTGTTGCCTCTTTCTCAATATGGTCAAAGCATGCATCAAGGGACCCCAGCTTGTCTAGCTTCCGACCCTTCTTGGCTGTGGCAATGGCAGTGGCTTTGCCGATGCCATGTATTGCTGCAACTGTGTCACAACCACTCAAAGCGTGTAGTTTGAGGATTTGTGGGATGGTCTTTGTGCTGGGTTACAGTTACTCGGATGTCCACTGATTTTCTGCCATGCACTGGAGACTCCATAGTCATGGGACAGCCTAGTTTCTTAAATTCATAGAAGTGAGTCAGCATGGCAGACATGTCTGTGTCATCACAAATGATGGAGATGCAGGCATTAGAATCTTTCTCAGCTTGTGCGATAGTGTGTTGTGTTATTATCACATCAGCCTCTTCATGAGATGATGAGAGCTCCAATGCTGCTCAACTCCTGCCTCGCACAATGGAAGTTGGTATGGTCTACCATCCTGCAAGCACTACCTAGCTCATGGTCTTGGGTTACAGAACTTTGCGAGATACTCACTGTCAGCAGGGATTTGTTCACGGTGCACGTGAGAACAGCGTCTCTTGTAGGCAATGGGGTGTTGAGGTCCAGCTTGTGAACTCTGCTGCTCTTGCTTCTCATTGCCTGAGTGCTTGATTTCAGAAAGAAATCATAGTAGCAATCAAAAACTAGTACTACAGATGCATGAGAAAGATGTTTCAGTAGCCATACTTTGAGGGTTTGGATAAATGTAGCAACTGTGCCACTAGCAGGCCAGTCAACTGTCCACAAAACAGCTGACACATCCATGATGATAACTGTTGGTTGACCCCATGTTCCCCCTCTGATGCCACTGCTCTGATTTTCTGAATCCTCCCACAATTTGAAAGACCTTTCTGACCTCCAGGACAGCTGTGCAGGAAATCCTTGAAGAAACATTCGTCTGCAGCTTTTGTAGAACCTGAAAAATAAGAATTTTGTTTACCCATTCTTCAGAGTACAACTCGCATTGAAATAATTTATCCTCAGCAAATGAAAACTAAGCAATGCTCACCTGGTATATTCTCCATATTCAGCAGTCAAAAAAACAATTTTGGAATCAGCATAACCACAACCTGAAAAAAATAAGAGGAATAATTAGACATATTGGAATTCAACTTACCATGGGGAAAATAATCCCTGATTTCATTTTAAACCCTATAGAACTACTCAGTCTCACCCAAAACCATAAAAATGACTAAGATCACCAAAATATCCATGACTGCCCAGGATATGGGATATTCCTTATTTTGGGGGGTGTTTGACCTCCAATGACCTTGAGTATTGACGAATGTGGGTCAGAACGACTCCCAAAGTATCTGCAACCCCTCCAGATCGATTCATCATCCTAAAAACCCCTAGAAATGACACAAAGATCATCAAAATCTATCAAGTATTGACCAGGATATGGGATTTTTCAGTTTTGCTGGCCATATTGAAAAAGCCAAGCAGGGGTCAGGTGTACACCTGATAGATTCTTGAATGGGGTGGTATAAGCTTTCAAAATGTAAAAATTTGCTTTATAACAAACAATGCAGGGTTCCAGTAAAATCAGGGTCCAGTGCTACTGGACTATATAGTTCACCTTTTAACCAGAGGTGACATGGTTTCAATAGAGGTATTTGTAAAAGAATAAAAAATAAGTGGAGGTACAGATATAGAGTGCAATTGAGAGAGAAGTGGTATGTGTTGGCTCCTCCTATTTAGAAATTGGCTAATTTTGTGATATATCCCTAGAAATGTCAGATGGTGGTAAGTATAAAGTATGGCCATAATTTAGGTGCTGTACCATCACTGGATGCATTTGTGACATCCAACACCATAGAGGGTAACATGATAGTCTAGAACAAATATCAACAGTAAGCATTATAATTATTTAAACTCCTGCCATATACATTGCGTTGTTATATTTGGATAACATGAAGCCATTTAGATCTATCAACAGGGCTGGAAAAACCCAACCCACATGGGTTTTTTTTTGGTGGGGGGGGGATTTTGGTGTTTTTTTTTTTGTTTATGTAGTTTTCAATATAAATAATATACATAATGTATTAGTAATTCTATTATTTCATACACTATGCTTTTAATGAATTATGAATAGTTAATCGCTGATATTAAAATTTTATATAATGTATCTTAGACCTAAGTTAGAAGCCATAAATATAACTTGCTAAACTTCATTTTTTTAATCACCATTAAATTAATTTTGGTTTAACTTGTTAGCTCATTCTTTTTTTATTCTATACTAGTCTACTCCATTAGGTAACTAAATACCCTCTCAGTGTTATACAGTATATTTAATATACAATTTAAGTAGAATACGTAACTCTTGCCATGATTATTGGCAAAAGTAGGTAGGTTATATAGAGGAGTACTTACCTAAAGTACACTTATAATTAGGGCCTGGATGTTTAGGCACTAATAAACTACAAAATAGGCAGGCAAAAAAAGGCAGTTATTTTCTTATAATTCAAACAAAACATATCAACACATGAAATACAAAGAAAAAAAAATGTTTTTATCAATTGCAATAAATGACGCATTTTTTTTCAAATTTTAAGTTAATTTTACTTTTTTATGCACTGACTTTAGGCATTGTGACATGTGCATACAGCAGAAAATGAATGACCATGTGTCATGTGGGGTTCTATGACAAAACTGCGGTTGCCAGTTAGGAAATAAATTCACAAATGTAGAACAATTAACCCTTAACTAGTCGCATTGAGTTATCATAATTTCAATTGTATTTAGGCTAATGATAACATCATATTTTAAAATCTTTTTTTAATTAATGAAAAATATGACAAAAATGGCGCTTTACCATGATATAGGCAGTTGCCTTATAAATAAGTGGAAAAGGCATTTTATGGCATTTTTCCTGAACATCCGGGCTCTACTTATAATACATGTCCAATGAAAAATCCTGACAAAGTAAACTTAAAGAACCCAATTTTGCCAACCATGTCTATCGAGGTTATGCAAGTCACAAATAACCTAAAGCTAAATTTATAATCAGATTTTGCAAAATATCAATTTCAAGTCAGCTAATTATCTTTGTACTATATACAAAGCTACCGAAGTAGCCTACACTACTCAAGGTAAAATATAAATTATTTACACAATTTATGAACTACCAAATTCATTCATGAATGTGTCATCCAATATTTTCTTAACACAACAGAGCTGCGATTTACCACATCATATGGCAAGTCATCTAATATATAACAAAAAAAAGTACTTTCGTTGACCCCACTCTAAGTGTTTCTAGTTTTCTTACATCCTCGAGTTCTTTCAACAGACTCTAATAAGAGTTATATCTAATTTGTCCAAATCTAGAAACATTTTGAACATGTGTATCATATGTCCCCTCAAACATCATCTAAAACTAAACGTGCCCAATTCCTTTAATCTTTCACTCTGTTCCACTCTACTTAAACTATGGATAAGCTTGGTTGCTCTACATTGCACACCTTCAAGCATACCTGTATCATGCCTTTGGTGAGGTGACCAAGCTTGAATAAGTGTAATGATAGGGTGGTTTAACCTTCTTCGCAACATCTAAGGTCATTTGACGGAGGGGACCTACAGCTTTATGTGGTATCTGAAGCACAGGTCACTACAATATCTAGATGCAGAGGATGGTCTCCCATCCAACTACTACCCAGACCCAATGTCGTTTAACTTTGCTGGTCAACGGTAAGCGGTATTACGATATTGGCCACGAAGTAGTCCCAACCAAACTTGAATGCAGTATTCTAGGTAAGGCCTGACAAGAATTATACAATATACAGATGAGTTATTGACCTTTTGTAATTAACATTCCTTTTAATAATACTAGTATTTTATTTGCCTTATTTCTGGCCTCTAAGCACTGCTTAGAAAATTTTGGATCACTACTAACTATAATGCCAAGATCTTTTTCCTAACATCCTCTAACCAGTTCCTTTGCATCTCGTAACTAAAGTTTTCATTATTTCTGCCAAAATGGGGGGCTTTGCATTTCTAAACATTGCATTTTCTAACATTTCTTTGCATTACTAGCTCAGGCCATTAATCTATCAAGATCTTTTTGTACCTTATTAGAATTTTCTAAATTTGTAACTGGTACAATTGCTTTTGTATCTTTTGCAAATTCAGATATTTTACCACCTACTCCCTTCTCTAAATCATATACAATAAAGAATAATGGACCTAACACTGATCCCTGTGGTACCCACTTTTCACATTCTGCCACCCCAATACATAACCACTTGAAATTACTTTTTTTAAACCCAGTTTGACTGATCCTGATATTTCATGACTTTTCAATTTGTAAAGTCTTGTATGTGGAACCGTGGCAAATTGGTTGGTTTGGTTTGCTCATTGTATCAGTTGCTCGGAGACACTAGCACCGGCCTTACTGTATTCCAAATAAATAATATCTAAATGTCTGTTATCTACCTGATCAGTTACAAACTTAAAAAATTCTAAGAGATTAAACAAACAAGAGACTTTCCTGATCTAAATCTTTGTTGGGAACTTGAATAAGATAAAAATTATTTAAATGCTCTTCTTTAGAATTCTCTAGTATCTTTTCTATCGTGATGTTAAACTAATTGGCCTATAATTTCCTACCTCCGTTTTACTACACTTTTTTGTAAATGGGTACTGCATTTCCCTTTCTCCATTAAGCTGGTATATCTCCATAATTAATAGATCTAACAAACAAAATAGCTAGTACCTAAGATAAGCTATCCTTCCCTTCCCTGAGAATCCTAGCGCAAGTACTAACAGGACCAGTTTTTTTTATTTGGTTTTATTGTATTAATTACTTACCTAACATCATCCTTCCTTGTAGGAGTCTTATCACGAATGGAAAGGTTTTGATATTTTTAAGATGGCAAGTTTTAACATCTGTTCATAGGTGTAACCCGTTTTTTCTAAAACTGCTTTCTAAAAATGGATGTTGTATAACTTTGAGTATTTAATCATTGTTACATTTAGTTTATGAATGTGGTGTTGGTTCTTGGAATTTACTCTTGGAAAACTCTAGAAGAGTTTATAAAATGTTTTAACCTCTGTTACTCTCTTTTGACTTAAGCTTTTAAATAATGACAAAGCAATTGATAGAAATTACGTATCTTGCAGGGCTCGAATGAGAATAGAAAAACGAATAATGGAGACCGAATTGATGTCGAGGTGAGTCCACCATTTTAAGTCTTTTGAAGAATGAATGCAAATGGTTAATTTAAATCTTTAATACTCTCAATGAGCATTCATTGTAACTATAATATTTGCAGCTATTTTATGCTTTATAAAGAACTTACTGACTTAGCACTCGAAAATGTGTGTAACATTTAACATGGGGTCAGGTTTGTTGTTAAGTGTAATTCTAAATTTTATAAGTAAAGTAGCTACGTAATTTATGCAGCTTTTGTGAAGAAAAAAAAATCTTAAATCTTTATTTGATGTATTCAAGCCACATCCGCCAACATGTTTGGACGACTTTTTAGTTTATAGGGGTTTATAGCATTCTCTCTAGAAACTATATCTAATTGGTATTAGTTCTTGTGAACTAAAAGTTGTAAGGGACTGTAATTTATTGAGCAAAATTAAGTGGGTCGTTTGTCTACTATGAAGTTGAGGCCAAATTGATAATATACTAGGGGCACTCAATATATTTTGCCCCACCCTTTTTTCTTAGCTAAATAATTAATAGGCCATGGGGCTGAAATGTCTTTTGGGCCGTAAGTTTGAACTTTCTGCGCTTCGCATAACGGGATTTTTCCGGTTTGAACCTTCCCTCCTTGTATAAAACCGATGGTTAACGTAGTTTCGAAAATGGCGTCTGTCAGTGATGTACGTCGTAAACAGGGTATCAGGACAAAATCCCCTCCCGGACACAATCCCCTCCCGGACACAATCCCCTCCCGGACACAATCCCCTCCCGGACACAATCCCCTCCCGGACACAATCCCCTCCCGGACACAATCCCCTCCCGGACACAATCCCCTCCCGGACACAATCCCCTCCCGGACACAATCCCCTCCCGGACACAATCCCCTCCCGGACACAATCCCCTCCCGGACACAATCCCCTCCCGGACACAATCCCCTCCCGGACACAATCCCCTCCCGGACACAATCCCCTCCCGGACACAATCCCCTCCCGGACACAATCCCCTCCCGGACACAATCCCCTCCCGGACACAATCCCCTCCCGGACACAATCCCCTCCCGGACACAATCCCCTCCCGGACACAATCCCCTCCCGGACACAATCCCCTCCCGGACACAATCCCCTCCCGGACACAATCCCCTCCCGGACACAATCCCCTCCCGGACACAATCCCCTCCCGGACACAATCCCCTCCCGGACACAATCCCCTCCCGGACACAATCCCCTCCCGGACACAATCCCCTCCCGGACACAATCCCTCCCGGACACAATCCCCTCCCGGACACAATCCCCTCCCGGACACAATCCCCTCCCGGACACAATCCCCTCCCGGCTTTATTAAAAAAAGAAGAATACGACTGACTTTATTAAAAAAGAAGAATACGACTGACTTTATTAAAGAAGAAAAATTAAAAACACTAAGATTATTTTGAAGATAATTATATTGGAAGGCCATGCCGACGAGGACGAAGAGAACCCACTTTTAGCATTTCTATTTGGAATATGTACTCAAGAACAATTACAGAACTTCCACGTACAAATAACTCTGTCGAAGGCTGGCATAGACGCTTTGCATCTCTAGCAGGATGCTCGCATCCAAACATATGGAAATTTTTAAAAGTTTTAGGGCAAGAAATAAGCTACCAACAGGCATTTATTTCTCAAATTATCGCTGGCTTGCCGACAGAACCGCAAAGGAAGAAGTATAAGTCTTCTTCTCGCATTTTGAAAATTGTACAAGACTATAACAACAGGTCTATTTTTGATTTTCTTAAGGGAATTGCTTTTAATTTGTCTTTAAATTTTGAATTTTGTTTGACTTTGTGTTTTTAATTTTTCTTCTTCAATAAAGTCAGTCGTAGTATTCTTATTTGTTTGCCCGGTTAGGTAATTGTACGCCCTTGACGATTGGTTAGGTTAAGTCGTGATATTTTTGTTAAAACTTTAATAAAGTCAGTCGTATTCTTATTTTTTTAATAAAGCCTTAGGGGGATTTTGTCCGCGGGGGGATTTTGTCCTAGAAGCCGTAAACAGAGGTTATCGAATTCTTAACCGCAGAGAAGGAAACGGTTAGAAATATTCACAAACGTCTACGGAGATGCTGCTGTTGATCGAAGCACAGTTGGACGCTGGTTTAAATGTGAGATCATCGGAGAGAGGGAGAGCCAGCCTCGATGATGAGCCACGCAGCGGTCGCCCGGCATCGGCTGTGACATCTCACACTGTGCTACGTGCGAACAGCATCATTCGATCAAATCGGCGCGTCACATACAAAGAGCTATCACTGGAGTTAGGAATTAGTGAAGGAAGTGTGAATACGATAATTCAGCAACTGGTATACTCAAACGTGTGTTCACGGTTTGTTCCTCGCGAACTGACTAACAAGATCACAAAGCCCAAAGAAAGAAATTGCTTCCGAGTCGTTGGTTCGATACGAGACAAGGGGATGACTTCTTTTCACGAATTGTGACTTGGGATGACTTGGGTATACCACTTTGAACCTGAAACAAAACGCCAATTCATGGAGTAGCATCACGCAGACTTGCCTCGCAAGAAAAATTCAAAATGGTTCCTTCTGCTGGAAAGGTTTTGGCCACCATCTTCTGGTGGACATTATGAAGAAAGGACAATCAACCAACTCGGAAGCATATATTGCTACCCTACAGAGACTCCAGATATGTATAAAGCGAGTTCGACTGGAGAGAAAACTGGAAGATGTCCCTCTTTTGCACGATAAAGCAAGACCACACACAGTTTGCAAACAAGAGAGGCCATCACAAAAATGCGCTTGACTATGTTACCCCACCCTCTATACAGCCCAGATCTGGCACCTTCACACTTCAATTTGTTTGGGCCAATGAAGGATGCTGTTCGTGGAAGAAAGTTTCAGAGTGACGTTGAGGTTGTTGAGAAGGTTAAGAGGTGGCTCCAGCGGAACCCAGCCGACTTTTAGCAGCAAGGAATAACGGCCCTCGTTTCGAGGTGGAGGAAAGCCGTAGAAAAGGATGGAGACTATATGGAAAAATAAAAAAAATTTAAAAAGGTATGTAATTACTTGTGTACAAAATTTCTGGAACTTACAAGGAAACTTGGAAAGAAAAAAAAAAGTGGAGCAAAATACATATATTGAGTGACCCTCATAGTTTAGCTTTCAACCAGATAGAATTAAATCTTCGTTTGTATGAGAGTAGTCCAGAAATGAATGAAGGCTCGGAATATTTGTGAATATGATTCATGGTCTTTAATGTAAGAAACTGTTAAACCTTAGTTTGTTTCAACATAATATGAGAGATTTGTGTGGATAAAGTCTTTGAAAATGAAAAGTTAGTGTCAGAATAAAAATATAACATCCACATACAGATAGTATTAACATACGCACACACTGTTTGTTTACTTAGTTTTTTTAGTCTTTGTCTTTAATACTGAGTTAGTTGGAAGTCCTTTCAGTGAATTCGCAGCCTTTTAAAAGGGACAAAGGGGTTGTTAAGCTTAATAATACTAAAGATGAAATGTAGACAATTAGTGTTAGTCATTGGCGAAGTCTTTTTTTTAATTTTGATATTTGACGCTTGTACAGTACTGCTTTTTGAGAAGTTTATCATCATGCACCGGAAATTAGTTGTTTCTCAGTCGTGATTTTGGATGTATATTCGGTGTTCATTATGGCTAAGTAATTAAGATACTGCGGGTTACATCCAGTGTCCTATATCCCCTGGAAGGGGAGTTAGGTCCCCAAGCCCGGACTACCTTAGGGAGAATCGGTTAAGTAGGGGTGGCCCGCCCGCCGCCGCCGCCGCCTCGCCGTGACGTAAGATGCAGAAAAGGTCGGGGTGGGAGGCTTTTTGTGGGCATTCTCCTTTAGCCCGTCCTTCCTGCATAAAATAAAATTTAGTTTAAAGTACATTAATTTTATTTGTAGCCTCTTTCATTATCATTCCTTTATGCATGTAAAAAATTTCCTTTTAATCCAATCAATAGTGATTCGTCATCCATTCTGCATACTTTTTAAGTTATTATAATAAAGGATTCCCAAAAAGAACTTCGTCTATGGCCTAATAAAAAAGTAATCTGAAGTACGATGCTTGGAACCTGCAAGTAACCACAATGCAACAGCATTCCTGCCTGGCACACTGAAAGCAATTAAGATCTCTGTGTAAAGTAAGTAAAATTATTCTTGTTCTCGCTTCTTTACTATGGGGACTCGGGTGGTGGTGGGTTGCTTGATTCATTTGGAGTCACTCGTGACGAAAAAGTAGTCTTGGAGAGCATCACACTGCCAGAAGACACCTCCTACACTGAGAATAAGTACGCGTGATCATCTTTGTCCCTTTTAAACCCCAGTTCCGCTACTTGGGGGCGTATCTCTTCTGGCAGAGCATGATGCTCTCCAAGAATGATTTTTGATCAGAAGCGACTCTCGCGGAAGCGAGCCACCCCCCACCCGACCCGACTCGGGTAAAGAGGTGAGGACAAGGATAACTACTTTCCCGTGTGCCAAGTAGGAATGCTCCTGTTTTGTAGTTATTTGCAGCTTTGAAGCATTGTACTTTAATTACTTTTGTCACAGAACGAGTTCCTGTTTTGGGAATCCATTATTAAAATAACTTCGGGTGTATGGAGTATTTTATATATACGAGGGTAATTCAATAAGTATCCGCACTTTTTATTTTCACATCTGATAGATTATAAACACATCATTTCTCAACATAGTCTCCCTGTTTCTCCATACACTTAGTCCAGCGATCTACGAGCTTCCTAATGCCATCACAAAAAAATGTTTTTGGCTGTGTGCGTAGTTAGTCATGCACCGCCGCCTTGGAATCGCTGACCTCTCAAAGCGTCTTTTAGTGATCCAAACTGGTAAAAATCCGAAGGTGCCAGGTCTGGACTGTAGGCTGGATGGTCGAGAACTTCAAATTTAAGTTCTTGACGGCATTTTCTAGTCTGTGCAGCGGTATGAGGGCGTACATTGTCGTGTAAGAGAATAACACCTTCCGACAATCTCCCTCTCCGTTTTGCGCGAATTGCTCGCTTTAACTCATTCCTAAGCATGTCACAATACGATGTACTTGTTACTGTAGTTCCACGCTCTAGATGATGATCAAGGATATGGCCTCGTGTATCCCAAAACAGTGTTAGCATAACTTTACCTGCTGACGGCTGCGCTTTGAACTTCCTCGCAACGGGAGATGTTGGATGCTTCTATTGCGTGCTCTGTCGTTTGCTTTCTGGTTCATAGTGATGGATCCAGGCTTCATCTCCAGTGATAATGCGCTCCAAAAAGTTTTCACCTTCATTATGCTACCGCTCCAAAAGACGAGAGCGGACGTCCATACGATTACGCTTGTGCTCTTCTGTCAACTGTTTGGGCACCCATCTTGCACAAACCTTGTGAAAGCGAAGAATGTCATGAACTATCGAATAGGCTGACCCTTGACTGATGTCTAATGAAGATGCGATTTCGTTTGTTAATCTTCTGTCATCGAAGATCATGGCTCTGGCTTCCTGTTTGTCACACTGGTTGATGTTGACGGTCGTCCTGAGCGCTGAGCATCTGTCACACATGTCTGACCTTCCTTGAACATTTTAATCCACTCGTACACACTTCGCCGTGGTAACACATTATTCCCATACTGAGC
Source organism: Bathynomus jamesi (assembly GCA_023014485.1). Lineage (NCBI taxonomy): Eukaryota > Metazoa > Arthropoda > Malacostraca > Isopoda > Cirolanidae > Bathynomus > Bathynomus jamesi. The sequence goes on from JAJOZX010005281.1 coordinate 239,140, forward strand.
ACATAAACGCGTGTAAATTTCCGCTCCTTTCACACGTTCTGCCCACAAAAAACGAACCACGGATGTCTGTTCTTCCAGAGTACAAATTGAAAGCTACGAGTAGCCTAAATAAGCCTATAGATTTCAGTTTGATTCGTTATTAAGAGTGTATATTATATATACTATGGGGTCATCCCGTAAGTAATGTCGTTTTTTAGATCGGAATTTGAAGGAAAAAAAAAAGACTGAAATTTTTTGGTCTAGTATATATTTTCCATCGGAATCAATGACACTCTGCCAACGTCCTACAAGCTTTTCAATGCCATGTTTATAAAATTCAGGCGGGTTTGAGGCAAAAACCGTACAAAGACTGGTGTGCAGGTCATCTAAAGAAGTACTGTTTCTCGTCAAGATAGTTTTGCAGACTCCTGAAGATATGATAATCTGAAGGAGCAAGGTTTGGAGAATAGGGAAGTTTTTCCCACCCAAGCTCCTCAGTTTTTGCGGAAGTGATCCGAGCGGTATGAGGACCTGCGTTGTCGTGGTGGAACACGATTCCTTTCCGATTGACCAAAGAAGGTCTCTTTTCTTTTAGTGCAGTGTTCAATCGATCTAGTTGTTGACAGTAGACTTGAGCGGGATTGTTTGGTTGTGTGGTAAGGTTTCAAAGTGTATTACACCACCTTTATCCCACCAAACACTAAGCAACACCTTCCGAGGGTGAAGATTTGGTTTTGGCTGTGGTGTCGCTGGTTCTCCGGCACAAACCCACTGTCGACGGCGCTTAACATTCTGGTACAGTATCCACTTTTCATCACCAGTCACTGAACGGTGCAAAAACGGATCTTGGAGTTCACTGGAATGAAGAGCTGTGCTAATGTTTACCCGCACTCTCAGATTGTCTACCGACAATTCATGTAGCACCCATTTTCCTAACTTAGGCACTTTCCGGAGTTGTTGCAAATGTCGATGGATGGTGGACGGGGATGAATTGAGTTTCTGGGCCAATTCTTCGACAGTTGTTGAACAGTCTTCTTCAAGTGCGGCTAACAGCAGGGCGTCCAGAGCGTGCTGCATCTGTCAAAGAGCAGTCACCATTCCTAAACTTTTTAAACCATCTTTGACATTTCCTCACATGCAGAATATCGTTGCCATAAACGTCCTGAATGTTTCGCGTTGCTTCAGTAGCATTATTCCCTTTTTTGAACTCGTAAAGCATTATATGCTCTTCTGATACTGCCATGTTTATGAGGGGTTTACATAAAGCAAAACACACATCTTCACTGGTCAAGGTCTGTAAAGTATGTAGCGAAACACGATAGATCTCTTAGATATAACCTTCGGAAAATTTATGCTTAAACCGAGTAGGACTAGTTTAAACTTAATCTATCGTAAAAACATTACGTATGGGATGACCTGATATATTATCACTAAAATAAAAAGTGCGGATACTTATTGAAGTACCCTCGTGTGTGTGTGTATTTTTTTATTTTTCTTCGACTCATTAATACTGTAGTGATTAATTCATTTCTTCATCTTCAGATGAATATGGAAAAGGGTGATCAGAAACATAATTTCCTTAAAACTTGTGAAACGGTTGTCCCTACCAACAAGAACTTTCCGCATGAAATTTCTAACATTGAAGGTTGTGAAACTGATAGTGTTCGAGAGGATAAACCTTTGAAATGTACAGTGTGTAGTTACCGGGCCAAGCAACCGTCTCATCTTGTAGCGCACTTGAGGACGCACTCCGCTACCAAGCCGTTTAAATGTAGTTTGTGTTTATATTGTACTAACTCTAAGGTTCGTCTTCTAACACACGCGAAGGCCCACACCGGAGGAAAGCCTTACCAATGCAGCAAGTGTCCCTATCGTGCTGAGCTGAAATTTAATATGGAGAAGCACGAGAAGAATTGTGAGGGGAAGACAATTTCTCAGCCATATAGATGCTCCATTTGTCCCTACAGTACAGCGAAAATTCGGCATTAGAACGCCACATGAAAGCCCATGTGGGCAAGAAACACTTCGTATGCGCCTTTTGCACTCATAAAACGACGAGGAAGAGTTTACTGCGTGATCACGTAACCTCTAAACATAGAAAGGATTTGAAGGTGTGATTTATTTTTTGTTTTTCCCGATTTTCACTTTCAAACAATTTTTTCTGAAGAAATTTTTAATTCCACTTCCTTTAACAGCCAAACCAGAATATATTCGCAGGGTGTCCTATGACCGTATATTTACTATATTTGTTGTTTTAAATTCCGGCTGCGTCGTGGCTAATGTAATACCGCTTCCTGTCACTCAACGAAATTAAATGACATTGGATCTCGAGAGTGGTTGGATGGGAGCCGTCTTCTACGTTCTGGTTATGTAGCGACCCGAGGTTTGGATCCCACGTAAAGTTGTATGAATGTGCTACATCATCCTTATATTCGCCTATGCCTTCAAAGGTTTGTATTAAGGGGCAAAGTAAGTTATTTTATATATCCTGAATCCAGTTGGAGGGTCCCCTTGTTTGTGAACTGAATTGTATCCGTAAGAAGTCTGGACAACGTCACAGTTATGGAAACCAGAAGAACAATTCCCGAGTTAGTTTACCTTCGTTGACACTGCTTCAGTAACTTTTTTTTTTCTTTTTACCTCGGTTAATTACGTTATCTTGGAATGTTACTTTCGAATAAAATCTGACTCTTATGAGGTAATGCTTATAATTTATTTAGAAAGTTGTTAGCTATGTATTTACGGTGAATGGAAACACTTAAATCAGTTTAATTTAATTAACTCTGTGACATTTTGCAAAAAAAAAAAAAAAAAAAAAAAAAAAGCTAGTAATTAGAGGGGTGGGGTTATATTTCGATGCTACTATAGTATGCTGTCTACGTACGATTGGTTAGGTTTATTCATATTTTCGTTAAAACTAACGAACATATCATGACTACATTGGGATGTAAAGAAGCAATTAGTAAACGAGATAAGAAACTATAGTAGCTCCAATATTTCTTAAGCCGAGACTAAGTAAAATCTTAAATAGGGGTGCGCCGGGTAGATTTTACTATCCGGCCGGATAATTAAAAGGACTTAAATCCTCACAACACTGAATCTTTACTAGTAAAGGCAGCATTTCTTCATGCTTCTATGAAAGTACCAGTATCACGAGTGGAACTGGCTTATTTGTTTTGTTCCGATACTCTTTCTATGCTACTATATTTCACAACTACCCATAATGCTGAGGGAATGGTGATACGAGTTAAGGACATCGCATTTTTTTCCGTCCAACGTTGCCGCGTCTCGAAAATTCTGAATTTCAACAAATTTTCTGGAAAACAATTTAAGATATTTTCACAAAAAACTTTCAACAATTAAGAAAATCTATAGAAATATATAAACAAACTATCTCGATTTTTGCCTCGAGGTGAAATGCTGCTTTTTCTTAATCATAATGGTCGAAAGTTTAAATATAGATTTAAGGAGTAAGATGTTCTCGCCTGTTTTGTATGTCAACTTAAATGGAGCAGTACCTTATCCGGTGTACCCCTAATCTTAAAATTATGGATAACTAACTTAACGACTAAGTTAAAAAAGTTAGATTTACGACAACTTAAATTTACTACTGCAGCCAGACACTGGACCAAGACCTGGCCTCTGCGGCCTCAAAGCCGGCTGGAAAGGCCTTGGGAAGCTTTTTGGAATCCTGAATTTTTGTCATGTACTTTTCAATTGCTTTTCTTTGGAAAGATCTATACATTTAATTTAATGTATGAAAGAAATGTAATTACTCTGAAAATTGTTTTTATTTTTTTGAATCAGTCATGTCAAGGTTAAAATGGACTTTGAGATGCCCTATTGTTTCAACCTCTCAGGAATCAGCAACTTTAGGGTCTTGTAACGCTTTCAATGAATTAACTTGCTGCCAATTATTCTCAAATGACGAATTGATGTAAATACGTATTTCGATGAGTACCATAATTAACCTAACGTAATCACATAATAACGGTGCTAAGTACTTACGGCCTCATAAGGCCTCCCTCAAAAGCCCTTGGTCTCAGTCTCGGGGCTTTCTGAAGGACTCGGCCTAATGTCTGACTGTAGCAGCATAACTAAACAATCGGGCACAGAGCCTGCGTTGATAAAGTACAGGAGAAGAGCAAAGAACCCATAAATTGAAGCGCTATCTTTCATAACTTCCAGACGTGGAAATAGTAGTAGTTAGAAGTCCACGTACTTTACGAGGGGCCTCGAGTGTACGCACTAAAATTTTCTTTTCTGGATTTGGGCGGAGTGATTCATAAAATTTACTATAATTTAAGGGAATTGGAATGGAGATCTTTCGGGGGTCCACCGATGAAAGTTGTAACTTGACCAGTTGGAACAAATTGTGGGTCATTTCGACCAATCGAAATAAAATCATCTGAGGCAGTACTACTGTGAAGTAAAACTAAATCTGAATCGTAGCGTTCATGAGTGTCTTAGACAGTTTGTCCATGTGATAGATCACAAAGGATGTCATCAGCAACGTCAAGCGTTATTCATTTTCAGGAACTAAAGGAAATGAATTGTTAGTCATATCCCCTCACGCACATGGAGATGTGCCATAAAATAAATTGGATTCAGAGGGGTCTGAATCATCAAGAAGTTATTCTTTGGAACAGGGCTGCCATTGCTAGGTTTTTTCACCCAGATCTGGGTTTTTCAACACTCCTGGGTTTCTTGGTTTTTTAATTTTAAAAATTTCATAATCTGGGTTTTTTAGGCTTAAAGTAAAGCAGACAAATAAAATGTACCAAATTTTACCACTAAATAAAATATAATGCAACAACGCTTTGTTTGGTAATATCAAAGCGTTTTTTTAAATGCTATGACAGTAAAGCTGCATCATTGTCAGGGGGATGTTGGTTAATCTGAGCAAATTTGGTAATGAAAAAGCAATTTTGTATTTAAAAATTTATTTGGTATTCTGGTAATGAAATGAGCTAAATTTGGTAATGCATAAATAAGAATGTGAGAAAAATTGAGTTCCATTAAACACTGCATTTCAGAAACATGTTACAACAAATCATGCTTAAATGTTTCGATCAATTTTACTAATTATTCAGTTCTGAGTATTTATAATACTGATACAAATTTGTTAAAACGATAGTGATGTTTAAAGCAAATCGCAGTTATAAATTTACCGTTTAACTGACTTTGGAGCTTACTCTGAATAATTGTAGACATCGTACGAACATGTTGCAGTTTATTTAGTCATGGGCGGGCATTAGCCTGCATTGCGAGTACGTGCAATTTTCGCTTGATTTATATTTTGTCATAGTAAATTGCATTGAAATTTGAATGAATATATATACTTAAATACAATTTAACAATAAATTGCTTCATTTGGTACTAAATTTTTTTTTAAAATGGTATTGGTGATCTGGGTTTTTTTGAGGATTATCTAAGTTTTTTTTAGTGTACGATCTGTGTTTCTTTCATTAAGTCAGTGGCAGCCCTGCTTGGGAATACTGTTAGTCGAAAGATTCATTTGCGAGAGGTTCGTCAGGAAACTAATGAGTCAGGGAAATATGAAGCATTGATGAATTTGTTGGAGTCGCATGAATCGAAGGATTCAGTTGAAATATCCTCAGGTTCGTCGTTCCAAAGAAGAAATGCCAAATTGTGTTAGAATTCCCAATGAATCATTGGTCTTTTAGATTAAAAGTTAATTTTTTTGTGGAAAAAATCTCCAATGGGCAGATCTACGTCGGGCACATATCCGAATTACCGTATTAAAAAATGTTTCATTGAAACCATGGTAATTAAAATATAAAGACACGGTGATGTTTCTTAAAGGGATAAAAGCGTAGCCTTCCTCGTGGTTATAATGTATATGAGGCGGCTTCATATTTAGTGGAAACTGTAAACAAACAAAAACGGAAGTAGGCGCCAACTATTGGAAAAAGTGGGGTATTAAAAAATATGAACAAATCAATTCTTCAAGAAGTCTTCCATATCTACGATGAAATGAGGAGCATCGGGATAATCCGAATCTATTGTACAGGGTATCCGAAAAGTTCCTATCTATTTTGCAGAAAGATACTATGAATAGATAGGGACTTCTCGGACACCTTGTATTTAAAGTAGTAGAATGAGAGAACAATTGAGACCATACCTTTTTCCGACGTGGTAGGGGTGTCGTCCTAGCGAAGTATCTTCTTCCGACTTGTGTTTCTTAGACAACAGTGGTTTTCATCATGTGACCCGTACTGTGGAACGGAACGATGAACGTGCGAGATTGCGTATGCCAAAGATCCCTGAAAGTCTTCAGATGTCTTGGATTACTGCTAACTTCACAAACAAGTCTCCTAATTATCTTAAGTCAGTTCTTCGGTGGTCGACCCAGTGGCGGTCCTAGCTTACATGACGCCCTGGGCGAACCTCACCTTCGGCCCCCCCTCCCCCCATGTTCGCCAACACACACATTCGAATCCCCCCAAAATAAAGGACAGACATAACTCACAAAATAACTTTTTATTGGACTAATTGTTGGAACTTCAGAACCAAAACAAAGACTCAAATTTCTGAATTTTACAAATCCTTCATCACGTAAATAGAATAACTCGCTTAAGAGAATGTAATTTTGATACTATGAACAGGAAAAATACAAATTAAATTGCACAACTGCCATAAATAAACTAGAGAATCAAATTTCTAAGTTGTACAAATGCTCTATCACATAAATAGAATAAGACACTTAAGAGAGGGTAATTATTATGCTACACTTTGAACAAGAAACAAAATAAATTGCACCACAGCACAACTGCCATCTAAAGCCTGACTCTTCTTACCTTCCTTGATGCAAAGTCATTGATTTTTTATTTTTTTTTTATTTTTTTTTTATTTTTATTTTTTTTTATTTCTTTATTTATTTCTTTATTCATTCATTCATTCATTCTTATTTTTATTTTTTTTGCTGGCGCTCATGCCGCCCCTCCACAAATGCCGCCCTGTGCGGCTGCCCATATGAGGAACCGCCACTGGGTCGACCACTCCTGGCTCTTTACTTTATCTGCGCCCTAAATGATGCCTAAAATGCAAAGGAAATTAATTACAAAGGTTATCAATCGCATTAAAGTAATATCACTACGTTCATACTAGGAATGTTACCTTATACGGAAGGAAATATGCAAGTAAATTACCTTCATTAAACAAATTTGACGATACATAAATGGCTCTCACTTTCACGCAGTCCCCTTATTGGTAGGATAGTGTTGCTAGATACACAAAAGGTTTGTCATGTGTAAGTACAAAACATTCTCATGCTACAGCGATACAAATAGATTGTAGTGTTATAAGTCCGGCATCATAGGAAATTCATATTTTTCTATTTCTACAAACCATAATTCATATGCTCGGGATGCTAATTTCCCGTCCACCATTCTGTTCAGTGACGAGGCTGTTTTTTATGGAAATGGTGAGGTAAATCGACAGAACACCCGCTACTGGTCTCAAAACAACCCTCACTGGTATACCTCTTCAAAGGAACAAGGTTCATCTCGGGTGATGGTATGGTGTGGCATTTGGAAGGATCGCATCATAGGCCTCCTCTTTTTTGATGAACGTGTCACTGGAGGCACCTACCTACGTATGCTCAAGGAAGAAGCATTTCCCAGCGTCTTGAACGAAGAAGGAAATTTCCCAACATGGTTCCAGCAAGAGGGCGCTCCTGCACATTACAGTACCCAAGTAAGGGAATACCTGTACCAACAATTCCCTGGTCATTGGATAGGACGTCGAGGGCCTGTGGAATGGCCAGCTAGAAGCCCGGATCTCACGCCACGATTTTTATTTCTGGAGCCACTTGAAAGCGCTGGTATACGCAGAGAAAATTAGGAGTGTTGAACATTTGCGGCAGCGTATTATTGGGGCATGTAACAGCATTAATCCTAACATCATTCACCGTGTACTTGCTGCCACCTCTCGTCTGAATTTGTGTATTGAAAACAATGGTGGACATATTGAGCACGTTCTGTAAATAAAATTTTTTGTTTTGCCTTTTTTTATTATTTTTCCTATGGTGCCGGACTTATGGGACACCCTGTATATATATATATATATATATATATATATATATATATATATATATATATATATATATATATATAATTATACTGTAACTGCAAACACGCAGTATAATTAATGTAAAGAACGACGCTTGTATAGGAGAATGTTCCGCCCAAGATGAGAGAGAGAGAGAGAGAGAGAACGAAACAAATGAAAAAATGTGTGTATATATATATAAACAAAGCTGGGCACTTGCGGCACTTTTTGCGGTACTACCGCACTACCAAACCGGTACCGCAAAGGATCGCTGAAAGTACCGCGGTACCGACAAACACGACTTTTCAAAAAATTAACACCTTTTTTGAAGTAAACCTTATTACAGGAGTACAGTAAGACGAATGCTGCGTGTGTTGCATCAGCCTAACTCTAGACACGTTAAGTTTTCGTTCAGAACATGTTACGTTGCCATCCTATCACAACGCTTCAGTGCAGTGCTTGCTTTTGAGCCGGTTGCATGTGTGTTACATTTCTGTGACAAAGATCGATTTTTAGCCATTATGGCAGAAAGTTCAGGTGCGAAATCGCCGCTATGCAATTTCTGAAAATATGTGCTATTACTTGTGTTGTTCTTGTGTGCATTGAACAGTTTTTACATAAAATTTAGTGATAAAATATTGGCGAATGTTCACCTGTGCTGTGAAAAGAATAAAAAAAAAATTCAAATGTTTTAGCAAAACTGATAGTTTATCATTAGAAAGAATTCGTTGATAGGTAGACATTTTGAATGGTTTTGCAGTACCGCAGTACCGCGGAACGCACCAGGGGGACCTGAAAAAGTACCGCAGTACCGCGTAACGCGCACCCAAATTTTGGTACCGCGCCCACCACTGTATATATAAACCCCTCCGTCTGGGGCTTTGGTTGGTTCGAAGTCGACAGGGGTTCTGGTTAGGAGGTAGCAATGGACTTGTTACTCGCAGTGGTTTCTTCTATAGTGATTCGGAGGATTCTGGGAGGCTTACCAAATTCTCTGAAGGTTCCCCCGATTCTTCTTACACTGCGTTCGAACTTATTAAGCAGATTACATTTTCTCCAATGTTTTCAAAAGTTTTTCCCCGATTTCAATGAAATTTGTAGCAAATAATCACTATATATAGCAGCATTGATGGTTGCTACGTAACCATTCACAAAACAATATAGCGTTGCCAGACGTACGATAATTTCACCCTAAAATCGATCTACGATACCATTTCCTATTATCGTACGGTTTGTACGATAATTTTGGGTTGGAAATTTGTTAACTTCATATTCTATAAAAACTAATATTTTTTAAATTAATTAATTAATAATTCTAATAATAATAATTCTCCTCTTATTTTGTTTATATATTATAAAACTATACTAAATTTGTAAAAATAAAACTTATATTTTGTAATATATATTTTAAAAAATATAAATAAAAATCTACCAACCCTAATGTTGTAGCAGTGTTAATATAACTTATATTCACAATTTCCTTGGTTCATTATTTAGTTGGGAGGTATGAAGTGCGGATGCATTTACTGATTTTAGCAAGTATTTCTAGTCAGATAAGGCAGTAATCACAATACTCCAAGAAAAGGTCAGTCTCCTTTTTAAAGACCTTCTCCTTTCATTCATGGAAAGAGAGACTGTAATAAAGACAGAACTCAGTGGTACAGATCCTGCTCGGCATGATAAACATCTTAGGAACAATGAAATGTACTTAGGTGTTAAAGTGTTACAAATACTTAAAGACCCTAGTGTAAATGACAACAAAACTCAGCTACGGGATTTTTTCAGCAATGTCGAAACTTCCTAGTAGTAGGATGCAGTGAAATAAAGAAAAAAAAAAAGAGATGATTTCAGTGACAGTGTAATCTCAAAACTGTGCCATCTTACACCAAAAAGTGCTGTGTCATCAGATTTTAAGAAAGCATCACCTTTATTGCCCCTCACTGCTGAACTTCCTTTGATCGTGTCACCAAATGATATGTCATTAATGCAGAAGTTAGATAACCAGTGGCGAATGATGCCAATGTATTGTGAGAAATTAACCTTTGATGAAGTAGTCACCTGATAAATTCTGGGCTGTAGTGTTGCATAGAGCCATATTTAGTAGATCTGGCAAAGTTTGCATTGACCACACACAGTTTATCACATTCAAATGCCGAGTGTTAGAGAGTATTCAGCAAAGTTAATCTCTTCAAAACTAAGCAAAGAAATAAATTGAAAACTGTTACTGTTAACGGAGCTATCCTCTCATCTGAGTGTTTAAAGAGGTCAGGGTCATGTGTAAATTTTGTCCCCTCTAATGATATGCTGGCTCGCATGTCTAGTGCACAATTGTATGAAAAGTATCAAATATATGTTTGTAATAAAATTTGTAAATAATTTGTAATATGTTTGTAATAAAACGTTACAAATACGTGTTTGCATTATGACATTTGTGTTTATATTTTTCCTTACTTTGCCACTGATAACTTACTATTTCTCAAAAAGCTGCGCATATTACCTATTACCTCCTTTAAAAGTATCATAATATGAGCTTTTAATCTTTATTTCGAAACATCAGTCATGGTTTAGTAATATATTTGGATTTTAATTCATCTCAAAGTATGGAAGTGTACGATACTGCAGAGTATTAATCGATAATTATATACAATAATATTGTTGAAAAAGCGATAATTTTGGGGTGTGTACGATAATTCTCATCTTGAAATCTGGCAACACTGCAACAATAACCACCCAATTTCACAGTCTAATTTCGTCGTATTTGCTGCCGGAAGCTGTTTATTTATAAATTAAAACCAGACCTAAATTCTGATGAATCATCAGTATATCTGCTGTGTTTTGGTTAAGGTACTTGTTTATTTTTACTTACTTACTTTTTAGTTTTAATGCTTTTATATTTTCCTAGCTACTTTTTATAATTGTAACTTTTTAATTTCATCTATTTACCTTTTAGTTTTAATGTTTTACATTTTCTTAGCTACTTTTTATAATTTTAACTATTTTAAATTGTTAAGCAACCTTCAATTTCTATGCGATTTGGCATGTAATTGTTTTAGCCCTGAAGATGGAATTAGTGCATTCCGAAACGTTGGTACTGATTAAACCTTGAAGGATGTTTATTTGTTTATTTTTTCTCTGGTGTTCCTGTTTATTACTAAACTACGTTTTCCACGCCATCAATCAATAGCATATATATATATATATGTAGCGGATCGACAAGAAATAGACCAACAAATCGACAGAAATACTTTACTTCCACGCTATCATCAAAGAACTTGGAAAACACACGTGGGCAATCAAACAATGGAAAGTCTGTGTCTTCCCAAGAAAGGCGCGAATGAAGCCTTTGTAAACTAAAGGACACGCGGACCAAGCGTCTTACGATTTGGTATAGTCCTACGTCACCAGGGTATAAAAGCGAGCTTCCATTTGCTTTCATTCTCACACTCACTCACTCGTCGCACGTCATCACGTGAGCAGCGCGTCCACCAACCGCTGTCCGGCCCCCTGGCCGAGGGGCCGTGGCCGCTACTTTCTTCAGGGCCTACAATTTGTCTTCACGTAAGATCTACAGACCACCTGCAGAAGCAATCTTTCGAGGCCCAACCGGAATCACTTCGGGCCTGCGGTTTGCCGGGTCGGCCTTCAAGTTTCTCTACATTCCTCGAGATATATTCAGCATCCCAGGCCGACACCTGCACCTCGAGAAGTAACATCACCTCAGGCCTCCACGAAGCCTACATCCATCATCTCAAGAGGCTTAACGAACAACGACAGCTCGAATCTGCGTAATAGGTTCTGTCTTCAGCCCGTCTTCAAGTTTTTACATCGCCCTAAGCTAAGTACATCATATTCGTAAGTACTCTTGAAGCCTACCTTAGCCTACCGCCGAACGGTAGGCTATACTCCCAAAGTGTGTAATCACGCGTCCATTGACTCCCGTTAATAACGCAGTAGGCCTATCATCCAATTCAAGTGTCATTTCAATACCGTTTATTCCGCGTACCATCCGTCATTATGTTCAAGTCATATAAATGTGTGTTTAAATAAATGTTCTCTTGACGTAATCACTTAACATCACATAATGTCCTTTATATAAATGATATTTGTGCAAGCATTTCAATCCATTAGTATTAGGCCACATCAATTATTCTATGTGCATCCATGCAATCATTTAGCCTACTTAATCAGTGTCATGTTTTCCATTCAATGTACCAAACGCACGTGCATTCTTTATATCATTAACTAGGCCTATTCAATGTTCTATGTTGCATGCCATTTACATACCATCGATGAGTATTACATTATTTATTACGTGTCAATTAAGCTATTAACATTTCATCTTATTAGCTAAGCCTATGCCATAAGCATAACGTAAAACTACCAATTAATTACTGTCAATTCTTTGTTATATCACAGTGAATAAAATAACGGATTTATTTTCATAATAAACTACAAAAGTAAGGTGTCTTTCATAACCTTAATATTAATTTGCTTGAGCGTAAATCAAGCTGGTGATCCTCGCTGCCATTTCGGTCACTTCCAATAGTATGGTGGATCTAATCAAATAACCAATTCATTCCAATCGGTGATACTGTATTACATCATAAATTATTAACCCAGCAGCTGGGTTTTGCTGCATGCCAGCTGCCATCAGGTCTCAAACCCGGGCCAATGGATTCGTAGTCAGTGACGCTAACCACTACACCACCAAGGCGATATATATATATATATATGCTGTTATTTTAGTAGGTGGGTGAACTCTTTCTGTACATGGGCAACTGCCCACCCAGTTAACATGTGAGAAGTAGGTTTGAAACACGGACTTTAAAAAGAAAAAATGTGTGAATTTTGATATGGTATGAAATTGACACAACAGCCTATATCAGGAGTATTTTTAATATATGTGAATGGCTAGTAGAGCATGGTCAAATTTTCAAAAGTTCTGAGTTCAAGTTTTGATTCTATCTTCATTTTTTATTCAGGTAATAATTAATTCTACTATATTTTCTGACTTTTACCATAAAGAATTACTTATCCCACACTGCATTAGGTGCAGTGATGTACATACATACTGGTGACTGAAGGAGTGGGTTCTCCAGACCTAACCAAAAGTAGTAAATAGTAATAAGAGTGTTAAGATGATGCCTTTCACATGATTTAGACTCCTACATTTTTGTGAAAGAAGGCCTACATTGTAACATGCCTCTAAACTGGGCATCACTGCCTAGTGTGAGAAGTTTGGTAGAGGTGATGCAAAGATTCTGAGGAGACGAGAGAAGCAACTCTGTACAAAAACTATTAATATAAAGTGACATCACCAGATCTTTTTTAGTTGAAGGCTAGTCACAAACTGATCTTCATTATACTTAAAGTGTGAATTGTATCATGGCATAGATAAAGGCCTGCTGCCTTATCAAGTTTTAATTTACTAATTACATTCAAGAGAGCTGTTTCATTACTAACTGTATCTAATACAGTTTCATCATAGTGGCTACTATTTTCCACAATAAGCCCAATATTTTCCAAATTATCTAACTTTTCCCAAGTGAAAACGGGTATAGCAGAGTCCAGACAGATGGCAAAATCTGCTCAAATTTTTCAGTGTATTGCACAAGGATTGTTTTCCATAACACTTGCACCAGGCAAGAATTTTAACTGATATTACTCATGCCCAACATATTGAGTGAGTTTTAACTAAAATTAAAGTTTTGAAAAATATTATCAAGGTTTTTCAGTTTCTCCACTTTGGTAAGACTGTCAAATCCTATAGAAAAGAGGAAAAGTTAAGCAAATTCCCCATACATTAATACTATTATCTAGGATGTGGAGATGGCATGGTTAAAAACCAAGTTTTTGTGGTAGTTTACATAATTAGGAAAGGTTCCCAAGAGCTTCCAAATTCCCCATTAAGTTCCAGGAGGTCTTGGTAATCCCCATTGGATCTGAGCCCAACAGACTTTCTCTTAATATAATGAGTAATCTTTAGAATGGAATTAAATAGAGCTGAGAATATTTGCCAGTTTTGGAATACATTAAACCCTCATTCAACGCATTTGTCCAGCACAAATATGCTTATACAGTAAGTCCCCAACCTATGAACTTAATGTGTTCCAGAGATCTGTTTGTAAGTCGGAAATAACTTATATCGGCAAAATAAATGCATAAAAATGTAAAGTATGTAAAAAAAAAGGCGTAAAAAACTGCACCATGTATGACACTAATGTATGTATTTTATTCATTAAAAAACAACCCTCCACCCCACCCTGTGCATCAAGTTCCATCAAGTCTTTATTTGTTAGCTCTTGCGAGTGGCTTTCTAGTAACTGATGGAAGTCTTCTTCCTCCAGTTTCATCTGCAGTTCGGTGTAACTACATACTGCTAGCACGCACTTTGTTGTCCATATCTTTGAAAGTTCATAAGTCAAATGTTCGTAAGTCGGGGACCTACTGTACACAGAAAAATAAATGCGAACAATTATTTGTCAAAAGCGGAAAATTTGATTATACACAGTCCACCAAACACACACTAATACAGTAGTACTGTACACATGCCAATGCACACACTAGTGTTTTCTCCTACACTCCCACATCTCCCTCCTTCTCGCATCACCCTTTGTCTCAGTCCTGCTAACACATTAAATTCAGTGAAGTTGTGTTGGATTGTTTTTGTCATATTTTGCCATTGTTTTGCTATTACCCTTACACAGCAGTATGGCACCAAAGCGTAAAGCATCTGCAAGTGATAGTGAAGAGAAGAAAAGTCGTAAGGTTATGACATTCAAAAAGATAAAGATTCTAGATAAGTTGCTTGGTGGTATGATCATAACATCACTTGGCTGCGAGTATCACATGAATGAGTCTACCATATGCACGATCCAAAAGAGTGAAGAAAAGGTACATGCTATTTTCATTTAATATATTTTTATTTATCATGTGTAAATATCATTGTTCATGATTTTATGTTCTTATTTCATATACAGATAAACCTTGATTTATGATGGGTTTGCATTCCTGAAAACCCCATCGCAAATTGAAATATCATAAATTGAGTTCATTATAACATGGAGTTCAATGGGATACATTCCCAGCCAGTCCCAAACACACATGTAGCAATAGAGCACGCTCCTTCACCTCTCTCATGCCACTTCACAATGTCAAGCTTCACCTCCAGAGAGACAGTTTTCCTGGGCGCCTTGGCCTTCCCCAATGCAGGAGCCTCAGCAACACACTTGCTAGCCATTTTCAATGTTGTTTATTAGTTTTACCCGTACATACGTACTACACTGCTCACTTCACAGTCACAAAAAGAGTGAAAGCAATTAACTAAGAAAAAAAACAGCAATGACAACGTAAGAATGATTTCTATGCTGTCAGGACAAAATGCAGGAATGTAGTGCACTGGGTGGCTGCATGGTGGTGCGTAGATAGATAATGCTGCGGCTGACAAGTGCAGCGAGAGATACATTCCCTCTTCCGAGCATGAGCGAGTTTGGCCGACCAATAGCCATCGTTAATGCGAATTTTTTTTATCGCAAATAGGGAGAGGGTCTTAATTCATCACCATTGTTAACGCAAAATATTGTACATCAGGACATTGTAAATTGAGGTTTATCTGTACAATATAGGTAGGGAAATTCATTTTTGTGTGAATAAAAAATTGACATATCTAAGTATTAATGGGAGACTTTATGCGGCCACATTCATGTATCCCCATTTATTCCATAAGGTATTAAGTTTGTCCAATGCGGATTTACTTAACATCCCATTCTTGAGGAACCTAACCCCTGCATTGGATGAGGGTTTACTGTAAAAAGGTGTAATACAGGATTAGATCATTTTTAGTGTTCTTCTGAACTAAATGTCCATTTGTGTTTGTGGATATATTCATAAATAAATGTAGGAATTCTTCCGAGAATTTGGATAAGGTTAATTCTCAAAGTATAAAGCTGATTGTACATTACATTTTCTTTTCAATTTAGAAATGCCTAAAGCCAAAATGAAATCATATTCGAGAGAGGCTGTTGCAGATGCTTTGACAGCTATCAAAGAGGGAAGAATGACATATCAAAAGGCTGAATGTATATATGGAATTCCAAAGTCTACATTATTTGGTATAGTTAAAAACAATTCTCAACTGGAGAAAGGTAAGAGAGGTGGATACTATATTACAGACCTTAGGATATGTACCATCAGTTCCAGTAGCTAGTTGAGACAAACTAAACCATAAAGTGAGTGTGACCCAGTATATCCTGGCTGGCTGTTGGAACTAGTAGTATTATATATATATATATATATACACACACACACACACACTGCAGTGTATGCCTACTGATATAATACACCAGAGCCGGATTTAGACGGGTGGAGGCCCTGGGCAGCCTCCATGTGGAGGCCCCCCTACCTTAGGGGAAGACATAATTGAAGTCATCCATAAGATTCATAATATAATTAACATACATACACTTTCAAAACATCGTGCACTCTTGTGTCTGGCCATTCCACTCATTTCTGCAAAAAATGAAAGCCTTGGGTTACTCAGGTATTCCATTATAGTGAGAGTAGGCCTAAGAGAGTAATAAAAACAAAATAATAATCAGTACACAACAAATAGTAATTGGTAAAAGTTTATGTACTACAGTGGTATTGGATGCGCGTGTTTTTTTGTTGATCATCTATCGGGTTTTTCTATTTTGATAATGGTTTGTCAATATGTGGAGGCCCATGGGCAGCTGCCCACTTTGCCCACTCCTAAATCCAGCCCTGTAATACACAAGGGTTGTTCAAAAAGTAAGTTTACAAGGTTAATTACAGTTCATTATGCATAATACAATAATGTTGTTGGTAGTACAATATTTTTTTTAGGCATGTGTAGCAACATCCAGGGTCACCACAAACCAAAAAGTTCAAGATTGCACCATCAGCTAGTAAGGTGATGGCAATGATTTCTTGCATGTTGAATTCATGCAAAAAGGGACAATAAATGGCACTTCTTATTGTGAAACTTCACAGCACCTCTGCACAGCTATCAGAAGAAAATCTGGGTTGCTTACTGCAGGTGTGGTATTCTTGCATGACAATGCACACCCTCACACTGCAAATCAAACACACCAACTTTTGGAATTGTTCCACTGGGAAGTCATGGATCATCCCCCTCCCCCGATAGTCCTGACCTTTCACCAAGCAATTTTCACTTGTTTCCAGCACTAAAGGAACACCTCAGAGGTAAACAATTTAAAAATGATCCTCATGCAGCAGCAGCCGCATGAAGCTGGTTCAAAACTAAGGATCCTACATTTCACTTGACCAGCATCAGAAAGCTTGTCCCACACTATAACAAATGTTTGAATCTTTTTAGTGATTATGTAGAAAAGTAGCAATAAGTTGTTGTTGAAATACTTGTAATAATTACTTGCCTTGTAATAAGACAGTTTCTTCAAAACATTTGTAAACTTAGTTGAACAGTCCTTGTGTGTGTGTATATTATATATGATGAATAAAACCACGAAGGAAAGGAAACACAAAATGGTGCTCAAGCGCTTTCGTCTAATGACATCCTCACATTTTTCACGTGTTACCTTCGTGAAATAATTTTCATATATATATATATATATATATATATATATATATATATATTATATATATATATATATACTGGGCCACAAAAGTATTACGAGTCTTAAATTGTAATATATTTGGAATAAGAATGTACCTTAAACTTATTAAGGCCCAGTTACCCTATCTTACAGTATATATAATAAGATATTTAATTGTAATATAATAATATTTGATATATTTGACAATAAAACAGGTTAATAAAAGAAAAATACCATACTTATTTGTAAAAATTTATTTCTAAAAACTTAGGAAAATTAGTAGCTATCCTGTATGGCTACCCTTGTTCTTTCAGACTAGTTCAAGATGCTGAGGCATTGAGTCAACCAACTTTATTCATGATTCAGGACTGGTTTTATACCACTCTTCTTGAAGAACTCTCCCTAAATCTTTATTTTTTGCCTTATCTTCTCTTATTCTTACTTTTTTTGCGAGCTCATCCCAAAGATGTTCAATGGGATTTAAATCTGGACTCTTGATATGGTCATCCTAGCATTTTAAACCCTTCTTCTTCAAGCTTACTATAGAGCTGTTTTAGTGATTTAGCACTATGCTTAGGATCGTTATCCTGTTGAAATATGAAGTTTGCATAATCTCAATGAAGTGCTTTAGCAGCTGGGATTGCAATATACATGTGTCCATTTTCATTCCCAGTGATCAAGTGTAATTTTCCAATTCCCTTTGATGAGAAGCAGCCCCACACATTGATTCCCCCACCTCCTTTTTTCACTGTTGGAATAAGGCATTCATTCTTATATTCTTCACCAATTTGTCTATTAACAATTTTTCTCCTTTTATCACTACCAAAAATTTTGAATCTGCTTTCATCACTCCATACAATTTTTTAGCAGTTCTTAGCATCCCAATTTTTGTGTTGAATAGCAAATTCTAATCGTGCTCTCACATTCTTTGACAATAAAAATTTTTCTTACTCTAGCAAATATTTTATTATCAGTTAACCTTCTTCTTGCTGTATCAGCACTAACTTTTGTTTCTCCCACTTTTACTAATTCTTTACTCAAGTCATTTGCTGTCATAAATCTATTCTCCAAAGCCAGAAATTTTAGATGCCTTACACCAAGCTCTGACAAAACCCTTTCTTCCAGTTCGTACTAACTAACAGGTACTTCCTTGGTTTAAAATACATTTCATATGGTATCTGACTGTACCTTCACTTATCTTCAGCATTTTTTTGCGATACTTGTATTGGAATAATTACCCATTTTAACAAGAGCAGCCAATTCTCCTAAGTCTTGGCTAGATAACTCACGTGTCTTAACCATCCTCTCAAATTGGAAATATGCAAGTAAAAATTTCATTGAACAGCATTAAAATGAACCTCTCCCTATCAAGGCTGACAGCACACTAAATTGGGCATAGTCTGTGCCACTAATTTCAAAATTAGAGGACTTTTAATTTAGCAATGCCAAAATATTGAAGAAATTCTAAGTCATTGTAATTAATTCCTATAAGGTGACAAAATATTGTATTTAATCTAATAATTATTGTATTATACTAATTTATTTGTGTTTTGTATAACAAATTACCATAAATATATTAAAATAAATTTTACAAAATTGCAAAAAATAAAGCTACCATTAATATCTGGATAATATTTCTCAATTTGTAAATACTTTTGCGGACCAGTGTGTGTGTGTATATATATATATATATATATATGGCTACGTCATGGCCAATGTTGTAACACCGCTTCCTGGAGATCAGCTAAGTTAAGCAACATTGGGTCTGGGTAGTAGTTGGATGGGAGACCATCCTCAGCACCCAGCTTATGTAGCGATCTGTGGTTTGGATCCCACGCAAAGCTGTAGGTCCCCTCCATCATAATGACCTTAGATGTTGCGAAAGAGGTCAAACCCCCCCAATTAAAAAAAAAAATTATATATATATATTAGTGGGGCTGTTTAACTTAAGTTTCGAGGAAAACCAGTTGTATGACAAAATCTAAATTCGTTATGAGGATTCTGATTGAGAGAAAGTTGATATTATCATGAGCTCAGGTCAATCATGGCAAATATTTCATCAGTTACATGCAATATGTTAAAACAGATCAACCAACCAACCAACCTATATATATCGGGTGGCCACAAAAAAACTTTACTTAATTGAAAGTTTAATAACTGCAACAATTCAAAACTTATGCGATTGAGATTTTGCACACATTAACAGATGCATATAATCTATAATTGCTGGAATTTTCAAATATGTAGGTTCTATAGTTTTGTTACAGTGAACAATTTAAAAGCATATGTCTAAAAATAGCATGCCTGGTGTGCATCTGACACGTACGTGCGCTAGCGTAGGCTAAACCTAATGTAGCGTAGTAGTATGAAGTGGATAGAGAACATCAGACACCACTTCACACCTCAATCTCCTTGGATTGCCTTGGGGGAGATTGTTGTATATGACAAGAGCAATGTGATCCTAGGCTCCAGGTTACTCATAGTAGTTTCCCAGTACGTTGGAAAATTTTAATTTATTTGAATTTATTTTCATATTTTCAGTGTGTAGGTTTTCTTGAAGAAAACAAGAGCTACACAGGAGATCAGGACCGGGTCTCCCCACTTCGGTGGTGGTGGTCGGGGAAGGAGGTTCAAGGAGGTCGTCTCTTGTGTGATGAATATCGCTGGAAAGAGTGATGCAGACCCTGTTGCGCGTGGGGACCGCCCACCCCACGCAGGCCAGGGTGGGATAGAGAGCAAACCAAGTTCTCAGGGCACTACTTACCCGGTAGAATCCACTTCTGTAGTAGGCTCAAGATCTAATCTTGATGCAATGCAACGGATGTTGGGCACAAACCGGAAGAAGGCTTTTCCTGTTGCGAGCGGTTCTGGTCAAACTGTCTCAGTCCAGAAAGGTAACTTATCGACTGCACAAACCAATATCACGGTTAGTAGTGATATAGAAGGTGAAGGAAGCGGAGAAGGACAGGTAAGGGAGGATTTAGGAGAAGTAGGAGAAGGTAGAGGAACGTTGAAACCACTTGTATTGGATACAGCTGGTGAGATTCCGCCCTTTTATATCCCTCGGGAGATCTTTGATAGGCTGAAAGGCCCACGTGACTATGTTGGATTGGGGGGAGCAATTCCAAAAAGTGGAAGTACTGAGGAATACCGGGGGGCATTCGAGTGGCTCCACTGTAGTGTGGGCCTCAATTATGAGGGATCTCTCAGTGAGCACATCCCAAAGACAGATGTTCTGTATATGTACAGAACATATACTCAGAGGAGTAGTAGATTTGTGCATGAAATTATCACAAATCAGATAATGATGAGGGGGAGGCGTACGAGCCACGAAGAACGTCACCGATTGCCCAAGATTCGAGTTACAGACGCAGAAGAGTACACAGTCTTTCAATGGCACAAACAAGGTGCCCTCCACGATGAAGGACTTATAGGTCATTTAGCTGAAGACTACTGCTATGTTTTGAACAGCCGTGCAGCCGTTCGAAACGCAGAAGTGGACTATCTGATATTTGGCCCCTTATCAGAAGATTTAGCAGAAGAAGAGCTTGGGAAGGTAGCTAACGAACTCATTAACAGCTGTATCTTAGTGGAATACTATGAGGAGCCTACTCCTGAGCGTCTGGTAGCGGAAGAATTACTGCTTAGTAATAGTGAGGAAGAAGCAAAGTATCCGCACGGGCTTGAGGGGGATGAGGCAGACCCGGACGACTCTGGAATTACTATTAGTCCTCAGGACTTTGAGGATTCTCCTAGCGAAAAAGAGGAGCATAAATACCAGCTCCACCCTGCTATTGCAGGCAAAATTTCAAGAACTTTAGAAGAGGGGAAAAAGTTCTTACAAATCCGCCTAGATGCAGGCGAAGAAGACATGATTCCCCCACAAGAAAGAGGGGCAGAAAGGGGAGTATACTGCCCTCTTCCCCAGTTCAAAACTTTTGATGACTATTACAACACAAGGGCACGTGAAGCAAAAGGGTATGGTGAAGACGTAGACCATCAAGAACTCTTCGACGAATGGTCTGGGTACGTGGAGGCATATGTCCGGAGAGGCTGGATAATTAAGGAGGTGACTGTTGCCTTCCTGCATTTGGGGGGGAAGTATCCATTCGGTAGTCATCTGGAATTTGAATGTTATAACCAACAACTATTGCCCACACCTTTAAACGTGTCTCTTCCTGATCTAGTGGGAACTCCTGAACCTAGCCCTCCCGTAAGCGGCACTGCATCTCCAGAACCATCAACTAGTAGCGTTCCATCTGAAATGGGACCTCCTACACATTCACCGCAGTCTGGTAGGCGCATGCTTACAGAGCGGATTCATGAAAGAATGAGGCTCGTGGAAAGGGGGGGAGCTTCAGTGGGAAAACGAACCCTAGATTTTGAGTCATCTGTTCCGAATGATAGGAAGAATACCATCACGGGATACCGTCACGTACAGAACAGTAAGGTGCCGAATGATTACCCTGAGGGTCAAATACTTCCTCAAATACCTACGGTGGAGGAATGGACAGGCGAAACAGACTACAATTTACAGTTTCCAAGCCCAACCACAGTTTATCCTCCCCACTGGTGGGGAAGGGCTCCTGACCCCAGAGACATTAGCGCTACGGACATGGAATTCTCCTTGCTTAATGAGGGAGAGCAGAAGAGGCTCTGCGCTAGTAAGAATTCCTTGGCCTTTTACGTTGGTCACCGCATGAGAAGAGATCCTAACCCCATATGATATTTGGCCAGGTCTTTACTTTTGAGGCCAGAATTGGAAGATATGAGTACCCCTGATACAGCGATTAAGAACACAACCTGGGCTCAAGGAGTTATGCCTACATATGCAGTCCCTACTTCCAATTCATTTGCACCCCTTCTCTTATTGGAAGAGGAAGTCTGTGAAAATGGGCCCAATGAACACGATGGTCATAATGACTTTTTGACCATACGTGCGGGAATCAAACGACGGGTAGGCCAGGAAACAGGCATAATTCGATCAAAAACAGATACCCAACTAACAAAACCCCGGGGAGCATTAGAAAAACCGGGACAGGTACCGTGGTCTGCTAGGCCACGTGAAATAGAGCCAAAGAAAGCCCAGAAGAAATCATTAAGTATCGAAAAACGCATCGATAACTATATGTCTGGCCGACAGCGTATTGCCACAAAGATCCGGACTATGAAAGAATCAGACCTTATAGAGATGATCTGTACAAGAAGACTCTTGAGGTTTACCATGGATAAAATTCGCCAACTTAGACCCGAGGTAATTGACTATGAAACTGCTGCAGCTTCGGGCGAACCAGGGAAAGTGCTAACAGCAGCAGTTTTGAATAGATTTTCCAAATGTGAAACTTTATACTACTTTATGACTGCCTGGTATACAACAAAAGGTATGACTCAGAAAATACCCCAGTCCACTGAAAGAGACTGGGTGCGTCAGTTAACTGGCGATAGAGACGTTGAGGCAAACCCCAGACCAGTTTATTCCAACATGTGTGAGGTAAATTCTGCAGCTGCATTGTCAGAACAGGAGTTTGATGAAGCACCTTCTACTGGTATGGAACAAGGGTTGACCTACTGGTCGGACCGCTACCTAGGGTGGGCACTAAGTGCTACTCAGCGAACGGGAACGGAGTATATTTCTAGTGCTCTCCGTTCGTTTACGGTTGAAACAGGAGTAGGGCTGAGTATTGCCAACCAATCTCTGCCTATTCAGGAGAGTTCAATCCACCCCCGTTCAACAATCGGGCCTGCTAATTGGGGTATAAACGGCAACCAAGCACCAATGGTTGCAGGTGGGCCTGTACCACCATTAGCCAGAATGTATGGAGTTAGAATATCCTTAACCCAACAAGTACGGAATCAGCTAGGCTCAGTGGCTAATGGTTTAGCCCGCGTGGCTATAGGAGCAGGAACACGGTTAGGGAGAATTGTAGTATCAAGCGGAACAGACAGATGGGCAGAAGTGATAAATGCTCCAGCAGGTGGGTGGGGCGCGGTGGCAGTGGGGGGTTGGATTGCTAATAACCTCGGCTTTCCTCTCACTATTGGCCAAGCTGGAGCAAACCCAGTGAATTGGTTTTGGCACGGAACCCCAGCACCGGCCGTGTGGGTTGGAGCTGCACATCAAATTATGATGAATGAAGAAAATTGTGAAAACCCCATCTTCACCGCTCAGTTTGTACGTGTTGTGGGAGGAGTGCCTATGGTCCACCCCTACCGACGGGGAATGTACGCACACGAAACGCCATCAAGGCAACCATGTTCCGTTGTGCATGTTGGAGTGAGGTACGATATACAGCGTGGACTTCCAACAGAAGAAACCGAAATGATGAGACAAGCAAAAGAGTGGTCAGCGGAGGGTACAGTAGTATCGCACCGTATAGATGTTGTAAATAACTCTGGCTATAGGAAACAGGATATAGCACACTTAGCACGGGTGGGACATGCAGAACATCTTTCAAATGATGCTATGGTAGTGAAGTTAGGAATGTGGGCAGGGGTGGCTCTACTTCGTGAAGGAGTGGGAGAAACCAGACGATCCCCACTTGAACTGCAGCTGGAACCTCTTACTCCTTGGGCACATTTGGAACCTGATGGGCCAGGGCAGATGAGAGTAGTAACAATCAACAACTCCCCTCTAGGTGTGGAAAACTGCGGGGGGGATGACCCTGCTTTCCCATGGTGTGGCTCAGTGGGCCATAGAAATAAAGGTCTATTGCGGTTTCACACAAGTACCAACTCTCTCCGTGGTGCTCACAATGTAGTGACCCTTCCCGCAGGGTGGGGAGAAGACCAAAATGGGCAAACAATGATGGCACTTTATATAGCACTACACTGTCCGTGGCCTTTATTTAACATCGGTTTGCTAATGAATACAATGGACATAGGTTTCATTCGCTTACAGCACTTCTTTTTTGATATCCTTTTACGTTTAATACCACGTGGCCCCTTCTTCCGGACAGCCCTCTTCTTCTTCCCGCCACCACGCATTTTTCTCTTTGCATCTTTGATGATTTCGTCTCGTGTACGCTTTAAATGTTTTTTTAGAGCTTCTTTAGGTTTAGCCTCAGCCAATATGTCTTCTGCAGTGTTAAGACCTGATTGTAGCGCTTGCCTTCCGAGGTATCTGGCACCCCTCTTCAGCAAAGGAACAGCCGTACGTAGTATGGATAAAAAAATGGACCCAAGTCCACTACCGCGCTGGTATCTCACCCCTCGATAGACGGTGAAAGGCTTTCTATCCATTATAACTCAGTGCGTCGAAAGTGTAGCTTCAATTGTTAAGCTCCCGTTACCGAATGGGAAGTTTTCACCCTCAATCGTTCTTATATATCGGGTGGCCACAAAAAAACTTTACTTAATTGAAAGTTTAATAACTGCAACAATTCAAAACTTATGCGATTGAGATTTTGCACACATTAACAGATGCATATAATCTATAATTGCTGGAATTTTCAAATATGTAGGTTCTATAGTTTTGTTACAGTGAACAATTTAAAAGCATATGTCTAAAAATAGCATGCCTGGTGTGCATCTGACACGTACGTGCGCTAGCGTAGGCTAAACCTAATGTAGCGTAGTAGTATGAAGTGGATAGAGAACATCAGACACCACTTCACACCTCAATCTCCTTGGATTGCCTTGGGGGAGATTGTTGTATATGACAAGAGCAATGTGATCCTAGGCTCCAGGTTACTCATAGTAGTTTCCCAGTACGTTGGTAAAATTTTAATTTATTTGAATTTATTTTCATATTTTCATATTTTCAGGTAACTTATCGACTGCACAAACCAATATCACGGTTAGTAGTGATATAGAAGGTGAAGGAAGCGGAGAAGGACAGGTAAGGGAGGATTTAGGAGAAGTAAGAGAGGGTAGAGGAACGTTGAAACCACTTGTATTGGATACAGCTGGTGAGATTCCGCCCTTTTATATCCCTCAGGAGATCTTTGATAGGCTGAAAGGCCCACGTGACTATGTTGGATTGGGGGGAGCAATTCCAAAAAGTGGAAGTACTGAGGAATACCGGGGGGCATTCGAGTGGCTCCACTGTAGTGTGGGCCTCAATTATGAGGTATCTCTCAGTGAGCACATCCCAAAGACAGATGTTCTGTATATGTACAGAACATATACTCAGAGGAGTAGTAGATTTGTGCATGAAATTATCACAAATCAGATAATGATGAGGGGGAGGCGTACGAGCCACGAAGAACGTCACCGATTGCCCAAGATTCGAGTTACAGACGCAGAAGAGTACACAGTCTTTCAATGGCACAAACAAGGTGCCCTCCACGATGAAGGACTTATAGGTCATTTAGCTGAAGACTACTGCTATGTTTTGAACAGCCGTGCAGCCGTTCGAAACGCAGAAGTGGACTATCTGATATTTGGCCCCTTATCAGAAGATTTAGCAGAAGAAGAGCTTGGGAAGGTAGCTAACGAACTCATTAACAGCTGTATCTTAGTGGAATACTATGAGGAGCCTACTCCTGAGCGTCTGGTAGCGGAAGAATTACTGCTTAGTAATAGTGAGGAAGAAGCAAAGCATCCGCACGGGCTTGAGGGGGATGAGGCAGACCCGGACGACTCTGGAATTACTATTAGTCCTCAGGACTTTGAGGATTCTCCTAGCGAAAAAGAGGAGCATAAATACCAGCTCCACCCTGCTATTGCAGGCAAAATTTCAAGAACTTTAGAAGAGGGGAAAAAGTTCTTACAAATCCGCCTAGATGCAGGCGAAGAAGACATGATTCCCCCACAAGAAAGAGGGGCAGAAAGGGGAGTATACTGCCCTCTTCCCCAGTTCAAAACTTTTGATGACTATTACAACACAAGGGCATGTGAAGCAAAAGGGTATGGTGAAGACGTAGACCATCAAGAACTCTTCGACGAATGGTCTGGGTACGTGGAGGCATATGTCCGGAGAGGCTGGATAATTAAGGAGGTGACTGTTGCCTTCCTGCATTTGGGGGGGAAGTATCCATTCGGTAGTCATCTGGAATTTGAATGTTATAACCAACAACTATTGCCCACACCTTTAAACGTGTCTCTTCCTGATCTAGTGGGAACTCCTGAACCTAGCCCTCCCGTAAGCGGCACTGCATCTCCAGAACCATCAACTAGTAGCGTTCCATCTGAAATGGGACCTCCTACACATTCACCGCAGTCTGGTAGGCGCATGCTTACAGAGCGGATTCATGAAAGAATGAGGCTTGTGGAAAGGGGGGGAGCTTCAGTGGGAAAACGAACCCTAGATTTTCAGTCATCTGTTCCGAATGATAGGAAGAATACCATCACGGGATACCGTCACGTACAGAACAGTAAGGTGCCGAATGATTACCCTGAGGTCAAATACTTCCTCAAATACCTACGGTGGAGGAATGGACAGGCGAAACAGACTAAATTTACAGTTTCCAAGCCCAACCACAGTTTATCCTCCCCACTGGTGGGGAAGGGCTCCTGACCCCAGAGACATTAGCGCTACGGACATGGAATTCTCCTTGCTTAATGAGGGAGAGCAGAAGAGGCTCTGCGCTAGTAAGAATTCCTTGGCCTTTTACGTTGGTCACCGCATGAGAAGAGATCCTAACCCCATATGATATTTGGCCAGGTCTTTACTTTTGAGGCCAGAATTGGAAGATATGAGTACCCCTGATACAGCGATTAAGAACACAACCTGGGCTCAAGGAGTTATGCCTACGTATGCAGTCCCTACTTCCAATTCATTTGCACCCCTTCTCTTATTGGAAGAGGAAGTCTGTGAAAATGGGCCCAATGAACACGATGGTCATAATGACTTTTTGACCATACGTGCGGGAATCAAACGACGGGTAGGCCAGGAAACAGGCATAATTCGATCAAAAACAGATACCCAACTAACAAAACCCCGGGGAGCATTAGAAAAACCGGGACAGGTACCGTGGTCTGCTAGGCCACGTGAAATAGAGCCAAAGAAAGCCCAGAAGAAATCATTAAGTATCGAAAAACGCATCGATAACTATATGTCTGGCCGACAGCGTATTGCCACAAAGATCCGGACTATGAAAGAATCAGACCTTATAGAGATGATCTGTACAAGAAGACTCTTGAGGTTTACCATGGATAAAATTCGCCAACTTAGACCCGAGGTAATTGACTATGAAACTGCTGCAGCTTCGGGCGAACCAGGGAAAGTGCTAACAGCAGCAGTTTTGAATAGATTTTCCAAATGTGAAACTTTATACTACTTTATGACTGCCTGGTATACAACAAAAGGTATGACTCAGAAAATACCCCAGTCCACTGAAAGAGACTGGGTGCGTCAGTTAACTGGCGATAGAGACGTTGAGGCAAACCCCAGACCAGTTTATTCCAACATGTGTGAGGTAAATTCTGCAGCTGCATTGTCAGAACAGGAGTTTGATGAAGCACCTTCTACTGGTATGGAACAAGGGTTGACCTACTGGTCGGACCGCTACCTAGGGTGGGCACTAAGTGCTACTCAGCGAACGGGAACGGAGTATATTTCTAGTGCTCTCCGTTCGTTTACGGTTGAAACAGGAGTAGGGCTGAGTATTGCCAACCAATCTCTGCCTATTCAGGAGAGTTCAATCCACCCCCGTTCAACAATCGGGCCTGCTAATTGGGGTATAAACGGCAACCAAGCACCAATGGTTGCAGGTGGGCCTGTACCACCATTAGCCAGAATGTATGGAGTTAGAATATCCTTAACCCAACAAGTACGGAATCAGCTAGGCTCAGTGGCTAATGGTTTAGCCCGCGTGGCTATAGGAGCAGGAACACGGTTAGGGAGAATTGTAGTATCAAGCGGAACAGACAGATGGGCAGAAGTGATAAATGCTCCAGCAGGTGGGTGGGGCGCGGTGGCAGTGGGGGGTTGGATTGCTAATAACCTCGGCTTTCCTCTCACTATTGGCCAAGCTGGAGCAAACCCAGTGAATTGGTTTTGGCACGGAACCCCAGCACCGGCCGTGTGGGTTGGAGCTGCACATCAAATTATGATGAATGAAGAAAATTGTGAAAACCCCATCTTCACCGCTCAGTTTGTACGTGTTGTGGGAGGAGTGCCTATGGTCCACCCCTACCGACGGGGAATGTACGCACACGAAACGCCATCAAGGCAACCATGTTCCGTTGTGCATGTTGGAGTGAGGTACGATATACAGCGTGGACTTCCAACAGAAGAAACCGAAATGATGAGACAAGCAAAAGAGTGGTCAGCGGAGGGTACAGTAGTATCGCACCGTATAGATGTTGTAAATAACTCTGGCTATAGGAAACAGGATATAGCACACTTAGCACGGGTGGGACATGCAGAACATCTTTCAAATGATGCTATGGTAGTGAAGTTAGGAATGTGGGCAGGGGTGGCTCTACTTCGTGAAGGAGTGGGAGAAACCAGACGATCCCCACTTGAACTGCAGCTGGAACCTCTTACTCCTTGGGCACATTTGGAACCTGATGGGCCAGGGCAGATGAGAGTAGTAACAATCAACAACTCCCCTCTAGGTGTGGAAAACTGCGGGGGGGATGACCCTGCTTTCCCATGGTGTGGCTCAGTGGGCCATAGAAATAAAGGTCTATTGCGGTTTCACACAAGTACCAACTCTCTCCGTGGTGCTCACAATGTAGTGACCCTTCCCGCAGGGTGGGGAGAAGACCAAAATGGGCAAACAATGATGGCACTTTATATAGCACTACACTGTCCGTGGCCTTTATTTAACATCGGTTTGCTAATGAATACAATGGACATAGGTTTCATTCGCTTACAGCACTTCTTTTTTGATATCCTTTTACGTTTAATACCACGTGGCCCCTTCTTCCGGACAGCCCTCTTCTTCTTCCCGCCACCACGCATTTTTCTCTTTGCATCTTTGATGATTTCGTCTCGTGTACGCTTTAAATGTTTTTTTAGAGCTTCTTTAGGTTTAGCCTCAGCCAATATGTCTTCTGCAGTGTTAAGACCTGATTGTAGCGCTTGCCTTCCGAGGTATCTGGCACCCCTCTTCAGCAAAGGAACAGCCGTACGTAGTATGGATAAAAAAATGGACCCAAGTCCACTACCGCGCTGGTATCTCACCCCTCGATAGACGGTGAAAGGCTTTCTATCCATTATAACTCAGTGCGTCGAAAGTGTAGCTTCATTGTTAAGCTCCCGTTACCGAATGGGAAGTTTTCACCCTCAATCGTTCTTATATATCGGGTGGCCACAAAAAAACTTTACTTAATTGAAAGTTTAATAACTGCAACAATTCAAAACTTATGCGATTGAGATTTGCACACATTAACAGATGCATATAATCTATAATTGCTGGAATTTTCAAATATGTAGGTTCTATAGTTTTGTTACAGTGAACAATTTAAAAGCATATGTCTAAAAATAGCATGCCTGGTGTGCATCTGACACGTACGTGCGCTAGCGTAGGCTAAACCTAATGTAGCGTAGTAGTATGAAGTGGATAGAGAACATCAGACACCACTTCACACCTCAATCTCCTTGGATTGCCTTGGGGGAGATTGTTGTATATGACAAGAGCAATGTGATCCTAGGCTCCAGGTTACTCATAGTAGTTTCCCAGTACGTTGGTAAAATTTTAATTTATTTGAATTTATTTTCATATTTTCATATTTTCAGGTAACTTATCGACTGCACAAACCAATATCACGGTTAGTAGTGATATAGAAGGTGAAGGAAGCGGAGAAGGACAGGTAAGGGAGGATTTAGGAGAAGTAAGAGAGGGTAGAGGAACGTTGAAACCACTTGTATTGGATACAGCTGGTGAGATTCCGCCCTTTTATATCCCTCAGGAGATCTTTGATAGGCTGAAAGGCCCACGTGACTATGTTGGATTGGGGGGAGCAATTCCAAAAAGTGGAAGTACTGAGGAATACCGGGGGGCATTCGAGTGGCTCCACTGTAGTGTGGGCCTCAATTATGAGGTATCTCTCAGTGAGCACATCCCAAAGACAGATGTTCTGTATATGTACAGAACATATACTCAGAGGAGTAGTAGATTTGTGCATGAAATTATCACAAATCAGATAATGATGAGGGGGAGGCGTACGAGCCACGAAGAACGTCACCGATTGCCCAAGATTCGAGTTACAGACGCAGAAGAGTACACAGTCTTTCAATGGCACAAACAAGGTGCCCTCCACGATGAAGGACTTATAGGTCATTTAGCTGAAGACTACTGCTATGTTTTGAACAGCCGTGCAGCCGTTCGAAACGCAGAAGTGGACTATCTGATATTTGGCCCCTTATCAGAAGATTTAGCAGAAGAAGAGCTTGGGAAGGTAGCTAACGAACTCATTAACAGCTGTATCTTAGTGGAATACTATGAGGAGCCTACTCCTGAGCGTCTGGTAGCGGAAGAATTACTGCTTAGTAATAGTGAGGAAGAAGCAAAGCATCCGCACGGGCTTGAGGGGATGAGGCAGACCCGGACGACTCTGGAATTACTATTAGTCCTCAGGACTTTGAGGATTCTCCTAGCGAAAAAGAGGAGCATAAATACCAGCTCCACCCTGCTATTGCAGGCAAAATTTCAAGAACTTTAGAAGAGGGGAAAAAGTTCTTACAAATCCGCCTAGATGCAGGCGAAGAAGACATGATTCCCCCACAAGAAAGAGGGGCAGAAAGGGGAGTATACTGCCCTCTTCCCCAGTTCAAAACTTTGATGACTATTACAACACAAGGGCATGTGAAGCAAAAGGGTATGGTGAAGACGTAGACCATCAAGAACTCTTCGACGAATGGTCTGGGTACGTGGAGGCATATGTCCGGAGAGGCTGGATAATTAAGGAGGTGACTGTTGCCTTCCTGCATTTGGGGGGGAAGTATCCATTCGGTAGTCATCTGGAATTTGAATGTTATAACAAACAACTATTGCCCACACCTTTAAACGTGTCTCTTCCTGATCTAGTGGGAACTCCTGAACCTAGCCCTCCCGTAAGCGGCACTGCATCTCCAGAACCATCAACTAGTAGCGTTCCATCTGAAATAGGACCTCCTACACATTCACCGCAGTCTGGTAGGCGCATGCTTACAGAGCGGATTCATGAAAGAATGAGGCTTGTGGAAAGGGGGGGAGCTTCAGTGGGAAAACGAACCTAGATTTTCAGTCATCTGTTCCGAATGATAGGAAGAATACCATCACGGGATACCGTCACGTACAGAACAGTAAGGTGCCGAATGATTACCCTGAGGGTCAAATACTTCCTAAAATACCTACGGTGGAGGAATGGACAGGCGAAACAGACTACAATTTACAGTTTCCAAGCCCAACCACAGTTTATCCTCCCCACTGGGGGGAAAGGGCTCCTGACCCAGAGACATTAGCGCTACGGACATGGCATTCTCCTGCTTAATGAGGGAGAGCAGAAGAGGCTCTGCGCTAGTAAGAATTCCTTGGCCTTTTACGTTGGTCACCGCATGAGAAGAGATCATAACCCCATAGGATATTTGGCCAGGTCTTTACTTTTGAGGCCAGAATTGGAAGATATGAGTACCCCTGATACAGCGATTAGGAGCACAACCTGGGCTCAAGGAGTTATGCCTACATATGCAGTCCCTACTTCCAATTCATTTGCACCCCTTCTCTTATTGGAAGAGGAAGTCTGTGAAAATGGGCCCAACGAACACGATGGTCATAATGACTTTTTGACCATACGTGCGGGAATCAAACGACGGGTAGGCCAGGAAACAGGCATAATTCGATCAAAAACAGATACCCAACTAACAAAACCCGGGGAGCATTAGAAAAACCGGGACAGGTACCGTGGTCTGCTAGGCCACGTGAAATAGAGCCAAAGAAAGCCCAGAAGAAATCATTAAGTATCGAAAAACGCATCGATAACTATATGTCTGGCCGACAGCGTATTGCCACAAAGATCCGGACTATGAAAGAATCAGACCTTATAGAGATGATCTGTACAAGAAGACTCTGAGGTTTACCATGGATAAAATTCGCCAACTTAGACCCGAGGTAATTGACTATGAAACTGCTGCAGCTTCGGGCGAACCAGGGAAAGTGCTAACAGCAGCAGTTTTGAATAGATTTTCCAAATGTGAAACTTTATACTACTTTATGACTGCCTGGTATACAACAAAAGGTATGACTCAGAAAATACCCCAGTCCACTGAAAGAGACTGGGTGCGTCAGTTAACTGGCGATAGAGACGTTGAGGCAAACCCCAGACCAGTTTATTCCAACATGAGTGAGGTAAATTCTGCAGCTGCATTGTCAGAACAGGAGTTTGATGAAGCACCTTCTACTGGTATGGAAACAAGGGTTGACCTACTGGTCGGACCGCTACCTAGGGTGGGCACTAAGTGCTACTCAGCGAACGGGAACGGAGTATATTTCTAGTGCTCTCCGTTCGTTTACGGTTGAAACAGGAGTAGGGCTGAGTATTGCCAACCAATCTCTGCATTCAGGAGAGTTCAATCCACCCCCGTTCAACAATCGGCCTGCTAATTGGGGTATAAACGGCAACCAAGCACCAATGGTTGCAGGTGGGCCTGTACCACCATTAGCCAGAATGTATGGAGTTAGAATATCCTTAACCCAACAAGTACGGAATCAGCTAGGCTCAGTGGCTAATGGTTTAGCCCGCGTGGCTATAGGAGCAGGAACACGGTTAGGGAGAATTGTAGTATCAAGCGGAACAGACAGATGGGCAGAAGTGATAAATGCTCCAGCAGGTGGGTGGGGCGCGGTGGCAGTGGGGGGTTGGATTGCTAATAACCTCGGCTTTCCTCTCACTATTGGCCAAGCTGGAGCAAACCCAGTGAATTGGTTTTGGCACGGAACCCCAGCACCGGCAGTGTGGGTTGGAGCTGCACATCAAATTATGATGAATGAAGAAAATTGTGAAAACCCCATCTTCACCGCTCAGTTTGTACGTGTTGTGGGAGGAGTGCCTATGGTCCACCCCTACCGACGGGGAATGTACGCACACGAAACGCCATCAAGGCAACCATGTTCCGTTGTGCATGTTGGAGTGAGGTACGATATACAGCGTTGCCATATATATCGTTGCCATAAACGTCCTGAATGTTTCGCGTTGCTTCAGTAGCACTATTCCCTTTTTTGAACTCGTAAAGCATTATATGCTCTTCTGATACCGCCATGTTTATGAGGGGTTTACATAAAGCAAAACATCTTCACTGGTCAAGGTCTGTAAAGTATGTAGCGAAACACGATAGATCTCTTAGATATAACCTTCGGAAAATTTATGCTTAAACCGAGTATGACTAGTTTAAACTTAATCTATCGTAAAAAACGACATTACGTATGGGATGACCTGATATATTATCACTAAAATAAAAAGTGCGGATACTTATTGAAGTACCCTCGTGTGTGTGTGTATATATATATATATATATATAATTTTTATTTTTCTTCGACTCCTTAATACTGTAGTGATTAATTCATTTCTTCATCTTCAGATGAATATGGAAAAGGGTGATCAGAAACATAATTTCCTTAAAACTTGTGAAACGGTTGTCCCTACCAACAAGAACTTTCCGCATGAAATTTCTAACATTGAAGGTTGTGAAACTGATAGTGTTCGAGAGGATAAACTTTTGAAATGTACAGTGTGTAGTTACTGGGCCAAGCAGCCGTCTCATCTTGTAGCGCACTTGAGGACGCACTCCGCTACCAAGCCGTTTAAATGTAGTTTGTGTTTATATTGTACTAACTCTAAGGTTCGTCTTCTAACACACGCGAAGGCCCACACCGGAGGAAAGCCTTACCAATGCAGCAAGTGTCCCTATCGTGCTGCGCTGAAATTTAATATGGAGAAGCACGAGAAGAATTGTGAGGGGAAGACAATTTCTCAGCCATATAGATGCTCCATTTGTCCCTACAGTACAGCGAAAAATTCGGCATTAGAACGCCACGTGAAAGCCCATGCGGGCAAGAAACACTTCGTATGCGCCTCTTGCACTCATAAAACGACGAGGAAGAGTTTACTGCGTGATCACGTAACCTCTAAACATAGAAAGGATTTGAAGGTGTGATTTATTTTTTTGTTTTTCCCCTGATTTTCACTTTCAAACAATTTTTTCTGAAGAAATTTTTAATTCCACTTCCTTTAACAGCCAAACCAGAATATATTCGCAGGGTGTCCTATGACCGTATATTTACTATATTTGTTGTTTTAAATTCCGGCTGCGTCGTGGCTAATGTAATACCGCTTCCTGTCACTCAACGAAATTAAATGACATTGGATCTCGAGAGTGGTTGGATGGGAGCCGTCTTCTACGTTCTGGTTATGTAGCGACCCGAGGTTTGGATCCCACGTAAAGTTGTATGAATGTGCTACAGCATCCTTATATTCGCCTATGCCTTCAAAGGTTTGTATTAAGGGGCAAAGTAAGTTATTTTATATATCCTGAATCCAGTTGGAGGGTCCCCTTGTTTGTGAACTGAATTGTATCCGTAAGAAGTCTGGACAACGTCACAGTTATGGAAACCAGAAGAACAATTCCCGAGTTAGTTTACCTTCGTTGACACTGCTTCAGTAACTTTTTTTTTTCTTTTTTACCTCGGTTAATTACGTTATCTTGGAATGTTACTTTCGAATAAAATATCCGACTCTTATGAGGTAATGCTTATAATTTATTTAGAAAGTTGTTAGCTATGTATTTACAGTGAATGGAAACACTTAAATCAGTTTAATTTAATTAACTCTGTGACATTTTGCAAAAAAAAAAAAAAAAAAAAAAAATTTAAGCGAGTAATTAGAGGGGTGGGGTTATATTTCGGTGCTACTATAGTATGCTGTCTACGTACGATTGGTTAGGTTTATTCATATTTTCGTTAAAACTAACGAACATATCATGACTACATTGGGATGTAAAGAAGCAATTAGTAAACGAGATAAGAAACTATAGTAGCTCCAATATTTCTTAAGCCGAGACTAAGTAAAATCTTAAATAGGGGTGCGCCGGGTAGATTTTACTATCCGGCCGGATAATTAAAAGGACTTAAATCCTCACAACACTGAATCTTTACTAGTAAAGGCAGCATTTCTTCATGCTTCTTTGAAAGTACCAGTATCACGAGTGGAACTGGCTTATTTGTTTTGTTCCGATACTCTTTCTATGCTACTATATTTCACAACTACCCATAATGTTGAGGGAATGGTGATACGAGTTAAGGACATCGCCATTTTTTCCGTCCAACGTTGCCGCGTCTCGAAAATTCTGAATTTCAACAAATTTTCTGGAAAACAATTTAAGATATTTTCACAAAAAACTTTCAACAATTAAGAAAATCTATAGAAATATATAAACAAACTATCTCGATTTTTGCCTCGAGGTGAAATGCTGCTTTTTCTTAATCATAATGGTCGAAAGTTTAAATATAGATTTAAGGAGTAAGATGTTGTCGCCTGTTTTGTATGTCAACTTAAATGGAGCAGTACCTTATCCGGTGTACCCCTAATCTTAAAATTATGGATAACTAACTTAACGACTAAGTTAAAAAAGTTAGATTTACGACAACTTAAATTTACTACTGCAGCCAGACACTGGACCAAGACCTGGCCTCTGCGGCCTCAAAGCCGGCTGGAAAGGCCTTGGGAAGCTTTTTGGAATCCTGAATTTTTGTCATGTACTTTTCAATTGCTTTTCTTTGGAAAGATCTATACATTTAATTTAATGTATGAAAGAAATGTAATTACTCTGAAAATTGTTTTTATTTTTTTGAATCAGTCATGTCAAGGTTAAAATGGACTTTGAGATGCCCTATTGTTTCAACCTCTCAGGAATCAGCAACTTTAGGGTCTTGTAACGCTTTCAATGAATTAACTTGCTGCCGCCAATTATTCTCAAATGACGAATTGATGTCAATACGTATTTCGATGAGTACCATAATTAACCTAACGTAATCACATAATAACGGTGCTAAGTACTTACGGCCTCATAAGGCCTCCCTCAAAAGCCCTTGGTCTCAGTCTCGGGGCTTTCTGAAGGACTCGGCCTAATGTCTGACTGCAGCAGCATAACTAAACAATCGGGCACAGAGCCTGCGTTGATAAAGTACATGAGAAGAGCAAAGAACCCATAAATTGAAGCGCTATCTTTCATAACTTCCAGACGTGGAAATAGTAGTAGTTAGAAGTCCACGTACTTTACGAGGGGCCTCGAGTGTACGCACTAAAATTTTCTTTTCTGGATTTGGGCGGAGTGATTCATAAAATTTACTATAATTTAAGGGAATTGGAATGGAGATCTTTCGGGGGTCCACCGATGAAAGTTGTAACTTGACCAGTTGGAACAAATTGTGGGTCATTTCGACCAATCGAAATAAAATCATCTGAGGCAGTACTACTGTGAAGTAAAACTAAATCTGAATCGTAGCGTTCATGAGTGTCTTAGACAGTTTGTCCATGTGATAGATCACAAAGGATGTCATCAGCAACGTCAAGCGTTATTCATTTTCATGAACTAAAGGAAATGAATTGTTAGTCATATCCCCTCACGCACATGGAGATGTGCCATAAAATAAATTGGATTCAGAGGGGTCTGAATCATCAAGAAGTTATTCTTGGGAACAGGGCTGCCATTGCTAGGTTTTTTCACCCAGATCTGGGTTTTTCAACACTCCTGGGTTTCTTGGTTTTAATTTTAAAAATTTCATGAAATCTGGTTTTTTTTTAGGCTTAAAGTAAAGCAGACAAATAAAATGTACCAAATTTTACCACTAAATAAAATATAATGCAACAACGCTTTGTTTGGTAATATCAAAGCGGTTTTTTAAATGCTATGACAGTAAAGCTGCATGATTGTAAGGGGGATGTTGGTTGTGCAAAACGCAAAAATTCTCGACTCCAGGGTTACCATCTGGTATTATTAATAACGAAATCTGAGCAAATTTGGTAATGAAAAAGCAATTTTGTATTTAAAAATTTATTTGGTATTCTGGTAATGAAATGAGCTAAATTTGGTAATGCATAAATAAGAATGTGAGAAAAATTGAGTTCCATTAAACACTGCATTTCAGAAACATGTTACAACAAATCATTGCTTAAATGTTTCGATCAATTTTACTAATTATTCAGTTCTGAGTATTTATATATACTGATACAAATTTGTTAAAACGATAGTGATGTTTAAAGCAAATCGCAGTTATAAATTTACCGTTTAACTGACTTTGGAGCTTACTCTGAATAATTGTAGACATCGTACGAACATGTTGCAGTTTATTTAGTCATGGGCGGGCATTAGCCTGCATTGCGAGTACGTGCAATTTTCGCTTGATTTATATTTTGTCATAGTAAATTGCATTGAAATTTGAATGAATATATATACTTAAATACAATTTAACAATAAATTGCTTCATTTGGTACTAAATTTTTTTTTTTAAATGGTATTGGTGATCTGGGTTTTTTTGAGGATTATCTAAGTTTTTTTTAGTGTAAGATCTGTGTTTTCTTTCATTAAGTCAGTGGCAGCCCTGCTTGGGAATACTGTTAGTCGAAAGATTCATTTGCGAGAGGTTCGTCAGGAAACTAACTGGAGTCAGGGAAATATGAAGCATTGATGAATTTGTTGGAGTCGCATGAATCGAAGGATTCAGTTGAAATATCCTCAGGTTCGTCTTTCCAAAGAAGAAATGCCAAATTGTGTTAGAATTTCCAATGAATCATTGGTCGTTTAGATTAAAAGTTAATTTTTTGTTGTGGAAAAAATCTCCAATGGGCAGATCTACGTCGGGCACATATCCGAATTACCGTATTAAAAAATGTTTCATTGAAACCATGGTAATTAAAATATAAAGAGACGGTGATGTTTCTTAAAGGGATAAAAGCGTAGCCTTCCTCGTGGTTATAACGTATATGAGGCGGCTTCATATTTAGTGGAAACTGTAAACAGACAAAAACGGAAGTAGGCGCCAACTATTGGAAAAAGTGGGGTGTTAAAAAATACGAACAAATCAATTCTTCAAGAAGTCTTCCATATCTACGATGAAATGAGGAGCATCGGGATAATCCGAATCTATTGTACAGGGTATCCGAAAAGTTCCTATCTATTTTGCAGAAAGATACTATGAATAGATAGGGACTTCTCGGACACCTTGTATTTAAAGTAGTAGAATGAGAGAACAATTGAGACCATACCTTTTTCCGACGTGGTAGGGGTGTCGTCCTAGCGAAGTATCTTCTTCCGACTTGTGTTTCTTAGACAACAGTGATTTTCATCATGTGACCCGTACTGTGGAACGGAACGATGAACGTGCGAGATTGCGTATGCCAACGATCCCTGAAAGTCTTCAGATGTCTTGGATTACTGCTAACTTCACAAACAAGTCTCCTAATTATCCTAAGTCAGTTCGGTGGTCGACCACTCCTGGCTCTTTACTTTATCTGCGCCCTAAATGATGCCTAAAATGCAAAGGTTATCAATCGCATTAAAGTAATATCACTACGTTCATACTAGGAATGTTACCTTATACGGAAGGAAATATGCAAGTAAATTACCTTCGTTAAACAAATTTGACGATACATAAATGGCTCGCTTACTTTCACGCAGTCCCTTATTGGTAGGATAGTGTTGCCAGATACACACAAGGTTTGTCATGTGTAAGTACAAAACATTCTCATGCTACAGCGATACAAATAGATTGTAATGTTATAATGGATGAGTTCACACACACGTGTGTGTGTGTATATATATATACACACACATATACAGGGTGTCCCATAAGTCCGGCATCATAGGAAATTCATATTTTTCTATTTCTACAAACCATAATTCATATGCTCGGGATGCTAATTTCCCGTCCACCATTCTGTTCAGTGACGAGGCTGTTTTTTATGGAAATGGTGAGGTAAATCGACAGAACACCCACTACTGGTCTCAAAACAACCCTCACTGGCAGGGCTGCCAATGCTGGGGTTTTCCCCCCAGATCTGGGGTTTTCACCCGTCATCTGGGTTTCTGGGTTTTTATTTTACAAATAGCTTGAAAACTGGGTTTTTTTACTAATTTTGTTAATAAATTATCTAAAATAACTTTTCTATATTTATGAATACCAAAGCTTGCCCAAACACGATGGCTTTCTCGAGAAACCGTAATCACAGAAATATTAGAACAATTTGATGCTCTACTTCTTTGTTTTCAAGCAGAATCAGAAGTTGACAAAGTTGATGGAGCCAAGAAAATTTATGATGTATTAAACAACCGCGGAACGAAACACATGTTCTTTCTTCAATATGTGCTGCAAAAGATAAATCTCATGAATGTTGAATTTCAATCGGAGCACTTCCGATTGCATATTTTATATTCAATGGTATCTTCAGAGTATAAAAACATATTGAGTTTCTTCATTAAAAATGAAGTATTAAATAACACTAAATTATCAGAAATTGACCCTAACAAAGAGAGTAACTTCAAAAGTGTTAATGATGTATACCTTGGAGGTAAGGCAATGGCACAATTAATTAATGACCCTTTAGTAATGAAAGCAGTGTTAAAAGATTTAAGACTGATTGTTTAAAATTCCTAGTGGAATTATCTAACCAAATAAGGAAGAGGTTTAATTTAGTGAAGATGGAGTTATTGCAAAGTTAAATGTTCTGGATCCGAAGGTAGCTCATGCTCATAACACTTCTCCAACTTCCATCATTCCACTAGCTATTCATTTTCCGTCCGTTGTACCTGAAAGTAAACTAAATGACCTTGATGACCAGTGGAGGAGTTATAGTCTTATGGCAGACGAACTACTACCTTCTATTGACAACATACCAGAATATTGGTACAAATTGAGAAATATTAGAGATGGACTTGATAATCCAAAATATGATGTACTTTCCAATTTCATGACTACCTTAACTATATTACCACATTCATCAGCATGCGTTGAAAGGATATTTTCACAAGTTAATTGCGTAAAAACAAGAAACACAAACTCGTTAAAAGCAGATACTGTTAGAGATGATTGCTGGCAAAACAGCTTATCACCAGAAAGAGTTTGGATTGCACTTCCTGGGATCCCGAAAAAACACTAATCAAGAATTTGGAAGAGGGAGCTGTAAGCAGAAGATATTTGGAGAGAATTAAACGGCAAAAAGAAAATAACGAGTCGGTCACGATCAGAGGAGCAGCCGAAGAAGAGGAAGAGTTATAATTTGGGATTCACACACATAAAGTAAGTAAAGACTTATTTTTTTTCTTTTAAATATTGTATTTTTACAATCTGGTTTTTTTTTAATCAGTATGGGTTTTTCTGCAGAGTTGATCTGGGGTTTTCTCTAAAATTTCATTGGCAGCCCTGCTCACTGGTATACCTCTTCAAAGGAACAAGGTTCATCTCGGGTGATGGTATGGTGTGGCATTTGGAAGGATCGCATCATAGGCCCCCTCTTTTTTGATGAACATGTCACTGGAGGCACCTACCTACGTATGCTCAAGGAAGAAGCATTTCCCAGTGTCTTGAACGAAGAAGGAAATTTCCCAACATGGTTCCAGCAAGAGGGCGCTCCTGCACATTACAGTACCCAAGTAAGGGAATACCCGTACCAACAATTCCCTTGTCATTGGATAGGACGTCGAGGGCCTGTGGAATGGCTAGCTAGAAGCCCGGATCTCACGCCACTAGATTTTTATCTCTGGGGCCACTTGAAAGCGCTGGTATACGCAGAGAAAATTAGGAGTGTTGAACATTTGCGGCAGCGTATTATTGGGGTATGTAACAGCATTAATCCTGACATCATTCACCGTGTGCTTGCTGCCACCTCTCGTCTGAATTTGTGTATTGAAAACAATGGTGGACATATTGAGCACGTTCTGTAAATAAAAATTTTTGTTTTGCCTTTTTTTTTTTTTTTTATATGGTGCCGGACTTGTGGGACACCCTGTATGTATATATATATATATATATATTATACTGTAACTGCAAACACGCAGTATAATTAATGTAAAGAACGACGCTTGTATAGGAGAATGTTCCGCGCAAGATGAGAGAGAGAGAACGAAACAAATGAAAAAATGTGTGTGTATATATATATATAAACCCCTCCGTCTGGGGCCTTGGTTCGAAGTCGACAGGGGTTCTGGTTAGGAGGTAGCAATGGACTTGTTACTCGCAGTGGTTTCTTCCATAGTGATTCGGAGGATTCTGGGAGGCTTACCAAATTCTCTGAAGGTTCCCCCGATTCTTCTTACACTGCGTTCGAACTTATTAAGCAGATTACATTTTCTCCAATGTTTTCAAAAGTTTTTCCCCGATTTCAATGAAATTTGTAGCAAATAATCACTATATATAGCAGCATTGATGGTTGCTACGTAACCATTCACACAACAATATAGCGTTGCCAGACGTACGATAATTTCACCCTAAAATCGATCTACGATACCATTTCCTATTATCGTACGGTTTGTACGATAATTTTGGGTTGGAAATTTGTCAACTTGATATTCTATAAAAACTAATATTTTTTAAATTAATTAATTAATAATTCTAATAATAATAATAATAATTCTCTCTTATTTTGTTTATATATTATAAAACTACTAAATTTGTAAAAATAAAATTTATATTTTGTAATATATATTTTAAAAAATATAAATAAAAATCTACCAACCCTAATGTTGTAGCAGTGTTAATATAACTTATATTCACATAATTTCCTTGGTTCATTATCCAGTTGGGAGGTATGAAGTGCAGATGCATTTACTGATTTTAGCAAGTATTTCTAGTCAGATAAGGCAGTAATCACAGTACTCCAAGAAAAGGTCAGTCTCCTTTTTAAAGACCTTCTCCTTTCATTCATGGAAAGAGACACTGTAATAAAGACAGAACTCAGTGGTATAGATCCTGCTGGGCATGATAAACATCTTAGGAACAATGAAATGTACTTAGGTGTTAAAGTGTTACAAACACTTAAAGACCCTAGTGTAAATGACAACAAAACTCAGCTACGGGATTTTTTCAGCAATGTCGAAACTTCCTAGTAGTAGGATGCAGTGAAATAAAGAAGAAAAAAAAGATGATTTCAGTGACAGTGTAATCTCAAAACTGTGCCATCTTACACAACAAAAAATGCTGTGTCATCAGATTTTAAGAAAGCATCACCTTCTTTATTGTCCCTCACTGCTGAACTTCCTTTGATCGTGTCACCAAATGATATGTCATTAATGCAGAAGTTAGATAACCAGTGGCGAATGATGCCAATGTATTGTGAGAAATTAACCTTTGATGAAGTAGTCACCTGATAAATTCGGAGTCACCTGATAAATTCTGGGCTGTAGTGTTGCATAGAGCCATATTTAGTAAATCTGGCAAAGTTTGCATTGACCACACACAGTTTATCACATTCAAATGCCGAGTGTGAGAGAGTATTCAGCAAAGTTAATCTCTTCAAAACTAAGCAAAGAAATAAATTGAAAACTGTTACTGTTAACGGAGCTATCCTCTCATCTGAGTGTTTAAAGAGGTCAGGGTCATGTGTAAATTTTGTCCCCTCTAATGATATGCTGGCTCGCATGTCTAGTGCACAATTGTATGAAAAGTATCAAATATATGTTTGTAATAAAATTTAATAATTTGTAATAAAAATT
Organism: Bathynomus jamesi; assembly: GCA_023014485.1. Lineage (NCBI taxonomy): Eukaryota > Metazoa > Arthropoda > Malacostraca > Isopoda > Cirolanidae > Bathynomus > Bathynomus jamesi. Next base: position 282,355 of record JAJOZX010005281.1, read on the forward strand.
GTAAATAATTTGTAATATGTTTGTAATAAAACGTTACAAATACGTGTTTGCATTATGACATTTGTGTTTATATTTTTCCTTACTTTGCCACTGATAAGATAACTTACTATTTCTCAAAAAGCTGCGCATATTACCTATTACCTCCTTTAAAAGTATCATAATATGAGCTTTTAATCTTTATTTCGAAACATCAGTCATGGTTTAGTAATATATTTGGATTTTAATTCATCAAAGTATGGAAGTGTACGATACTGCAGAGTATTAATCGATAATTATATACAATAATATTGTTGAAAAAACGATAATTTTGGGGTGTGTACGATAATTCTCATCTTGAAATCTGGCAACACTGCAACAATAACCACCCAATTTCACAGTCTAATTTCGTCGTATTTGCTGCCGGAAGCTGTTTATTTATAAATTAAAACCAGACCTAAATTCTGATGAATCATCAGTATATCTGCTGTGTTTTGGTTAAGGTACTTGTTTATTTTATTTACTTACTTTTTAGTTTTAATGCTTTTATATTTTCGTAGCTACTTTTTATAATTGTAACTTTTTAATTTCATCTATTTACCTTTTAGTTCTAATGTTTTACATTTTCTTAGCTACTTTTTATAATTTTAACTATTTTAAATTGTTAAGCAACCTGCAATTTCTATGCGATTTGGCATGTAATTGCTTTAGCCCTGAAGATGGAATTAGTGCATTCCGAAACGTTGGTACTGATTAACCCTTGAAGGATGTTTATTTTTTCTCTGGTGTTCCTGTTTATTATATATAGAGTGAACCAAAAGTAGGTGGACAGTAAATGATAACGTTTATTTTGAGAATACATATTTAATTTTTTTGTATACTATAATACAAAATAAAATTTAAATAAATTTAGTTATAATACTTAATATAATATAACACAAACACCAATGTTATAATGAACACCATAGTTATAATATAATATAACACAAGCCGTATTCAACCTACTGTCCACCTACTTTTGGTTCACCGTGTATATATATATATATATATATATATATATATATATGGAAAACTGATGAGTGGGTAGTTGGGAGGTAACGAAAATGGTTCACTGAGTAGGTAGGTAGTTAATCTAACAATTATTAAATTCCTTTTATGTCAATAACTGGGTGGATGAAACCAATTGGTTGCTCACCAGAGTTATTCTCCACACTAGTATTTATATACTGTGTGGGAGGAGCGTGCTCGGTAATGGAGATACATTACCGCTCAACCAACCGAGGAAAAAACCAAGACAACGCTGATGGAAAAAGCCCCGCGAAGAGGAGAACAAAGGAGTACGAAAACGAAGAACGGGGCGAGAGGACGCACCAGCAAGTGCGCTCTCGACAATTACACAACCGGAGAAGGGAGACACTCCAATAACAAACAGTAAGTGACTAATTGAGTTTTTAACCCAGTAATTTAATCACATTAAATTAAGCTGGGTCAGACAAGTTAGGCCTACATTGTGGCCTAAGACCCAGCATCAACTCATAGCTTAACAAAGGTGAAGGTAGATTGCCCTAACCTAAATTGGTGAGGAATCCTACTGTGGACCTCAATTTATCTGCCCGCTCTGGACCATTTCCGGAATCTCTAGGCTGACCCCTCTAGGCTAGACTTGATCTACTCTATAGTTAGACTGGAGATATAAGGGGTGGGTTAATTGTGGACCAATTCAAACAGAGCATTTTTCGCACAAACCCTTTATTTCAGGCTCAACAGGTACAAACATTACACAAGTCCATAGAAGATTAAGAAATAGTTGTCTCGAGCACTGACTAAATAGGCTAGTGAATCACTGTGCATAATGAACATACAATTGCCTACGCCAATGTTTCCAGATTTGAGATTTATATAATATATCGGAGACCAGTCCACTAACCATGGATTCTATTATCTTATTGACTGACTCACCAAGCCTAGTGATAAATCTAAATACAAAATTACGAATGACACTGACACAGTTAGGCACCTTATTGACTACAAACAGCATACTGACACTAAAAGGAGCACCATTTACAAATCGAGTCCTTAATAAACTCTTAAAAATATTATATGCAACATATAATTTCCTCAAATTATACATCCTGTAGTTCCACCACATCATCATCATAAGGGCGCAAAGTTTCAATGCCCAAAAACTGGAGTCAAGAAAAAGTGAACCTGCTATAAAGTTTTCTGGAAAAACACATTTTACCCGATCAATGAGAGAATAGTTAAGCGAATTATCAAATATTGGGTGTGTTCATTCTAAGTTCCTTCTATCAAATTAGAGACCTACTACTTGAGATCACAAAGAAATATACGCACTCGGTCAAATACTGCCCAAATGTTGCAGAAATTCTTTTGGGAAAAATATTGAATCAACACTTCCAAATGTAGCTGTTGCATTGGGATGTTTTTGTGCATTCCAGTAACAAATTGTAGTGCAGCACGGCCATTCTCCATGCAGGACCATACTAAGCCAAATTTAAAAAAAAATAAAAAATTTAAAGTTTAGGATTGTTAAAAAATCTAAACGAGGAAGAGCCATTGTTGTCCCAAGGCGATATGATGACTAAGCTGATTGATGTAGCATTGCTTGTATATATTAAGTTAAGGTGTATATATATCCATCTCATAATTGTAAGGTTAGTGAAAAATTCACTTAATTTAGAGCTAGCGTTTTTGGGCTCTTGTGGCATCATTTTTTGGGCGCTGCGCGTCTTTTCTACTCGTTTGTGGAATGCTGTACTTACAGGGTGTAGTCTTATAGAGAGCTCTCTTGCAATTCAGTTTGGTTGTTTAGATACAAGGTTGTTGCATCCTGCAATAGTGCAGGTTGTGTTGTTGTTGCAAGGTTGAGAAAGAAGACCATAAATAGTGCCCCTTTTGTTTTTATCTTAAATTCATGCAACTGAGGCCTAAGGTAGGCCCACGTCGAGTCAGCAACCCTGAGGTAGGACCTAATAGGACCTCAAGTCCGTAAGTTTTTAATTTTAGCTTAACTTGGGCTGTAGGTTGAACTGGCCCTTCAGAACTTGGCCGTTCACGGCTCAGCTGGGATTTTGAACCCAATAAATAAATAACAAGGATATAAAAAAAAAAAGTTATCAAACTTATCAGTTTTGGCAATTGAAGCAGAACTCGTTCAAAGATTTAATTTGAATGTAATTTTACAGAATTCGCGATTTAAAGTGCCGTAAAAAACTTGCAGATTTTAATACCAAACTAAAATAAAAATTAAAACCAAAAGGTTACCCTTGTATGATCTTCATTTTTAAAGCCATTAAACTTTTTATTTTGTATTGAATTTATATTTTGCATTTTATGCTCATTTGAATAATTTCAATTAATAAAAATTAGTATAACTATTTTATTTCTTATTTTAGTTTGTTTTACTGGAGAGAAATTTATGAAACTAATGGTAAACATATTAAAACCGAGTGAATGATCACACAAAGTAAAAAAGTCACATAGGTTCAAAACGAAGTCAACATTGTTGAGATATTGACCGCAGAAATGCATAGTAGAGATTAATCATTTAACACGGGATATTTAAAGAACAAATGAAATCCCAAAACTTTGAAAAAAAAAAAAGTTTCTCAGAGCTGGGCAGTAACGCGGTACTTTTTTTAGTAACGGTAACGGCGTTACATTTCAAATCAAGTAACTCAGTAACGACGTTACTTTTTCAGGGAAAATACTTTTTTATCGTAGCTCGCAATTAGTTTCTTTCGATCCTCACTCATTATTAATTAACCGTTAAAAATTTGTCCCTTCACTATGAGCGGTGTGTGCATGTTGGCCGTTGCCATGCTGGCAGCCTACCCCTATCCACTCTCTCCCCCTACACTGACAGCAGTCAAAGTAAAAAGGCGAAGAACCCTGGAGCAGGGACCTAAGTTCAACAGAGGTCTCGTCATTCCTCTCATCTGGGCCTTCACGGCACGTTAGCTCTGCATCCTTCCCATCCATTAACTTTAAAAATATGTTTATTAAACTTAACACTCCTATACCATCTAGTGCCGCTGTTGAGCGGGTTTTTTTCAGTAGGGAAGGATATACTGCGTCCGAAACGAGGCTCACTCTTAGATGCAACTTTTGAGAAGCTTGTTTTCTTAAAGGCCAATAAAGATCTTTTGAATAATAGTTCTTAAGTTTGTATATTCAGCTAATAAATTTCAATTATCATTGCCATGCACAATAACTCATTTCATTCATTTCTTTAGTATTTCGTATTATTGTTTTGCAAAACTAAACTTTCCTGGTATATTCTAGCATTAGTAAATTAGTATCAATAGTATGCTACATCCTCTGTTATGTTGCAATTCCTAGTAATAAATCTTGTAGTAATTTTGTTTCACTTTTTTTGAAAATATCATGCCTTATAAGTCATAACGCAATGAAGGTATGCACAGACTTCATAGCCTATACATTAACCAGTGGATACAAGACCAACACATCCTCGCACAAGCGAATGTTTATATAATATAATATTTCATGTGTATATATAAATTATAATATACCTATGCATATATATAATATATTTACATTTCATTAAAAGTAACGGTAACGGTGCCGTTACTCGTTACTTCTTAAAAATGGTAACTGTAACGATAACGGCGTTACATTTAGACTGTAGTAACGGTAACGGCATTACATTTATAAAGTAACGAGCACAGCACTGCCGTTTCTATTTGCGAAGCTTATGAGAATAGTTATGATATTTGTTTTCTTAGTTTCCCTATAGTATTTATTTCATTGAATAATAAATGCAGTAACATACGTTTATTCCGAAATAATTTTTCGTTAGGAAAACTTGGCAGTTATAGGATAGTCGGGGACACCTTAAATGTATTAGCAGGGCCGGCTCAAGGCCCTGGTTAACCGGACAGTTGCCCGGGGCGCAATGTGCTGGGAGACGCCAAAAAAACGGAGAAAAACTAAAATGAATAAAAAGAAATCCAAAATATAAAAATAGTCTAATATGTAGTCAAATTGTTCAGAAGTACAGTATCTATTTTATTTCTTATTGTTGTAGCGAGAGACCTATATTCCTATATATGTAGTTTCTTATGAAAAAATTTAGTAAAATGGCAAAAAGTATTAAGGGCGCTGAAATTCAATTTGCCCGGGACGCTGAGAAACCTCGAACTGGTACTGCTGTATTAGCCCAGGGGCAGGGCCGGATTAAGACCTTTAGAGGCCCTAAGCACTTAAAAGATTTTGGTGCCCCATATATATGTAATTCAAAATATAAACAAAAATAAACCATAAAATAAAATTTTATTTTTTGAAATGAAACAAAACTTACAGTAAGATGGAAAATAATGTTTATTTTTGTATACTTCCACTTCATTTATATTTGAAAAGTTTTCTCCTACTTTTTTTAATTGCAAAGTCTTTGATCAGATCCTCAAAACTAATCTTACGTAACACATCTGCTTCTATACTTAGTAGAGATAAGGCATCCAGCCTGCCTTGTTGCATAGTTGTTCTGTTGGTATTTTTAATATACTTCAACTGAGAAAATGAACGCTCAGCTGAGCAATTTGTGACCATTAATGTTAAAAATATACGAAAGGCAATTTCTACATTTGGGAAGGCACACTCAATATTGTCTTCTACAATTATTTTATAAAGTTCAGCATGACTGAATCTTGTTTTTACATTTACTATAGCACACGAAAATATTTAATCTATATGTATTTTTAATATGGCGCTCAAAGATTTGATATAAACAAAATAATAACGCAAAGCGTAAAGTGTGTGATTACAACGAAATATATTTATTCTCTCAAAAGGGTTGTTGTTCACTACAAATTCAAACAATGAAAAAAAATAAATACTATATATGAATATATATAATTCAGTTTTCAACAGCTTATAGGCTATAAGCCGCGATTATAATAGTATAATAAATCCATGGTAAATCCGACAATGGAAAATTTCTGTGGTGCCCCCCTTCCCTTGATGCCCTAAGCACGGGCTTATTTTGCTTAATGGTTAATCCGGCCCTGCCCAGGGGGACGAAAAGGTTGACAATCTAGCCCTGGCTGTTGTAAAAAAGGCAAACATCCTGGCCCTTCAGTCGTGGTCTCTTTCGCCAGATGCCACTTGTATGAGTCGTAGTACTCGAAATACCTGTTGGCATTCACAGTGGTGTTCGGCTGAAGAAAATCCAACAGCAAAGGCCCTTGGTGGTCCCAACAGACCGTCACCATAATCTTCGACCACACACGGATTTCACCTTTGAGAACTAAACATCCTCCACGTGCGCAATACTGTATTGATTTAATGAAGTTGTGGAAATTAACAGGTATTACACTGACGTTCCCTTTAACACTTTCTTCTGGAGGAGGAAATTCATGAAACTTAAAAAGAGTAATTGTTTCAAACACACGAAGTTTGAATTCAAAATATTTGGTATGATGGTAGAGCAGATTCCATTATAACTTAGACCTCCATGAAAACAAGGGAGTGATGACTTCATAAGCAATCAAACTTACATTAGTCCTTAGTAGTGCAGGATTCTGACATGCATCCACCTAACTTAAAATCTCTGAAATTATCAGGAAATTTAATGAAAGTAATGTCTCTATCAGTTATCCTTTAATATTTTCAGTGTAAATATGAATAAAAGCTGATTTTCATCACTTTAAAATAAGAAATGATGGTTTTCACAAGTTTGTTGCGATTGCTTGTGAAGTCATCAGTCTCATCACTGTCTCGTTTTCATAGAAACCTGAGTTACAATGTAATCTGCTCTACCATTATACCAAATATTATATATAACAAGATACGAAACTAACGATATTTTCATTTAGCACGTTATCCTGCCAAATAGATACAAGATACGCGCCATCTAGCGTTTGGCGTGAGAACTAAGCTTTACATAAGAGCATATTTGCGTGATTTAGAAGTATATTACCACATTATTTTTAAAAAAATTACAAGCCTCTAGGCTTAATTCATTAACTAAGCCTATACTTTATTACATATTGACGTATATAACAATAGATGCTAAATTATAATCAAAGCCAAGGTAGGCCTTGATAACGTAAATAGAGATAGCTTTTTCGAAATATTACAATATAACTAGAAATAAGGGGTTAAGTTCACAAGTAGAAGGTTTGAGACAGCAATTGGCAAAATTTTTACGCATAGAATAGTAAATAGCTGGAATAGTTTGCCGGTAGAAGTAATTAGTAACACGTCTATAAACGTGTTTAAAAATCGATTAGACGCATATGTTGATAGATTGGGTATAGTTTAAGGTAGTAAAATTAAGATTTTTGTTGCTTGGAACCACGTAAAATTGTAAGTCCCCTCCGCCACCACGGAGGACATGCGCAAAATACAACTACAACCACAGTTAGGTAGACCAGCCATGAGTGGATCCGAGGGCCTTTGTTGGCCTGAAACATTATAACATGAACTAGTGACTTTTTTTTTCTCCCGGGTAATTTAGTTCTTTCAAACACTAAATATCAGAAGAAAAAGTTAATATAAAAGTCGGGCGGAGTTTCGGATCTTATCTTTTAGTCACGCAAATATACGTCTCCGGACTACAACGTCATCAATCTTGAATTTGGACCAACAAAGCGAGTGAACAAAATAGCGATTTTTGCACATTTCTAAAGCTTTACATTTAGTTTCCTAATTAGAGAGAAACTGTTTTTCAAGTATATATTGGTTAAGGCCCTACCATACGATACTGAATATATCATTTCAATAATAATAATAATTACTTGGGCTATGTCGTAGCCAATGTTGTAACATAGCTCCCCGTTGATCAGTGAAGTTAAGCGACATTGGGTGGGTAGTAGTTGCTTGGGAGATCGTGCTCTGCAACGACCTGTGGTTACATTTGGAAAACATGAAGTCACTGAGGTCTATCGAAGTTATCCAAGTCATGAGCGATAATATTTTATTTTATAACAACAAAATTTCGCAAAAACATCAATCTCAAGTCAGTTATAATAATAAAATCTTGCAAAACATCAATCTTAAGTCAGCTAATTAACATAACTATTTATTACTACCAAAGTAGCCTACATAACACACAATATATACGGTGCTATTACAATCTACAAACTCATAAAAGTGTCAAAATTTTTCTTAAAATTAACTAATGAGCTGTTTACTAAATAATATGGGAAGTCATTCCAAAAATCTACTACAATGTTTGAAAATGAAAAAGTATTTTCATTGATCAAGTCTACAAATCTGTTTTCTAATTTTCTTATTATGCCCACAAGTTATCCCATTAGCCTCAAGTGAGAAAAAGTTGTGTACATCTAAATTGGCCACACCTGAAAACATTTTGAACATCTGTATCATATCTCCCCTCTACAACATCTCTCAAAACTAAACATATCTAGTTCCCTTAATCTTCCTCTGTATTCCAATCTTCTTAGGTTAGAGATAAGCTTGGTTGCCCTACATTGTACACCTTCAAGCATAGTAATATGTTAACATGTCTAAGGTAAGGGGACCAAGGTTGAATGCAGTATTCTAAGTTAGGCCTAACAAGAATTATATAATTTGCAGATGACTTCCTTACTATTGTAACTAACATTCCTCTTATCATACCCAACATTTTATTTGCTTTATTTCTAGCCTCTAAGTGCTGCTTAGAAAATTTTAGATCACTGCTAACTATAACATCTTTTTCCTGTCTAACATCCTCTAACCCAGGGGTCCCCAACCTTTTTGTGCCGAAGAGCACATTCAAGACTACCGGTAGTGCGGCGGGCACCATTTACTTTTTCAAGGCAAATTTATAGTTGGACTTAACCAATCAAATCTTCGCATCGCGGAAAATGACGCTTCGTTCGTTCCATAGATCTTCGCATCGCTGTAAGAGACGCTTAACGTCATTAATACGTAATTCACATATTATGTTATCATTGGTTAATTTTCAATATGTGGGCGGTTCTTCGACCATTTCTGACCAATTGTAAGTAAAAATTAGTCAGCTGAGATTAGAAAATTGTAAGAAAACTGACCTCTAATTGGTTCAGGGTCGTACAGTCCCAAGATCCTAAGCAAAGTGACCGCTAATTGGTCTCGCGTCTCGCTGCTCTCGCAGTCTGTTTCAGTTCAGCTTGCTCGTTTTTCACGTTACGCTGTGTATTTGTTTGTGGGTATTGATTTTATTTCTTTATATACAATAATATACAATAATGTCTCTTGCTGGAAGTGAAAGTGATAGCGACATCGTGAGTGATGTTTCAAGTGATTCGAGTGGCGAGTTTAGTGAGAGTGATGGTGAACCCGAAAGTATTAGTATTCCCAGTTTATGGATTCATGTTTACCCTCCTGAAAGTGAGGCAGACGGGACCAAATTCACATTTCGTCCAAGAAATGTAGGCCCTCATAATGCCCCGCCTCGAAATGCAGAGCCTATTCAATATGCAAATCTGTTTCTAAGTGACTCGCTATTGACTCATATTGTTAGAGAAACAAACAGGTATGCAACCCTTAGAATTTCCCAAAAAGACTTTAGTACAATTCCCCATTCTACTTTCGCTCATTGGAAAAACATTGACTTAGAGATGTTGAAAAAGTATTTCGGACTGTGTTTCTGTATGGGACTCCACCAAAGAAAAAACATTCGTGATTACTGGGATACGAGACGACTTCTCAAAAGTTCATTTGGAGAAGTAATGAGTAAACGGCAGTTTATGCTGATAAATGGATTTCTACATCTCTCCAATACAGCGAATCAACGACGGCGTGGGGAAGAAGGATTTGATCCTTGGTTCAAGGTTCGAACACTACTCGACCATTGCAACAGAGTCTTCAAAGCATATTACGTACCAAATCGGACATTATCTTTAGATGAAAGTATGATAGGCATGAAGAACAGAACGTCGTACATACAGTATATGCCAAATAAACGGCACGCGTGTTATGGTATAAAAAAGTTTGAACTGTGTGAAGCCAATACTGGATATGTGTATCATGTTGACCTTTACTGTGGAAAAGACTTTTTTGCCTCCGGTTCTGCGAAAGGTTTAGCGCATGAAGTTGTAATGCATGCCATGAAAGAAAGTAAGCTGCTCCACAAAGGATACCACCTTGTAACAGACAATTTTTACACCAAAGTGCCACTGGCAGAAGAGCTACTCAGTAATGAAACCTCCCTAACTGGCACAATTAGAATTACTTCAAAGCATCTTCCAAACAGACTGAAACAGGCAAGACTCCAAGCTGGGGAAACACTCTACTTTAGAAAAGGCCAAGTGCTCCTTGTAGGCTTCAAAGAAAAGCCAACCAGGAAGATTGTCTACCTTCTATCAACATTTGGACATGCAGAAAATATAAATGTTCGAAACAGGCGTGGTCAAGAACACGTAAAGCCAAAAATTATTTCTGATTACAACGTCGGCATGGGTGGAGTCGATCTTAGTGATAAGAAAATTTTTCAGTATGCAAGTCAAAGAACAACTAGACGGTACTGGAAGAAAATTCTTATGAACTTGTTTGATATGGCACTCGTCAATGCTTATATCATCTACTGCCAGAATACTGACAAGCTGCTGGCAAGATCAGACTTCATATACTCCATCGTAGAAGCACTTGCCTACCCAAGAACACACCATGCCCCAGCATCGATGCTTCATCTTCCCTCAACTTCATCGGCATCAGCTTCAGAGCACACATACACCAAACTTCCTGGCACACAACTACGAAAATGTGTTATTTGTAGTCGAAGATCCCGTCACCACTGCCCAGGATGTAATGTTGGTGTTCATGAAGAATGCTGGGCAAAACTCGAGCACTACTGGAGAGATCTAAGTCTCAAAAGAAAGAGGAGTAATTCACCCAATCCCGCTTAGCGAGACTAGAAAAAATAAAAATAAGGTATGCTATTTATTTATATAAATATCTATTTTATAAATGTATTTTATAAATTTTATAAATGTACAAGAGTACCTACTGTTATTTATGTTATTTATGTTATTTATTTTATTCATCTTATTTATCTTATTTATCTACTTTATAGAACAAGGAGTAATTCATCCTATCCCACTGCCCGAGACTAGAAAAAATAAAAATAAGGTATGCTATTTATTTATATAAATAATATCTATTTTATAAATATATTTTATAAATTTTATAAATGTACAAGAGTACCTACTGTTATTTATGTTATTTATGTTATTTATGTTATTTATTTTATTCATCTTATTTATCTTATTTATCTACTTTATAGAACAAGGAGTAATTCATCCTATCCCACTGCCCGAGACTAGAAAAAATAAAAATAAGGTATGCTATTTATTTATATAAATAATATCTATTTTATAAATGTATTTTATAAATTTTATAAATGTACAAGAGTACCTACTGTTATTTATGTTATTTATGTTATTTATTTTATTTATCTTATTTATCTACTTTATAGAACAAGGAGTAATTCATCCTATCCCACTGCCCGAGACTAGAAAAAATAAAAATAAGGTATGCTATTTATTTATATAAATAATATCTATTTTATAAATATATTTTATAAATTTTATAAATGTACAAGAGTACCTACTGTTATTTATGTTATTTATGTTATTTATCTTACTTATCTTACTTATCTTACCTTATTTATCTACTTTATAAATATATATACAAGGTACCGTATCAATATTGCGAATGGCCTAATGGTGAGTCATCTGTGAAACCATCCATTTATTGAATATTTGGGCAGTGAAACTCGTTTTCTTTTCAGATACGCAAGTTACCCATGAAATTTGGAGCTAAAGGACGTAAAGAAAACAATTTTTAATGGGGAACTACACTGGTTAAGAGGCCTTCAAAACTTAAAACTCTGTTCACTTTTTTTTTTTTCCCAACTTCAACGCATTACTTTGGTCTTATATAATTATTTTAGGAGAATTTAATAAACATAATATTGAAGTACATTTCTTTCTCATTAAAATGATGCATAATAATATATATCTAGCAAGAACAATCCGATCATTGCAAAACAAAAAACTGGAAAGGTATGCAATTCCAGGAATTTCCAGGAATATTTATGCATCGTTTGAATAAGCCTTGCTCGGTTAATAATGAACATAACACAAAAAAAAACATAATTCCTATGTAAAATAATGAACATAATACACAAAAAAAAATAAGGATGGGCTAACTAAGAATCTTAGAAAAATTATCAAAACGATAACTTTATTTATAAAGAAATAATTATTTTCAAATAAATGAGCATCTGTTTTTGTAATTAACTGCTAAAATTTAATAAAATGTTTAGTATGTTACATATTTTAAATAAATATTTAGTAACTAAATATTTAAAATATGTAACATACTTAACATTTTATTAAATATTTAAATAAAAACTTATCAATCGTAGTCAGTCAGTGGTGGGCACACGCAAAAGGGTCGGCGGGCACCATGGTGCTCGTGGGCACAGGGTTGGGGACCCCTGCGAGTCTAACCAGTTCCCTTGCATCTCATAACTAAAGTTTTTATTATTTCTACTAAAATGGATGACTTTGCATTTTTTAAGTGAATTTGATCTGCCATTTACTAGCCCAAGCAACTAATCTATCAAGATCTTTTCGCAGTTTATAAGAATTTTCTATATTTGTAACTACGGCAACTACTACTGTATCAACTGCAAATTTAGAAATTTTGGCGGTCATTTTTTGATAGTTGCCAGACAACATTTTTAAATTTTTCTTTCTTGGCAATCCATACTTTAGATAATTATAAGAAACTTTTCTATGAGTTTCCTCAGTCAGCAGATGACTGATTACTGAGATATCCATAGATAAAATTGATATATATCCAAGACTTTTTTGAAATCCAAAACCATCTTCTCTGTCTTTTGGGACACTTGTTCATTCATTTGTGTGTTTTTCAAGGGAATGTAACTGCGCATGCGCATTTGGTAAATATGCAATTTCATGGCTCCAAGAATACAGATATTTTAGTTATAAAAACCATAAATATGTATATTTGGAGACTGTCTGAAGAACGTGGCATTGGTAAAGTTTTTGTAAAACCCCGTAAAGTATTGATGATTGGTTAGGTTAAGTTGTAATATTTTCATTAGTTGAAAATTTCTAATACATTATATTTTCAGAAAATTATAAAAAAATACTTAAAAATATATTGCTATTTAAAAAATATGATGTATTAGAAATTTTCAACTAACGAAAATATTATAACTTAACCTAACTGATCATCAATATGTGGTGGCCCCCCATTAATACATAAGTACCATATTTTTTAATAAAAACTACTTTGTGCCATTCTGCTGCATGATTGCCTATTAAATGTAGCAATGAGGTGGAAATGCATCAGTTTTGAGTGTAATGTTGATGGTGGATGTGTGCACTTGATGTTCCATCAGTGAGCTTAAACTAGTTTCAGAGAATTATGTTAAATTTAGCCAAAGTAACAGAAAAAAAAAATCAAGAATTATCGCCAAATAATGCAGAAAAAATAATAATTATCACCAATTAAATAACTAAGGTTAATTGAATGCCCAGTTAGGTCAATTGAATACCAGGTTAGGTCAACTGTATGCCCTTGATGATTGGTTAGGTTAAGTCATGATATTTTCGTTAGTTAACGAAAATATCACAACTTAATCTAACCAATCATCAAGGGTGTACAGTTGACCTAACCAGCCATTCAATTGACCTTAGTTATTTAATTGGTGATAATTATTGTTTTTTCTGCATTATTTGGTGGTAATTCTTGATTTTTTCTGCTACTTTTACAGGTCATCTCATTCTAAAATTTCTGATGAAAAATGTTTTTTTAGGTGATTCAAATGATTTTGACCATGATTTCTATAAAAAATCACTCATTTTTTCTCACCCCCCCACCCAAAAACCCTGATTTCTCAGGGGTCCCCCAAGATTGTTGTGGGGATGGGGGGGCACTAACTCAAAAATGAGTTATTTGCTATAGAAATGATGGTTAAAATCATTTGAATCACCTAAAAACACACCAGAAAAACAGTCTAGTGACTAAAAAATTGACCATTTTGGCACTTTTTTGTTATTTACCCACATATTCTTTTGTTATTTATACACAATTTTTATTATTTTTCTACTATTGTATATTAGGGGTGCACCAGATATTGCGAAATATCCAGTATCCTGCTGGATATAGGCCAAGACATTAGAAAATTAACACCTGTATAAAAATCTGCCATAATATGATGATAACAAATAATATTTTATATACAAAAAAAATAGAAATTAGGTGATTCAAATGATTTTGACCATGATTTCTATAAAAAATCACTCATTTTTTCTCACCCCCCCACCCAAAAACCCTGATTTCTCAGGGGTCCCCCAAGATTGTTGTGGGGATGGGGGGGCACTAACTCAAAAATGAGTTATTTGCTATAGAAATGATGGTTAAAATCATTTGAATCACCTAAAAACACACCAGAAAAACAGTCTAGTGACTAAAAAATTGACCATTTTGGCACTTTTTTGTTATTTACCCACATATTCTTTTGTTATTTATACACAATTTTTATTATTTTTCTACTATTGTATATTAGGGGTGCACCAGATATTGCGAAATATCCAGTATCCTGCTGGATATAGGCCAAGACATTAGAAAATTAACACCTGTATAAAAATCTGCCATAATATGATGATAACACATAACAAATAATATTTTATATACAAAAAAAATAGAAAACCCTCCAGGGCCCACCCCTAAACCAGTCCAACAACAGTGTTTATATTAAATCAACACAATACTGATGACAAGAATAAATAAAACATCTGTCCATTCTTAACGATTACAGTTCTATTAATATAATCAAAGCTTTTTATAAAAATGTCTAGGCGTTAAATTTTTTAAAGAGTAAAATATTGCTAGACTCCTGCACTTGCTTTCCATTCTTTTTTCTCCTTTTTTTTCCTTCATTTTCAAAACAATACAAGCTTGACAAATGTAAAACAATACATTGAATACAATATAAAATGCCTGGAATGAAATCAATGAATGGAGGGCAGTATTGTGTAGGTCAGATGCCGCCATTCAGCCTGGAGGTCTTCAGAATAAAAAAACTTAACAACAGTGATCTAGAACTTTTTTCCATTGTGGTGCAGAAACAAGAGCATTTCTCCTCTTTTAGGCAATATTTGGGATCGCCTTGCTTCATAGATGTTTCCATATTCAGAAAAAAACACACACTAAAAATACAGAGGATGCGGGTGTGCAGAGAAGCTTTGAAACAATAGTTTTAAGGAGAGGAAATCAGTCCTCCTGCTTCCAAATTTGAACTGGACAGCATTTCCTATCTACAAGAGGTTCAGATGGATATTGGTCTAACTCCTCTGCAATCAGTAGAACAGGAGCAGTCTTTTTTTCAACCTTTCTTCTCTTGTAACTTCCCCAGATTGCTCTCCTTTTGTGATCTCCATAAAACACGTTTCAAGAATGTCCTCTTCATCTTTCCTCTTTCGCATAGGAGAACTGGAATTTGAGCTTCTTTCACTTCCACTTTCATTAGAATCATTACCACCTTCGTCATTTTCAATACCTATGACTTCTTCAATCAGCCAGGATTTAGCCTGCTCTTTTTGATCTTGTTAAAAGAAAGATAACTTATACTGTGGATCTATTGCAGTTGCAGTCACATAAGCCATTTTTCATTATGTTCAAAGACTTCCCATCATTACTCTCTGACAAGAAACATGCTTGAAGGGAAGTCAGTTCTCTCTTTGTCGTTTGAACACCTTGGTCATCATGGCCAATCTTTGTAAAATACAAATGCTTAGGATTACGGAAGACAAAGTTGATTTTTCCAAACTCATTTCCTTAGTTAGTTGGAAGAATGGTTTTAATGTTTTAAGGAGATTCCGTATCAGTGTCCACTCAAAGGATGTGATGGTAGGTCATTTGCTATGATCAGCCAAATACAGTTGCACTGGAATTTTTAATTTATATAATCTTTCTAGTATCAAATATGCACTGTTCCAACGTGTTGGGACATCTTGAACCAATAAGAGAGGCTCAAGATTTTACTGCACTTGAATGTGTTTGAAATTGTTACAGGCCAAGGAAAATGATTAAAGTGAGTTGCAAGGCAGCAACTTTTTGCAAGGATATCTATTACACTCCTCTGAATCATAATTGAGTCACTAATAACCAGTTGGAGTAAATGAATGCTGCAGTGTATTGAAGGTATTTCAGCCAGGTCACTATCAAGAGCCATATCACTAGCTCCATCCTTCACCAATAAATTCCTCTTATTTGCATCAAGATCCCAAACATCCCACATAGAGCGAAACTTTTCAGATATATTCTTGCCAGTATGCGACCCTGAGAAATGAGAAGCACGTAGCACAGCATCGTATCTTTCAAAATCTTTACCTATCCAGTGACCCGATAATGATATAAAACTTTCTTGAGAGGTTGTGCATGTCCATATATCTGAAGAAAAGCTGACATGCTTTACTTCCAGCTTCTGAGCAATTTTAGACAAACTCATTATAAAGACGAGGAATTATAGTATCAGAGAAGTACCTTCTGCTCGGTAAGAGATATCTGGGTTGGAGGTAGGTCATTAGATCAATAAAACCATCATCTTCAACTAAAGTAAATGGCTGGTTGTCCAAAGCCATCATCATGCCAATTTTACGGTGAATCATCAGACCTGGAGTCATTGATGTCCCATATTTTTTTTAGATGAAAAGCTTTCCTCTATTGAGATCTGCATACTCATTTGGTCCATTTTCTTTTCTTTCAGAGTACTACCAGTAGAAGTTGATGGTCTAGCCCATATTCTATCTATGCTTATTTCCTTTGATTCAGTCGCAGCTATTCTTTTTTTGTCATTTTTGGTTTTTGAGTGATTAATCTTCAAATGATTATGAAGAGGTGTTGTGCTAAAAGACTTTTGGCCACCTTTCGCTGTCCCACGTTTGATAATCTTTTGGCAAATATTACACTTTGCAGTGATATTGCTAGGATCATTTCTTGTATACAGTGACCACACAAAACTTATCATGATTAATACTTAATAGTTTAATACAACACAAGAACCTGAAAGAGAACAAAACAATTAAACATCTGAATATACTTAAATTATTATTTATCTTATATTTGGGGGGGCGCTTGCCCCCAATGCAAAACAAAACATAGCAATATGAGTATGAAAATAATACGGTACCTAATAATATATATCCAGCTGGATAAATATGGCCATATCTGGTATCTGGCCAGATATGAAAAAGGTCATATCTGGTGCACCCCTATATATATATATATTTCTTCTTTCCAATATAATTACAAGGTTAATTGAATGCCTGGTTAGGTCAACTGTATGCCTCGACAATTGGTAGGTTAAGTTATGTTATTTTCATTAGTTTTAACAAAAATATCACAACTGGTTCTAACTGTACTGTATGCTCTTAAATTTATGAGAACTACATAGTTTGATGGCCACTACAAAGGACACTATTGATTGGCTCAAGAAGCATGGGGTACTATTCACCAAAAAAATATATTCTTTTTCATATTATTTTTCGCTATTTACAGTTACATGTTTGGTTTATACTCGCGCATGAATTTTTTATATTTGCTAATAAATGTTTGACTTAATACCTATGTGGGTAAATAACAAAAAAGTGCCAAAATTTTACTACCTACTCCCTTTTCTGAATCATTTAGATATAAAATAAAGAGTAATGGACTTAAAACTGATACCTGTGATACTCCACCTTTCACTTTCTACCACCCAGATTCATGGCAATTTAGAATTATTATCTGTTCTCTGTCTTCCAACCATTTTTCTACCAATTTATAACTAACCCCAATATCCTATCTCATGAGCTTTAAATTTATATAGAAGTCTCCTATGTGGAACCTCGTCAAATGCTTTACTAAAATCCAAATAAATAGCATTTACATCATTTCCATTATCTACCTGATCAGTTACAAACTCTAAAAATTCTAAGAGATTAGACAAACAAGACCTTCCTGATCTAAATCCATGTTGTGAAATTGAAATAAGATTAAAATTTTCTAAATGATCATTATTCTTTCTATTATCTTTCCTACCAATGACGTTAATTAAATTAATGCCTCGCAAAATGTCAGTCTCAAGTTAGCTAATTAACCTTACATGCTGCAAAGGAGGTTAAACTTAGGTAATTGAAATAATAATAATGTAATGGTGTTTAAGTATACCAATGAGGCCCAAACTCTAGGGTGGTTTTGTTGTTTTAAAAATTTGCAGTCTTCCCCATTTCCGAGATAAACTACTCATTTCTTAGCCTATACCCACTAAAAGGTACTTTTCCTTATTAAATTTCTTATTTAAATAACTTAGATTAAAGTTTAAACAACTTTAATCTAACTTGCGATATTCAGATATTGGAAGTTCCTGTCTAAATCTCAATGGGGTTCACATTTAGTGTAAGCTACTTGAAATTAATTAGACATGGTGGTTTCTCTCTCACTCTGTTTAATGTTCCTCGTACAGTTCAGTTAGATGATGATGATGTGTGGGTTCACAGACAGTCACTCAAATTTAAAGTGTCAATAAGTAATTGAATCATAAATTGTTTAGTACAAAGTCTGGTGACATTATTACGTTTATAGAAAGATCTCTCATGACCTTCAAAAATGGATCTTCAGGAATGGTATCACAATGTAATCAAATTGTCAAAATTTATTTTCAGTTATGGATGCATGAACAAAATTAACTCAGTGGAGAAATAAATATTTTGTAACATCAAGAAATTCATTCAAACCAGAGTAGGAGTAGAACTAAGAATGTTATTCCTCAGTTTAGAGTCTTTCTAGAAATCACCTATTTTCATTAGACTAAAACTATAGAATAATTTAAGCATTGATCTTAAAAATATTAGAAATGTGCATTTAAAAAAAACAAGTTGAAATCCCTTAATAAAGAATTACTAATAAATGAATAGGATTAAATGTATGTACCATATTACTTATTTTATTTCTCATATTTGACTATAAGTTCTTTGTACTGTATTTATATTGCCTCTGTAATAGTTACTTTATATTCAACAATGTCTGTCCGCGAATTCTAAATTAATACTTTTTACTTGTAATGTATATTACTTAATCATAACTACCTACCTATGAAGTGATACGTTTATCTTTTAATTTATCTGAGAGCCCAGTAAAGCCTACAGCTCGAGTGCCAAATTAAATAAAAGTAAATTAGTCCAATTAATAATTTATGTTGTCTTAACATTATTGTAATGTAAAAATTATAATTTATTTATTTTTATCAAAGTTTTCATTAATTCATTCACTCACTATTTTGCAAAGTAAAAAGAACCTAATTAAATCTTATTACCATATAGCTAACTAATACCTAAATAAATCACTTCACTGCATGGTTATGTTAAAGGTTGTGGAGTATCTTGTACAACTTGCGAACAAAGACCACTTCTTTCCTATCAGTCTAGTGCAGCAAATGTTTTTTTATCAGTGAGAAAATTGATACCAAAGAATAGCCAAATAAAAAAAAAACTACTCATATGGTATCATATTTTTCATGATAATTTCCCAGTTTCAAGTGGACTTCCAGATATGATATATACGGGTAAGCTTGGAATTACAACACAAAACATTACAGGGCTACTGCTAAAACAATCTTAGTGAATGAGTTAATTTTTTTTTATCACAAACAACACAAATCAAATTTTATATATATATACAGGGCGTCCCAAAAAAATGTATACACACTTTAACAGCTGATAGCTCAATTGATGTTTCTTTCTTTCCAAGTTAAACCCATTAGAATTAATAATGGCAGTCAGACTAAGCTTTAAACAAAGGAAATTCATTCTAAAATGCTACTGGAAGTGTGAAAACGCAGTTGAAGTGCAAAGACAGTTTAGGAGGGAGTTTCAAACAGATCCACCAACGCGACTTACCATCACTCGAATTAGATAAGTTTGAAGCTGATGGAACTGTTCAGAATGTCCACAAGAAGCATTCCGGAAGACCACGGACATCGACAAGCCCAACAAAGCAAGAAAGAGTACTGGAAACATATCACCAAAGTCCAAGAAAATCTGTGCGGCAAGCGAGTCGTGAGGTAGGAATTTCAGAATCGTCTGTCCAACGCATTTTGAAGCGCTGTCAATGGAAAAGTTACATTCCAAGATTAGTCCATGCTATTAATGAAGATGATCCGGACCGAAGAGTGGAGTATTGCAAGTGGTACTTGGCACGATGTGGATTGGATGAAGGGGTTTCATAGAATACCCTCCGCGTTCACCAGACCTCACACCACTAGACTTTTTTTTATGGGGATACTTAAAAGACAAAGTCTACGCTATAAAACCTGCAATAGTCGCTGAATTGAGAGCAGCCATTGAATGAGAATGCACACAAATACCAAACGAAATGTTTCGTGATGTTTGCGATTCCATTGCTTCGCGTTATCAGCAGTGCCTGGACCAGAATGGACGTCAGTTTGAAAACAGGCATTGAGAAAACAATTAAATAATGTCTGTAGATTCTATTACATTTTGAAAATGAAATGTATTTTAATAAACACTGCCTTTATAAGTATTTAAAGTGTGTATACATTTTTTTGGGACACCCTGTATATATATATATATATATATATATATATATATATATATAAACAGAAGGATCAACACAATGGCAAACATTTTCATTTATTTGTACTTCAGACGTTTCGACAAATCTTTTGTCATCATCAGTGAATTAAGTCTTAAAACCTTAAAACAAAAGTAAAAAGTGAAAAGTGAAAATTACATCAATACAATATTAAAACCTTAAAGCAAAATGAAAATTGCATCAATACAAAATTAAAATTATGTAAATTTCATCACTATAAAAACTAAAATTAAATTAAATTACCTCAATAGGTAAATACACAATGTTTACATCCACCTCCATACTTGGCAGTCTAAGAGAACACTGGATGGTCAGAGGATTAGAAAGGGTATGTCTGTGAGAATCGGTTGGTTAGTTTAAAAGAGTTGTAATTTGTAGAATGAGCTATTATTATTAAGGGAGGGTTTGTTTCTATAGATGTACAAAGATTCTAAAATTCGGAGTTCTGTAAGGTTATTGGATCTAGTTAAAATTTCAAACGAGTTTTGTGAAGGGGATGGTCGTTTTCATTACTATGGTTTCTAATTGCGGATTGTGGAGGGCTACTGAGGGGATGGTTGGTATGGACTGACAAGCCCAAATGTTGAGAAAGGCGCACCTCCAGTTGGAGTTGAATGCTGCCAATATACGCAGCCTTACAGCTGTCGCATGTGTATTTGTAAACAACATTGGGGCATACAGTTTTGGGGAATTCATCTTTGAACTTTAAAAAATTTGATAATTTAAGTGGGTTGACGAAGGCGAATCTAAAATTTATTTGGGGATAACTAGACTTGAGCAGTTTGGACAATTCACCTCGAATACGCAATGATAAATAACCATAAAAAGGTAATTTAATATATCTGGTTTCTTTTTGTACTGTAGTTATGGGGAGTTTAGTATCAAAAGTGTTATTTAAAAATTTCTTTAATTGGTTATCGAATAGATGAGAAGGGTAGTAATTGTTAATAAAGTACTGTTTTAAAAATTTAAATTCTTCGTTTAACGAAAATTAATCCGAACAAATATGGTAACTTCTTGTTAATAATGTTACTATAGCACTAATCTTATATTTATAAAACATACAACTTAAATAATTGGTTCCCAAGCCAGTAAAAGTTTGTTTTCGAAAGAGTGAAGTATGGAACTTATTATGAGCCCGTTTAACTAAAACATCCAGGAAAGGTAAACTATTATTTGTTTCGTTTTCACACGTGTAGTTAATATTACTATGTTGTTTATTAACCTCTTGATGACTGAATTTTTTGTAGGGTTAAGTTATAAATGCGTGTATTGGAAATGGTACATATTCGACCCAGTCGTCCAAAAGAGGTTAAGATAATCAAGAAAAAGTTTTACGTGTGAAGGATGGTTAAATATTAAGAAAGTGTCATCCACATATCTTCTGTAATATATGGGTTTAAAACTACTAGGACAACTTTTCAACCAAATTTCTTCGTAATGGCAAAGAAATGCATTTGCTAGTGTTGGGCTTAACGGGGAACCCATAGCTACCCCATCAATTTGGCTGTAAAGGTTGTTATTAAATAAGAAAAGATTATCAAAACACACTATTTTGAGAAGGTTTTTAAATTGAGTCTGAGTGAGGCCATTAATAAGAGTATTATCAGTAGTGAATAACTTATTTAGTATGATATTTAATGTTTCTTTTAACGGGACATTAGTAAACAATGACGAGACATCAAAACTGGCCATAGTAAGAGAATCGGCATGATTGATCTCTCTTATCTCTTTAGCAAAATCAAACAAGTTGTTAATAGAATAATCATTAAAGGTGAGTTTTGAAAGCAAGGGAACGAAGAATTTGGCTAAATTATAATTGAATGTACCACATGCCGAAAGAATAGGTCTTAGTGGGAAATTTGGCTTATGGACTTTAGGTAAACCATATAGAATTCCTGGATTAGAACCAGAAGCAAATAAAAAATTGTATGTATTGTCAGCAATAATATTACTATTTTTTAATTTACGCAAACACCTATTAAGTTTATCTTCGAGTTTTAGTAATTTAGACAGAACATTCTCTTTTACCCTTTTAAATTTAAACGTATCCGACAAAATTGTCTCCATTCTATTTATGTAAACTGTTGAATCAATCAGCACTACTCCTTTACCCTTATCCGGTTTTGTAATGATGACAGTTATATCCTTTTTCAAATTATTAAGAATTTTAAAATCTTGCTTATTAAAGAGGGGAGAAAACACCTTATGGGGTTTAAAATTATAAAAATTCTTAAAAGAGATGCTCTCCACTTGTTTTACCAAGTTATGAAACGAGAAATTTGGTCGGATCTCACAATTCTTAATATTCATGAGAAGATTTTCAAAGCCAGAGAAAAATTTATAAAAATTTAGTTTATAATGAGTTAGATCAAAATTTAAGCCTAACGACAATATTTCTTTCTCTCTAATACTTAAAACTCTATTAGAGAAATTAAAAATAAAATTATCTAGATTATTAAAAAACGACTGAGTGATTCCCAATTTTTCCAATTTGGCAGCATGTATCATTTTGTCTATTGACAATTTTATCACAGCAAGTTTGAAATTTAGTAACTAAACAATGATAATCAATATAAGACACCCTAGATTTTAGACCAAACAGAGAATTCTTATATTTCAGCTTGAGAAAACTTACTGTTTTAGTTTTCGATTGAAGCTCCAAATTTAATAATTTATGTTGCCATGATTTATATAGTTTGGGAGTTGTGGAGGCGTTTATTA
The DNA here is from genome assembly GCA_023014485.1 of Bathynomus jamesi. Taxonomy (NCBI): domain Eukaryota; kingdom Metazoa; phylum Arthropoda; class Malacostraca; order Isopoda; family Cirolanidae; genus Bathynomus; species Bathynomus jamesi. The sequence continues at coordinate 305,713 of JAJOZX010005281.1, forward strand.
TAAAGTTTAAATCTAAGGAAATTAGGCACAATATTATAACTTTTGCACTTAGACAAGAAACTCTCATCACAAATAGCCTTGTTAAGTTTCAAATAGACTCTTTCACATTGTCTGTAATAGTTCAATGTCGATCGACCATATCTCTGGGTTAATATCAAAGCTATTGACTTCTCCTTAGGGAGCTTCAATCGAAAACTAAAACAGTGAGTTTTCTCAAGCTGAAATATAAGAATTCTCTGTTTGGTCTAAAATCTAGGGTGTCTTATATTGATTATCATTGTTTAGTTACTAAATTTCAAACTTGCTGTGATAAAATTGTCAATAGACATAAAAGGATACATGCTGCCAAATTGGAAAAATTGGGAATCACTCAGTCGTTTTTTAATAATCCAGATAATTTTATTTTTAATTTCTCTAATAGAGTTTTAAGTATTAGAGAGAGAGAAATATTGTCGTTAGGCTTAAATTTTGATCTACCTCATTATAAATTTAGTACCTCATTATAAACTAAATTTTTATAAGTTTTTCTCTGGCTTTGAAAATCTTCTCATGAATATTAAGAATTGTGAGATCCGACCAAATTTCTCGTTTCATAACTTGGTAAAACAAGTGGAGAGCATCTCTCTTAAGAATTTTTATAATTTTAAATCCCATAAGGTGTTTTCTCCCCTCTTTAATAAGCAAGATTTTAAAATTCTTAATAATTTGAAAAAGGATAACTCTGTCATCATTACAAAACCAGATAAGGGTAAAGGAGTAGTGCTGATTGATTCAACAGTTTACATAAATAGAATGGAGATAATTTTGTCGGATACGTCTAAATTTAAAAGGGTAAAAGAGAATGTTCTGTCTAAATTACTAAAACTCGAAGATAAACTTAATAGGTGTTTGCGTAAATTAAAAAATAGTAATATTATTGCTGACAATACATACAATTTTTTATTTGCTTCTGGTTCTAATCCAGGAATTCTATATGGTTTACCTAAAGTCCATAAGCCAAATTTCCCACTAAGACCTATTCTTTCGGCATGTGGTACATTCAATTATAATTTAGCCAAATTCTTCGTTCCCTTGCTTTCAAAACTCACCTTTAATGATTATTCTATTAACAACTCGTTTGATTTTGCTAAAGAGATAAAAGAGATCAATCATGCCGATTCTCTTACTATGGCCAGTTTTGATGTCTCGTCATTGTTTACTAATGTCCCGTTAAAAGAAACATTAAATATCATACTAAATAAGTTATTCACTACTGATAATACTCTTATTAATGGCCTCACTCAGACTCAATTTAAAAACCTTCTCAAAATAGTGTTTTGATAATCTTTTCTTATTTAATAACAACCTTTACAGCCAAATTGATGGGGTAGCTATGGGTTCCCCATTAAGCCCAACACTAGCAAATGCATTTCTTTGCCATTACGAAGAAATTTGGTTGAAAAGTTGTCCTGGTAGTTTTAAACCCATATATTACAGAAGATACGTGGATGACACTTTCTTAATATTTAACCATCCTTCACACGTAAAACTTTTTCTTGATTATCTTAATAAACAACATAGTAATATTAAGTACACGTGTGAAAACGAAACAAATAATAGTTTACCTTTCCTGGATGTTTTAGTTAAACAGGCTCATAATAAGTTCCATACTTCACTATTTCGAAAACAAACTTTTACTGGCTTGGGAACCAATTATTTAAGTTGTATGTTTTATAAATATAAGATTAGTGCTATAGTAACATTATTAACAAGAAGTTACTGTATTTGTTCGGATTACTTTTCGTTAAACAAAGAATTTAAATTTTTAAAACAGTACTTTATTAACAATTACTACCCTTCTCATCTATTCGATAACCAATTAAAGAAATTTTTAAATAACACTTTTGATACTAAACTCCCCATAACAACTACAGTACAAAAAGAAACCAGATATATTAAATTACCTTTTTATGGTTATTTATCATTGCGTATTCGAGGTGAATTGTCCAAACTGCTCAAGTCTAGTTATCCCCAAATAAATTTTAGATTCGCCTTCGTCAACCCACTTAAATTATCAAATTTTTTAAAGTTCAAAGATGAATTCCCCAAAACTGTATGCCCCAATGTTGTTTACAAATACACGTGTGACAGCTGTAAGGCTGCGTATATTGGCAGCACTCAACTCCAACTGGAGGTGCGCCTTTCTCAACATTTGGGCTTGTCAGTCCGTACCAACCGTCCCCTCAGTAGCCCTCCACAATCCGCACTTAGAAACCATAGTAATGAAAATGACCATCCCCCTTCACAAAACTCGGTTTGAAATTTTAACTAGATCCAATAACCTTACAGAACTCCAAATTTTAGAATCTTTGTACATCTATAGAAACAAACCCTCCCTTAATAATAATAGCTCATCCTACAAATTACAACTCTTTTAACTAACCAACCAATTCTCACAGACATACCCTTTCTAATCCTCTGACCATCCAGTGTTCTCTTAGACTGCGAAGTATGGAGGTGGATGTAAACATTGTGTATTTACCTATTGAGGTAATTTAATTTAATTTTAGTTTTTATAGTGATGAAATTTAAATGATTTTAATTTTGTATTGATGCAATTTTCATTTTGCTTTAAGGTTTTAATTTTAATGGTTTTGATATTGTATTGATGTAATTTTCACTTTTCACTTTTGTTTTAAGGTTTTAAGACTTAATTCACTGATGATTACAAAAGATTTGTTGAAACGTCTGAAGTACAAATAAATGAAAATGTTTGCCGTTGTGTTGATCCTTCTGTTCATCTGTAAGCTCCGTTTCCCTAAGAAGTCAATAGCTTTGATATATTATATATATATATATTATGGTGTTTCAAAAAAATGAAATTTTAAAAATTTATTCTGTCATCATTTAAAATTATTCCATTTCATACAAAACTAAAAATTATAAACTTTCATTACAATACAACAAAAATAAAAGGTGCCTCAAGAGAGCCAAAGTTTTTTCCAAGATAGTATTATTCATGAATGTTAAAATTACTATTTTTGTTTCTTTCTGGCTCTGTATACCATTGAATGGCTGACAGAAATCTCAGGATGCTGAATCACTTGACTCCTTATTAGTGACGTTAGGAGATGAACAGCCTCCCTATCACTCATGAAAGTTCGGTCTGGAGTCATGATGGACTTTTGTTTTTTTTGCAATTGAAGTTCCAACAGTTGGCAAGTAATCAGAATCATGAGAAGAGGAGGAACTCTCTGTATCTGATTTAGTAGAATCACTTGTTTTAGTCGAATCCACAGTTTTTGATGTGCTTGCTATTTCTTTCTTGCATCTTTGTTTTCTCTTTTCTTCATTTGCTACTCTTTCAAAACGTCACCTTTCCTTCTCCATTGTTACCTTGTCTATTCCAGCCATAGTTCCCCGTCATCCAGGCTCTCTTTGAGCTTGCAAGAACTGAAGGTCCTCGGGGTTCTGGATCAGTTTTGCTGCATCAGCGTGAGCTATATCAAATAGATTTGGGAAAGTGCTGATAAAATCTTCTCTTTTCTTGTTTTCTGTAGTAGAACTTCGTTTTATTCTTTTGTAGCTGCTTCCATGTGGCATACAAACCTTCAATTTTTGTAATAACATGTTGTTTGGGTCTAGTTGGGATTCTGGCTTTGTTCCAGAATAGCAATATTTCATCAAAAGTTTTGTTGGCTGCTTCTTTAATTGTGTCATTCTCTTCCCGATGGAAGTAATAAAATCGCTTCAGGACATCTCCAATACATGGTAACTTAGATCCCCTGATACTGTGAGCGAGACTGCTCCCTATAAGAAAAATTTCTTGTCTTTTTTGCCTAGCTGCCATGAATCTGAAACAAAAGAATTATATGAAAGTTATCAACATACTGTTACTGTTTCATAACTGTTTCTATTTAGTTTATTAACTTAAGAAATGTACAGTGTTGGTGGGTCAACTAGTGACAAGTTAAAGAGCAAAACACAATTCCAACAATACTACAAAATAATTTTGTGCGCTCAATTAAATAAAAAAAAAAAAAAAAAAAAAAATTGAGAACATTCCTTAAGCTTTACGTACCTAATATTACATTTATAAATAATGAATTTGAATATAAAATAACTAAATAACGGCATATAATGCTGAAAATAAATAGTTATGAATTTCTCAAGTTTGTCAGATTTTAAAATAATAGTCTTGTTATGAATGTAGTTGTTATTTATAGATTTTACCCAAGCAAGCTAAACTTTACAAGGCATGAGGCACCTTAAGATGTTCATTAAACTTCACAAAATTCCATAACATCAGTTTACACAACTAATTGAATATTTTGAGAGGGTGAGACTTTTAAAAAAAAAAAAAATTCAACCCTTATAAGGGTGAAACACCCTAATATATATATATATAAGGTCTGTTCAAAAAGTAGCTGGACAGGGTGTTTATTTATAGAACAAGGTCACGCTTGGAATTGTGAATGTGCTAAACATGTCTGCATGTTAAGACAAGTTGACTAATAGGGTTGCACTTCATTGTGTACTGTCATTCCATAGTGGTAAGCTGATAAATGTGTTTTGTTTCACAGCAATTTCTTTTTTTTTTTTTTTTTTTACATTGAAGTTTTGAGAAGTCTACATGAAACAGCTGTGCGAGTTCAGAGACTGGATGCTTCATCACAATAACATGCCATCTCACTCATCACAACTTGTCCAGCAATTTTTGGCCAAAAACATTACTTCCAAAGTACAGCAGCCTCCATATTAGCCAGATTTAGCTCCATGCAACTCCTTTTTTATTTCTAAATGCCAAACAAACCCTGAAAGGACACCAATTCACTGGTGTTAAGACCATTAAAAGAAATTTGAGAGCAGCTTTTGACCATTCCAAAAAGTATATTTGAAAAATGTTTTCAATAGTGGCAGGATCATTGGGCAAGGTGTGTGGCTTCAGGAGTGTACTTTGAGGGAGATTAAGCACCAAACCCTGTACCATATTCTGTCTATAACCGCATCAGTCCAGATACATTTTGAACAAACCATATATATATATATATATATATATATATATATATATATATATATATGATACAGACCATGCATAAAACAAGGAACTCCATGCATGGTCTGTGTGTATCATGAAAGAGCCTCAGGGGACCATTCTGAGTTCAATCCCATATATATATATAACCTTTGGTTTTGCTTCTGCCTGAATTGTTCATTCTGACAAAGGTCAAGCTTTTCACTCCACCTTAGACCTACAGTTTAATGTAGAATCCAAACCACAGCATCCCAGTATCTTAACCACTAGGCCACCCAGGGTTATCATTTATCTACCAACCACTTTATTGTGTGGAAGGATGTACAGCTGGGTTTTGCTGCACGCCACTTGCCATCACCAGGTCTCAATCCTGAGACCAATGAATTCATAGTCAGTGATGCTAACCACTACACCACCAAGGTGTGTGCATATACAGGTAAACCTCAATTTATGATGGGGTTGCATTACTGAAAACCCCATTGCAAATTGAAATATCGTAAATTGAGTTCATTATAACATGGGGTTCAATGGGATACATTCCCAGCCAGTCCCAAACACATGTATCACTGAAAAAAAAATTCCTGCACTCATAAAATCAGTAGAAAACAATTAAACAAAACTTACCACATCATTAAGAACAAGCCTGGTTGTCATCACATGTCCCCTTCAAGGCTAAGGGGACTCTTGTAGGTGGAGTGGAGACATCACTCTGACTCCCACACAGCCTCTGGGGAGTCCAGAGAGGCTGAAGTCGAGGGTTGTGGCTCTGACTGTGGCAGGGGTTTGAAAAAGGTGATTGTTGTCTGGCGCACCTCCTCCTCCTCCTCAAGGTACAGCTCCCTGTAGCAGAGCATGTCCTTCTCCACCAGTGCCCTCATAGACAAACTCCTGTTGAAGTTGGGGTCATTCTCAGCAAGGAGCTCCATTGCAGAGTTGACACAGTCAAGTGCAGTGCTCAGCACCTTCAGAGTCAGTGCCATGGGTGCAGGGTTTTCCTCCTCACCCACTGATGACTCCACTATCTGCTGCTGTTCCAGGAGCAGCAGGTCCTCTGTGCTGAGCTCCTCAGAGTGGCTCTCCAAGACCTCAGCCACATTCCTTCCCTTCATCGACCTCCTGGTAGATGCTGGCAATGTCATGGTGTACAGCTACATCATCTGTGAAGCTGCCAAAGTCGTGCACGCATTCGGGCCACATTTTCTTCCACATGGCATTCATGCAGCTTTGTGTCACCTCCTTCCATGACAGTTTGATGTTGTAGCTACACCAGAATTCTTTGATGGTCAGCTTTCCCTCTCCATCTGTTACCTCAAACAGCTGCTTCAACCTCCTCAAGTAGTAGGCCTTAAAGGTGATGATGATGCCCTGATCCATCAGCTGGATGAGTGAGGTAGTGTTGGGGGGCAGGAACATTACACTGATGTTGTCAGTCCACTCACCCATTGTAGGTGGGTGCGAAGGTGCATTGTCGAGGATCAGGAGAAACTTGTTGGAGATGTTCCACTTGGCAGCACACTCCTTGAGGTGCTTGGAGAGGTAGCCAACCACACAACTCTGGCACAACACTGTCGTTACCCAGGCCTTCTTGTTGAAGCACCAGATGACTGGGAGGTGCTCCTTAATAAACCCCTTCCCTCTTCCGAGCATCAGTGAGTTTGGCTGACTGATGGCCATCATTAATGCGAATTTTTTTTTATCGCAAACAGGGAGATGGTCTTAATTCATCACCATCATTAACGCAAAATATCGTAAAATATATATATATATATATATATATATATATCACACACACACACACACACACACACACACCTTTGGTTAGCTTCCACCCAAATTGTTCATTTTGACAAAGGTCAAGCTTTTCACTCCACCTTAGGCCTACAGTTTAACATGGAATCTGAACCATGCCCCATCAGCCAGTGGTGGATTTAAGGTGCGCGGGGCCCTAGGCCGGTTGGAGTGCGGGGCCCCAAACTACGCAAAGCTAGCTTAATTAACTGAAATTAAGATTTACACCCCCATCCCCCAGTGGTGACCTTACGGGGCCCTCAAATCAATGGGCGAGCGAAGCGTTAAAATAAATTTACTTTTTAAACAATATTCAATTTATTGATAATTAATTAGCCAAATGACCATTTCATAGTTGAACATTACACATTTGTTTTTTTGAAGCTTAACAATAAAAAATAACTATAATAATACACCATTAACTAAAGAGAATACCACTTGACTGACATGCAAATGATGCAATGAGTGGGTTTTGTTTATTGCAGGCAATTTGTACGGTACACTTAACTATTTCTCAGTCAAAAAAGATTATTTTCTAGCCTTCTTACTTGCAAACTGTTTGATGACATCAGTAAAATCAAGCACCCTTAATTTCTCATGCTCAATGCTCAACAGGGTGAGTGAAGACAAATGGTCCTGCCCCATGGTGTTTCTTAGATAATTCTTGACTAGTTTCATCTTGGAGAATGATCGCTCCCCAGTGCAGTTTGTGACAAACATGCAGAGATAGTCGTAATACAATTTCAACATTAGCAAATGTTTCTACCATGTCATGTCTGTGAATTATCTCATACATTTCTAGTTCAGGACTTTTTGCAGCCTTTGCACCACCTGATGAAGGAGCACTTTCAGGTGAATCTCTTGGAATGGATTTCATAAGGTGTGCAAACTGCAAAAGCTCCAACTCCAATCCAGCCTCCAAGTCCTTAGGATATGAAGACACAAGCTCTTCAGCAGATGCTTTAAGCTCAGTGTTCGTTTTGTTTGAGATTTCTGATAAAAACCCAAATTTCTCTCGAAGGTCGCTGTAAGCAGCAATGCGTTGTTGTAGGGCAGCACAGAGCTTGTCAATGATGGGCAAGAATGCAGTCACTCTAAACTGTCTCTCCCTGTCAGCATAACATCATCCGCGGAGTCTAGTTCATCGTGGTGACACTTGCGCTTCCTAATACGCTGCGTGTCGGCGTAGTATGCATCATTACTCGTCACATCACAGGGATCACACTTAGCCATAGCTTTTGCTTCAAAGTCATCGAACTGGGATCTCAGGTCTTTAGCAAATTGTAAAAGAGACTCTAGCAGTGTGACAGCTGTGTTGAGGGAGAGCCCAGATTTTTGCAGCTGGATACTGCTACTCTGAAACCTTTCCAATACTGTATCCCAAACTTCAAGAAGAATCACTGTTTCAAGTTTTTTCAAACCTTTGAGAAGACCACTTGCTTCAGCTCTTGTTTCAGCTGGCTGATTCTGATCTGAGAATAACTCTTCCAGAACAATGATGTTTTCTTTGTGTGCTCTACTGAGAGCAGCTACAGCATCTGCTCGTGCTGACCAACGAGTGTCTGAAAGTATTTTATCAACTTTCAACTTCTTATCTTTATTAGTCTCTAGTACCTCACGGTGTCTCCTCCAATGATAAGTAGATGCAACAAGAAAGGAGTACATATTTTGTACCAGAGCAAACAATGACACTGCAGCAGGACAGCTTTCTGCAGCACACTTAGCCACCAAGTTTAAGGAATGAGCCATACATGGTATGTACTCAGCTTCACTACACTCATTCTTGATTATCTGTTGGGTCCCCAGATATTTACCAGACATGTTGCTGGCATTGTCATAGGACTGTCCTCGGCAGTCGATAACTGGAATGTTCTTCTCTCTAAGAAAATCAAGAACAGTTGTAGCAATATCTCTGCCAGTGTGGCTTAGCATGGGAATAAACTGCAAAAACCTTTCAACTGGACCTGTAGTAGGCAGTACATAGCGGATTGTAAAAGTAAGTTGATCCATGTGTGAAATATCAGGTGTGGAGTCCACAGAAATTGAGAAGTACTTTGCTGTTTTTACTTCATCTGTTATTGAGGACATAACCTTTTCTGCCATTATTCCAATGACTTCCTCAGAAATGACATGGGACAAGTAGGAAGTATGACCACTACCTTTGTTTGCGTGTTTCTTGATATGTGCTGCCAAGAAACTGTCGTATGTGCTCAGCAGCTCTAGAATCCCAAGATAGTTTCCATTGTGTACTGATCCAATTACTTCATCTTTACCTCGAATGGCTAGCCCACATTCGCAAAGTAGCTTTAAAACATCTACACACCTCCTCAATACTGCTTGCCAGTACTCGCATTCACTTTCATATTGTTGTACTAGATTAGAGTCAATACGGGCACCCGCAGTCTTTCGATATATCATTTCAACCATACTTTTCCTGTGCTGATCTGACCTACTGTGAGATTCTATGACATACCTAGCGTTCTTCCAACCATTGAAGCCAGTTGTGAATGAGCTTTCCACCTTTGACATAAGCTTGCAAGCAAAACAATACACTTTACCAGTTGTTTTAGTAACAGAGCCATTTAAGATTAATTTCTTGGCCAGATAATGAATGAGTTGAGTGAATAATGTCTTTGTACAATGACGGGTTCTGTTTAGCTCTTTCACAGCTGACTCTTTGAAGTCACCATCACAGTGTCGACATTCTGCGCTTCCCTTTTTCAACCAATAGTCACACACATTTTCAGTAATTATTTTAGGCCATAATCCAAGATCCGTTTCAAATCCTTGTTCAGTACCGGTATTCATAACTTTCACTTCCTCTTGTGTCTCCTCACTGTCACTGTGTTCAGGTTCAATTGCGCTAACTACACTAGGTTCAGTACTAGTTGTGGCTTCTCCAGTTGTTTCAGGCGTAATTGGTGTCTCTACTGATTCAGATTCAGTTTGAGTTTGTGATTTTGCAGATTCAGATACTGTTGGATATGTCAACCATTGAGTTATTTTTGGTAGTTTTTTTACTCTTTGGTTTACGTCTGCCTTTTCTTGTCGTTTAACAGAGCCAGCTTTATACTTCCTCCCTTGATCACGATCACGACTTGTTGATTTCTCCATTGTGCCTCAGTGCAGCCTCACTGCCTTATCCTGAAACATAAAAAACAAACTATTTACACTTGACCCTCGGTTTAGTATTAATTAATACAGTTTAATTAATTAATTAAATACAGACACTAAACAGTTGTTCGGGTGAAAAAGTTGCTTTATGGGAAAAGTCGCCAGCCCCCACCAGTGGCGACTTTTTCCTTAAATATGTATAAAATGTATTTATTATGAAATCTAAGCTAAACTGACCTAACCTAGCCTAAGTACGTTTCATATAAAAAAATTAATTACATTAATTTAACATTTTTCAAATTATTTATGTTGTTATAAAGCTGACTAAAACTCCCCCATCCCCATTTATTGACTGGCGACTTTTTCGAGATACGACTTTTACCATTACTTACCACTAAACACACTCACATGTGCACTCCACAGCGGCCTGAATAGAACTAAACTCCCGCCAGCAAAGAGAGTGATACCATAATTATCACTAATCATTAATCAATTGTATTATTTATAGTGGAATCCAACATTATAATTATATGTGAGGGCGTGGGGCCGTAGGCCATGGCCTACTCGGCCCCCCCCTAAATCCGCCACTGCCATCAGCAGCCCAGCATCTTAACCACTTGGCCACCTAGGGTACCCATTTATCTACCAACCACTTTCTTTATTGTGTGGAAGATGAACAGCTGGGTTTTGCTGCATGCCAGCTGCCATCAGGTCTCAAACCCGGGGCCAATGGATTCGTAGTCAGTGACGCTAACCACTACACCACCAAGGCGATATATATATATATATATATGCTGTTATTTTAGTAGGTGGGTGAACTCTTTCTGTACATGGGCAACTGCCCACCCAGTTAACATGTGAGAAGTAGGTTTGAAACACTAGGACTTTAAAAAGAAAAAATGTGTGAATTTTGATATGGTATGAAATTGACACAAGCCTATATCAGGAGTATTTTTAATATATGTGAATGGCTAGTAGAGCATGGTCAAATTTTCAAAAGTTCTGAGTTCAAGTTTTGATTCTATCTTCATTTTTTATTCAGGTAATAATTAATTCTACTATATTTTCTGACTTTTACCATAAAGAATTACTTATCCCACACTGCATTAGGTGCAGTGATGTACATACATACTGGTGACTGAAGGAGTGGGTTCTCCAGACCTAACCAAAAGTAGTAAATAGTAATAAGAGTGTTAAGATGATGCCTTTCACATGATTTAGACTCCTACATTTTTGTGAAAGAAGGCCTACATTGTAACATGCCTCTAAACTGGGCATCACTGCCTAGTGTGAGAAGTTTGGTAGAGGTGATGCAAAGATTCTGAGGAGACGAGAGAAGCAACTCTGTACAAAAACTATTAATATAAAGTGACATCACCGGATCTTTTTTAGTTGAAGGCTAGTCACAAACTGATCTTCATTATACTTAGTGTGAATTGTATCATGGCATAGATAAAGGCCTGCTGCCTTATCAAGTTTTAATTTACTAATTACATTCAAGAGAGCTGTTTCATTACTAACTGTATCTAATACAGTTTCATCATAGTGGCTACTATTTTCCACAATAAGCCCAATATTTTCCAAATTATCTAACTTTTCCCAAGTGAAAACGGGTATAGCAGAGTCCAGACAGATGGCAAAATCTGCTCAAATTTTTCAGTGTATTGCACAAGGATTGTTTTCCATAACACTTGCACCAGGCAAGAATTTTAACTGATATTACTCATGCCCAACATATTGAGTGAGTTTTAACTAAAATTAAAGTTTTGAAAAATATTATCAAGGTTTTTCAGTTTCTCCACTTTGGTAAGACTGTCAAATCCTATAGAAAAGAGGAAAAGTTAAGCAAATTCCCCATACATTAATACTATTATCTAGGATGTGGAGATGGCATGGTTAAAAACCAAGTTTTTGTGGTAGTTTACATAATTAGGAAAGGTTCCCAAGAGCTTCCAAATTCCCCATTAAGTTCCAGGAGGTCTTGGTAATCCCCATTGGATCTGAGCCCAACAGACTTTCTCTTAATATAATGAGTAATCTTTAGAATGGAATTAAATAGAGCTGAGAATATTTGCCAGTTTTGGAATACATTAAACCCTCATTCAACGCATTTGTCCAGCACAAATATGCTTATACAGTAAGTCCCCAACCTATGAACTTAATGTGTTCCAGAGATCTGTTTGTAAGTCGGAAATAACTTATATCGGCAAAATAAATGCATAAAAATGTAAAGTATGTAAAAAAAAAGGCGTAAAAAACTGCACCATGTATGACACTAATGTATGTATTTTATTCATTAAAAAACAACCCTCCACCCCCACCCTGTGCATCAAGTTCCATCAAGTCTTTATTTGTTAGCTCTTGCGAGTGGCTTTCTAGTAACTGATGGAAGTCTTCTTCCTCCAGTTTCATCTGCAGTTCGGTGTAACTACATACTGCTAGCACGCACTTTGTTGTCCATATCTTTGGAAGTTCATAAGTCAAATGTTCGTAAGTCGGGGACCTACTGTACACAGAAAATAAATGCGAACAATTATTTGTCAAAAGCGGAAAATTTGATTATACACAGTCCACCAAACACACACTAATACAGTAGTACTGTACACATGCCAATGCACACACTAGTGTTTTCTCCTACACTCCCACATCTCCCTCCTTCTCGCATCACCCTTTGTCTCAGTCCTGCTAACACATTAAATTCAGTGAAGTTGTGTTGGATTGTTTTTGTCATATTTTGCCATTGTTTTGCTATTACCCTTACGCAGCAGTATGGCACCAAAGCGTAAAGCATCTGCAAGTGATAGTGAAGAGAAGAAAAGTCGTAAGGTTATGACATTCAAAAAGATAAAGATTCTAGATAAGTTGCTTGGTGGTATGATCATAACATCACTTGGCTGCGAGTATCACATGAATGAGTCTACCATATGCACGATCCAAAAGAGTGAAGAAAAGGTACATGCTATTTTCATTTAATATATTTTTATTTATCATGTGTAAATATCATTGTTCATGATTTTATGTTCTTATTTCATATACAGATAAACCTTGATTTATGATGGGTTTGCATTCCTGAAAACCCCATCGCAAATTGAAATATCATAAATTGAGTTCATTATAACATGGAGTTCAATGGGATACATTCCCAGCCAGTCCCAAACACACATGTAGCAATAGAGCACGCTCCTTCACCTCTCTCATGCCACTTCACAATGTCAAGCTTCACCTCCAGAGAGACAGTTTTCCTGGGCGCCTTGGCCTTCCCCAATGCAGGAGCCTCAGCAACACACTTGCTAGCCATTTTCAATGTTGTTTATTAGTTTTACCCGTACATACGTACTACACTGCTCACTTCACAGTCACAAAAAGAGTGAAAGCAATTAACTAAGAAAAAAAACAGCAATGACAACGTAAGAATGATTTCTATGCTGTCAGGACAAAATGCAGGAATGTAGTGCACTGGGTGGCTGCATGGTGGTGCGTAGATAGATAATGCTGCGGCTGACAAGTGCAGCGAGAGATACATTCCCTCTTCCGAGCATGAGCGAGTTTGGCCGACCAATAGCCATCGTTAATGCGAATTTTTTTTATCGCAAATAGGGAGAGGGTCTTAATTCATCACCATTGTTAACGCGAAATATTGTACATCAGGACATTGTAAATTGAGGTTTATCTGTACAATATAGGTAGGGAAATTCATTTTTGTGTGAATAAAAAATTGACATATCTAAGTATTAATGGGAGACTTTATGCGGCCACATTCATGTATCCCCATTTATTCCATAAGGTATTAAGTTTGTCCAATGCGGATTTACTTAACATCCCATTCTTGAGGAACCTAACCCCTGCATTGGATGAGGGTTTACTGTAAAAAGGTGTAATACAGGATTAGATAATTTTTAGTGTTCTTCTGAACTAAATGTCCATTTGTGTTTGTGGATATATTCATAAATAAATGTAGGAATTCTTCCGAGAATTTGGATAAGGTTAATTCTCAAAGTATAAAGCTGATTGTACATTACATTTTCTTTTCAATTTAGAAATGCCTAAAGCCAAAATGAAATCATATTCGAGAGAGGCTGTTGCAGATGCTTTGACAGCTATCAAAGAGGGAAGAATGACATATCAAAAGGCTGAATGTATATATGGAATTCCAAAGTCTACATTATTTGGTATAGTTAAAAACAATTCTCAACTGGAGAAAGGTAAGAGAGGTGGATACTATATTACAGACCTTAGGATATGTACCATCAGTTCCAGTAGCTAGTTGAGACAAACTAAACCATAAAGTGAGTGTGACCCAGTATATCCTGGCTGGCTGTTGGAACTAGTAGTATTATATATATATATATATACACACACACACACACACACACACACACTGCAGTGTATGCCTACTGATATAATACACCAGAGCCGGATTTAGACGGGTGGAGGCCCCCCTACCTTAGGGGAAGACATAATTGAAGTCATCCATAAGATTCATAATATAATTAACATACATACACTTTCAAAACATCGTGCACTCTTGTGTCTGGCCATTCCACTCATTTCTGCAAAAAATGAAAGCCTTGGGTTACTCAGGTATTCCATTATAGTGAGAGTAGGCCTAAGAGAGTAATAAAAACAAAATAATAATCAGTACACAACAAATAGTAATTGGTAAAAGTTTATGTACTACAGTGGTATTGGATGCGCGTGTTTTTTTGTTGATCATCTATCGGGTTTTTCTATTTTGATAATGGTTTGTCAATATGTGGAGGCCCATGGGCAGCTGCCCACTTTGCCCACTCCTAAATCCGGCCCTGTAATACACAAGGGTTGTTCAAAAAGTAAGTTTACAAGGTTAATTACAGTTCATTATGCATAATACAATAATGTTGTTGGTAGTACAATATTTTTTTTAGGCATGTGTAGCAACATCCAGGGTCACCACAAACCAAAAAGTTCAAGATTGCACCATCAGCTAGTAAGGTGATGGCAATGATTTCTTGCATGTTGAATTCATGCAAAAAGGGACAATAAATGGCACTTCTTATTGTGAAACTTCACAGCACCTCTGCACAGCTATCAGAAGAAAATCTGGGTTGCTTACTGCAGGTGTGGTATTCTTGCATGACAATGCACACCCTCACACTGCAAATCAAACACACCAACTTTTGGAATTGTTCCACTGGGAAGTCATGGATCATCCCCCTCCCCCGATAGTCCTGACCTTTCACCAAGCAATTTTCACTTGTTTCCAGCACTAAAGGAACACCTCAGAGGTAAACAATTTAAAAATGATCCTCATGCAGCAGCAGCCGCATGAAGCTGGTTCAAAACTAAGGATCCTACATTTCACTTGACCAGCATCAGAAAGCTTGTCCCACACTATAACAAATGTTTGAATCTTTTTAGTGATTATGTAGAAAAGTAGCAATAAGTTGTTGTTGAAATACTTGTAATAATTACTTGCCTTGTAATAAGACAGTTTCTTCAAAACATTTGTAAACTTAGTTGAACAGTCCTTGTGTGTATGTATATATATATATATATATATATATATATATATATATATATATATATATATATATATATATACTGGGCCACAAAAGTATTACGAGTCTTAAATTGTAATATATTTGGAATAAGAATGTACTGTAAGATGGGGTAACTAGGCCCTATTAAGTTCAAGGTAAATTTCATTATTATTTTTTCCATACATTTTACAGTGCCCGCGAAAAGTATCCGATCACTCAAGAAAATACAATATTTTCCCTTGATATTCAGAGACACGTAATTCACTTTCTATTTGTTCTAGCGACATCTGGTAACTTTGAGGTTGCTCGCTGATATGAGAGCTATCCAACGCATTCTCAAATTAGTGTTCTGGTAGCCTTCGTTGCGGGTGGCTGTGTCTCAAATTTGTCAGATTTCACTGTTTGTGTAAATTTCTTGATTTTTTTTTTTTTTACAGAAAGTGGTGTAAATAAAATTTATATATAATGTGTGCTAAAAAACAACTTAAGAGTGATTGTCGAGGTGCTATTGTTGCTTTGCATGCATGTGGGAAATCACAGAGACAGATAGCTAAGGAATTAAACATATCCCAAAGTACCGTTAATTTATGGGTTTCACGGGCTAAGAACAATGGTGGCCTAACCACGCCAGTCCCTAAAAAACGATCTGGCAGACCGAGAAAAACAAATTCGCGAACAGACAAACTTATGAAACGTTTAGTATTGAAAAACCCAACAATAACTGCGAAAGAAATAAAATTTAATATGAATAATTTGTTATCTGGTGTTTCTGAACGAACTATCCAGGAGCGGCTCCAAAAAGAACTCGGATTACCATCTCGCCATGCTGCTAAGAAACCGTTCATTAATGAAAAAATGCGTAAAAAACGTGTCGCATTTTGTAAAAAATACATTCATTGGACTGTTGATGACTGGAAGGTTTTATTTAGCGATGAGTCGACATTTTTGACATTCAGAAGTTGTCCAAAAAAGGTTCGCCGGCCTATTGGCTCAAATAGGATGGACCCTAAATACACCCTAAAGACAATGAAACACCCTCCAAGTGTGATGGTTTGGGGTTGTTTCGGTTACTATGGGCGTGGAAACTTATATTTTCTTCCGAAGAACACAACTATGAATGGTGCACAGTATTTAGCAATGCTACAGGATAAACTTCCAATGGCAATGGCAATCCAAAGGACAAAAACATACATGCATGATGGTGCACCATGTCACAGGGCCAAAATAGTGACAAAATGGATTACTGACAATAAATTTGATATTTTGGATTGGCCTGGTAATAGTCCAGATCTCAATCCGATAGAAAATCTGTGGCTAATAATAAAAAATAAGGTTGAATGCCACGACACTGGCTCAGTCGAAAAATTACAAGAGGCCATCAAAAAGGTATGGTGCAAGGAAATATCAGTGGAAGTTTGTCAAAACTTGATTAAATCCATGCCAAAACGTCTAGAACAAGTCATCCAAACCAAAGGACAGATGACAAAATACTAATATAAGGTTAGTATACATTTAAACATTGTTTTTTATGTAAAAAATACAAATTTCAAGGGTGATCGGATACTTTTCGCGGGCACTGTAGGTATGGTACTTATACATAGGTAGATACCTACAATTTACAGAAAAAATTCATACTGTTATATAACGAAATTTACCTTAAACTTATTAAGGCCCAGTTACCCTATCTTACAGTATATATAATAAGATATTTAATTGTAATATAATAATATTTGATATATTTGACAATAAAACAGGTTAATAAAAGAAAAATACCATACTTATTTGTAAAAATTTATTTCTAAAAACTTAGGAAAATTAGTAGCTATCCTGTATGGCTACCCTTGTTCTTTCAGACTAGTTCAAGATGCTGAGGCATTGAGTCAACCAACTTTATTCATGATTCAGGACTGGTTTTATACCACTCTTCTTGAAGAACTCTCCCTAAATCTTTATTTTTTGCCTTATCTTCTCTTATTCTTACTTTTTTTGCGAGCTCATCCCAAAGATGTTCAATGGGATTTAAATCTGGACTCTTGATATGGTCATCCTAGCATTTTAAACCCTTCTTCTTCAAGCTTACTATAGAGCTGTTTTAGTGATTTAGCACTATGCTTAGGATCGTTATCCTGTTGAAATATGAAGTTTGCATAATCTCAATGAAGTGCTTTAGCAGCTGGGATTGCAATATACATGTGTCCATTTTCATTCCCAGTGATCAAGTGTAATTTTCCAATTCCCTTTGATGAGAAGCAGCCCCACACATTGATTCCCCCACCTCCTTTTTTCACTGTTGGAATAAGGCATTCATTCTTATATTCTTCACCAATTTGTCTATTAACAATTTTTCTCCTTTTATCACTACCAAAAATTTTGAATCTGCTTTCATCACTCCATACAATTTTTTAGCAGTTCTTAGCATCCCAATTTTTGTGTTGAATAGCAAATTCTAATCGTGCTCTCACATTCTTTGACAATAAAAATTTTTCTTACTCTAGCAAATATTTTATTATCAGTTAACCTTCTTCTTGCTGTATCAGCACTAACTTTTGTTTCTCCCACTTTTACTAATTCTTTACTCAAGTCATTTGCTGTCATAAATCTATTCTCCAAAGCCAGAAATTTTAGATGCCTTACACCAAGCTCTGACAAAACCCTTTCTTCCAGTTCGTACTAACTAACAGGTACTTCCTTGGTTTAAAATACATTTCATATGGTATCTGACTGTACCTTCACTTATCTTCAGCATTTTTTTGCGATACTTGTATTGGAATAATTACCCATTTTAACAAGAGTGGCCAATTCTCCTAAGTCTTGGCTAGATAACTCACGTGTCTTAACCATCCTCTCAAATTGGAAATATGCAAGTAAAAATTTCATTGAACAGCATTAAAATGAACCTCTCCCTATCAAGGCTGACAGCACACTAAATTGGGCATAGTCTGTGCCACTAATTTCAAAATTAGAGGACTTTTAATTTAGCAATGCCAAAATATTGAAGAAATTCTAAAAGTCATTGTAATTAATTCCTATAAGGTGACAAAATATTGTATTTAATCTAATAATTATTGTATTATACTAATTTATTTGTGTTTTGTATAACAAATTACCATAAATATATTAAAATAAATTTTACAAAATTGCAAAAAATAAAGCTACCATTAATATCTGGATAATATTTCTCAATTTGTAAATACTTTTGCGGACCAGTGTGTGTGTGTATATATATATATATATATATATATGGCTACGTCATGGCCAATGTTGTAACACCGCTTCCTGGAGATCAGCTAAGTTAAGCAACATTGGGTCTGGGTAGTAGTTGGATGGGAGACCATCCTCAGCACCCAGCTTATGTAGCGATCTGTGGTTTGGATCCCACGCAAAGCTGTAGGTCCCCTCCATCATAATGACCTTAGATGTTGCGAAAGAGGTCAAACCCCCCCAATTAAAAAAAAAATTATATATATATATATTAGTGGGGCTGTTTAACTTAAGTTTCGAGGAAAACCAGTTGTATGACAAAATCTAAATTCGTTATGAGGATTCTGATTGAGAGAAAGTTGATATTATCATGAGCTCAGGTCAATCATGGCAAATATTTCATCAGTTACATGCAATATGTTAAAACAGATCAACCAACCAACCAACCTATATATATCGGGTGGCCACAAAAAAACTTTACTTAATTGAAAGTTTAATAACTGCAACAATTCAAAACTTATGCGATTGAGATTTTGCACACATTAACAGATGCATATAATCTATAATTGCTGGAATTTTCAAATATGTAGGTTCTATAGTTTTGTTACAGTGAACAATTTAAAAGCATATGTCTAAAAATAGCATGCCTGGTGTGCATCTGACACGTACGTGCGCTAGCGTAGGCTAAACCTAATGTAGCGTAGTAGTATGAAGTGGATAGAGAACATCAGACACCACTTCACACCTCAATCTCCTTGGATTGCCTTGGGGGAGATTGTTGTATATGACAAGAGCAATGTGATCCTAGGCTCCAGGTTACTCATAGTAGTTTCCCAGTACGTTGGTAAAATTTTAATTTATTTGAATTTATTTTCATATTTTCAGTGTGTAGGTTTTCTTGAAGAAAACAAGAGCTACACAGGAGATCAGGACCGGGTCTCCCCACTTCGGTGGTGGTGGTCGGGGAAGGAGGTTCAAGGAGGTCGTCTCTTGTGTGATGAATATCGCTGGAAAGAGTGATGCAGACCCTGTTGCGCGTGGGGACCCACCCCACGCAGGCCAGGGTGGGATAGAGAGCAAACCAAGTTCTCAGGGCACTACTTACCCAGTAGAATCCACTTCTGTAGTAGGCTCAAGATCTAATCTTGATGCAATGCAACGGATGTTGGGCACAAACCGGAAGAAGGCTTTTCCTGTTGCGAGCGGTTCTGGTCAAACTGTCTCAGTCCAGAAAGGTAACTTATTGACTGCACAAACCAATATCACAGTTAGTAGTGATATAGAAGGTGAAGGAAGCGGAGAAGGACAGGTAAGGGAGGATTTAGGAGAAGTAAGAGAGGGTAGAGGAACGTTGAAACCACTTGTATTGGATACAGCTGGTGAGATTCCGCCCTTTTATATCCCTCAGGAGATCTTTGATAGGCTGAAAGGCCCACGTGACTATGTTGGATTGGGGGGAGCAATTCCAAAAAGTGGAAGTACTGAGGAATACCGGGGGGCATTCGAGTGGCTTCACTGTAGTGTGGGCCTCAATTATGAGGTATCTCTCAGTGAGCATATCCCAAAGACAGATGTTCTGTATATGTACAGAACATATACTCAGAGGAGTAGTAGATTTGTGCATGAAATTATCACAAATCAGATAATGATGAGGGGGAGGCGTACGAGCCACGAAGAACGTCACCGATTGCCCAAGATTCGAGTTACAGACGCAGAAGAGTACACAGTCTTTCAATGGCACAAACAAGGTGCCCTCCACGATGAAGGACTTATAGGTCATTTAGCTGAAGACTACTGCTATGTTTTGAACAGCCGTGCAGCCGTTCGAAACGCAGAAGTGGACTATCTGATATTTGGCCCCTTATCAGAAGATTTAGCAGAAGAAGAGCTTGGGAAGGTAGCTAACGAACTCATTAACAGCTGTATCTTAGTGGAATACTATGAGGAGCCTACTCCTGAGCGTCTGGTAGCGGAAGAATTACTGCTTAGTAATAGTGAGGAAGAAGCAAAGCATCCGCACGGGCTTGAGGGGGATGAGGCAGACCCGGACGACTCTGGAATTACTATTAGTCCTCAGGACTTTGAGGATTCTCCTAGCGAAAAAGAGGAGCATAAATACCAGCTCCACCCTGCTATTGCAGGCAAAATTTCAAGAACTTTAGAAGAGGGGAAAAAGTTCTTACAAATCCGCCTAGATGCAGGCGAAGAAGACATGATTCCCCCACAAGAAAGAGGGGCAGAAAGGGGAGTATACTGCCCTCTTCCCCAGTTCAAAACTTTTGATGACTATTACAACACAAGGGCACGTGAAGCAAAAGGGTATGGTGAAGACGTAGACCATCAAGAACTCTTCGACGAATGGTCTGGGTACGTGGAGGCATATGTCCGGAGAGGCTGGATAATTAAGGAGGTGACTGTTGCCTTCCTGCATTTGGGGGGGAAGTATCCATTCGGTAGTCATCTGGAATTTGAATGTTATAACCAACAACTATTGCCCACACCTTTAAACGTGTCTCTTCCTGATCTAGTGGGAACTCCTGAACCTAGCCCTCCCATAAGCGGCACTGCATCTCCAGAACCATCAACTAGTAGCGTTCCATCTGAAATGGGACCTCCTACACATTCACCGCAGTCTGGTAGGCGCATGCTTACAGAGCGGATTCATGAAAGAATGAGGCTCGTGGAAAGGGGGGGAGCTTCAGTGGGAAAACGAACCCTAGATTTTGAGTCATCTGTTCCGAATGATAGGAAGAATACCATCACGTACAGAACAGTAAGGTGCCGAATGATTACCCTGAGGGTCAAATACTTCCTCAAATACCTACGGTGGAGGAATGGACAGGCGAAACAGACTACAATTTACAGTTTCCAAGCCCAACCACAGTTTATCCTCCCCACTGGTGGGGAAGGGCTCCTGACCCCAGAGACATTAGCGCTACGGACATGGAATTCTCCTTGCTTAATGAGGGAGAGCAGAAGAGGCTCTGCGCTAGTAAGAATTCCTTGGCCTTTTTCGTTGGTCACTGCATGAGAAGAGATCCTAACCCCATATGATATTTGGCCAGGTCTTTACTTTTGAGGCCAGAATTGGAAGATATGAGTACCCCTGATACAGCGATTAAGAACACAACCTGGGCTCAAGGAGTTATGCCTACATATGCAGTCCCTACTTCCAATTCATTTGCACCCCTTCTCTTATTGGAAGAGGAAGTCTGTGAAAATGGGCCCAACGAACACGATGGTCATAATGACTTTTTGACCATACGTGCGGGAATCAAACGACGGGTAGGCCAGGAAACAGGCATAATTCGATCAAAAACAGATACCCAACTAACAAAACCCCGGGGAGCATTAGAAAAACCGGGACAGGTACCGTGGTCTGCTAGGCCACGTGAAATAGAGCCAAAGAAAGCCCAGAAGAAATCATTAAGTATCGAAAAACGCATCGATAACTATATGTCTGGCCGACAGCGTATTGCCACAAAGATCCGGACTATGAAAGAATCAGACCTTATAGAGATGATCTGTACAAGAAGACTCTTGAGGTTTACCATGGATAAAATTCGCCAACTTAGACCCGAGGTAATTGACTATGAAACTGCTGCAGCTTCGGGCGAACCAGGGAAAGTGCTAACAGCAGCAGTTTTGAATAGATTTTCCAAATGTGAAACTTTATACTACTTTATGACTGCCTGGTATACAACAAAAGGTATGACTCAGAAAATACCCCAGTCCACTGAAAGAGACTGGGTGCGTCAGTTAACTGGTGATAGAGACGTTGAGGCAAACCCCGGACCAGTTTATTCCAACATGAGTGAGGTAAATTCTGCAGCTGCATTGTCAGAACAGGAGTTTGATGAAGCACCTTCTACTGCTTTGGAACAAGGGTTGACCTACTGGTCGGACCGCTACCTAGGGTGGGCACTAAGTGCTACTCAGCGAACGGGAACGGAGTATATTTCTAGTGCTCTCCGTTCGTTTACGGTTGAAACAGGAGTAGGGCTGAGTATTGCCAACCAATCTCTGCCTATTCAGGAGAGTTCAATCCACCCCCGTTCAACAATCGGGCCTGCTAATTGGGGTATAAACGGCAACCAAGCACCAATGGTTGCAGGTGGGCCTGTACCACCATTAGCCAGAATGTATGGAGTTAGAATATCCTTAACCCAACAAGTACGGAATCAGCTAGGCTCAGTGGCTAATGGTTTAGCCCGCGTGGCTATAGGAGCAGGAACACGGTTAGGGAGAATTGTAGTATCAAGCGGAACAGACAGATGGGCAGAAGTGATAAATGCTCCAGCAGGTGGGTGGGGCGCGGTGGCAGTGGGGGGTTGGATTGCTAATAACCTCGGCTTTCCTCTCACTATTGGCCAAGCTGGAGCAAACCCAGTGAATTGGTTTTGGCACGGAACCCCAGCACCGGCCGTGTGGGTTGGAGCTGCACATCAAATTATGATGAATGAAGAAAATTGTGAAAACCCCATCTTCACCGCTCAGTTTGTACGTGTTGTGGGAGGAGTGCCTATGGTCCACCCCTACCGACGGGGAATGTACGCACACGAAACGCCATCAAGGCAACCATGTTCCGTTGTGCATGTTGGAGTGAGGTACGATATACAGCGTGGACTTCCAACAGAAGAAACCGAAATGATGAGACAAGCAAAAGAGTGGTCAGCGGAGGGTACAGTAGTATCGCACCGTATAGATGTTGTAAATAACTCTGGCTATAGGAAACAGGATATAGCACACTTAGCACGGGTGGGACATGCAGAACATCTTTCAAATGATGCTATGGTAGTGAAGTTAGGAATGTGGGCAGGGGTGGCTCTACTTCGTGAAGGAGTGGGAGAAACCAGACGATCCCCACTTGAACTGCAGCTGGAACCTCTTACTCCTTGGGCACATTTGGAACCTGATGGGCCAGGGCAGATGAGAGTAGTAACAATCAACAACTCCCCTCTAGGTGTGGAAAACGGGGGGGATGACCCTGCTTTCCCATGGTGTGGCTCAGTGGGCCATAGAAATAAAGGTCTATTGCGGTTTCACACAAGTACCAACTCTCTCCGTGGTGCTCACAATGTAGTGACCCTTCCCGCAGGGTGGGGAGAAGACCAAAATGGGCAAACAATGATGGCACTTTATATAGCACTACACTGTCCGTGGCCTTTATTTAACATCGGTTTGCTAATGAATACAATGGACATAGGTTTCATTCGCTTACAGCACTTCTTTTTTGATATCCTTTTACGTTTAATACCACGTGGCCCCTTCTTCCGGACAGCCTCTTCTTCTTCCCGCCACCACGCATTTTTCTCTTTGCATCTTTGATGATTTCGTCTCGTGTACGCTTTAAATGTTTTTTTAGAGCTTCTTTAGGTTTAGCCTCAGCCAATATGTCTTCTGCAGTGTTAAGACCTGATTGTAGCGCTTGCCTTCCGAGGTATCTGGCACCCCTCTTCAGCAAAGGAACAGCCGTACGTAGTATGGATAAAAAAATGGACCCAAGTCCACTACCGCGCTGGTATCTCACCCCTCGATAGACGGTGAAAGGCTTTCTATCCATTATAACTCAGTGCGTCGAAAGTGTAGCTTCATTGTTAAGCTCCCGTTACCGAATGGGAAGTTTTCACCCTCAATCGTTCTTATATATCGGGTGGCCACAAAAAAACTTTACTTAATTGAAAGTTTAATAACTGCAGCAATTCAAAACTTATGCGATTGAGATTTTGCACACATTAACAGATGCATATAATCTATAATTGCTGGAATTTTCAAATATGTAGGTTCTATAGTTTTGTTACAGTGAACAATTTAAAAGCATATGTCTAAAAATAGCATGCCTGGTGTGCATCTGACACGTACGTGCGCTAGCGTAGGCTAAACCTAATGTAGCGTAGTAGTATGAAGTGGATAGAGAACATCAGACACCACTTCACACCTCAATCTCCTTGGATTGCCTTGGGGGAGATTGTTGTATATGACAAGAGCAATGTGATCCTAGGCTCCAGGTTACTCATAGTAGTTTCCCAGTACGTTGGTAAAATTTTAATTTATTTGAATTTATTTTCATATTTTCATATTTTCAGGTAACTTATCGACTGCACAAACCAATATCACGGTTAGTAGTGATATAGAAGGTGAAGGAAGCGGAGAAGGACAGGTAAGGGAGGATTTAGGAGAAGTAAGAGAGGGTAGAGGAACGTTGAAACCACTTGTATTGGATACAGCTGGTGAGATTCCGCCCTTTTATATCCCTCAGGAGATCTTTGATAGGCTGAAAGGCCCACGTGACTATGTTGGATTGGGGGGAGCAATTCCAAAAAGTGGAAGTACTGAGGAATACCGGGGGGCATTCGAGTGGCTCCACTGTAGTGTGGGCCTCAATTATGAGGTATCTTCAGTGAGCACATCCCAAAGACAGATGTTCTGTATATGTACAGAACATATACTCAGAGGAGTAGTAGATTTGTGCATGAAATTATCACAAATCAGATAATGATGAGGGGGAGGCGTACGAGCCACGAAGAACGTCACCGATTGCCCAAGATTCGAGTTAGACGCAGAAGAGTACACAGTCTTTCAATGGCACAAACAAGGTGTCCTCCACGATGAAGGACTTATAGGTCATTTAGCTGAAGACTACTGCTATGTTTTGAACAGCCGTGCAGCCGTTCGAAACGCAGAAGTGGACTATCTGATATTTGGCCCCTTATCAGAAGATTTAGCAGAAGTAGAGCTTGGGAAGGTAGCTAACGAACTCATTAACAGCTGTATCTTAGTGGAATACTATGAGGAGCCTACTCCTGAGCGTCTGGTAGCGGAAGAATTACTGCTTAGTAATAGTGAGGAAGAAGCAAAGCATCCGCACGGGCTTGAGGGGAGTGAGGCAGACCCGGACGACTCTGGAATTACTATTAGTCCTCAGGACTTTGAGGATTCTCCTAGCGAAAAAGAGGAGCATAAATACCAGCTCCACCCTGCTATTGCAGGCAAAATTTCAAGAACTTTAGAAGAGGGGAAAAAGTTCTTACAAATCCGCCTAGATGCAGGCGAAGAAGACATGATTCCCCCACAAGAAAGAGGGGCAGAAAGGGGAGTATACTGCCCTCTTCCCCAGTTCAAAACTTTTGATGACTATTACAACACAAGGGCATGTGAAGCAAAAGGGTATGGTGAAGACGTAGACCGTCAAGAACTCTTCGACGAATGGTCTGGGTACGTGGAGGCATATGTCCGGAGAGGCTGGATAATTAAGGAGGTGACTGTTGCCTTCCTGCATTTGGGGGGGAAGTATCCATTCGGTAGTCATCTGGAATTTGAATGTTATAACAAACAACTATTGCCCACACCTTTAAACGTGTCTCTTCCTGATCTAGTGGGAACTCCTGAACCTAGCCCTCCCGTAAGCGGCACTGCATCTCCAGAACCATCAACTAGTAGCGTTCCATCTGAAATAGGACCTCCTACACATTCACCGCAGTCTGGTAGGCGCATGCTTACAGAGCGGATTCATGAAAGAATGAGGCTTGTGGAAAGGGGGGGAGCTTCAGTGGGAAAACGAACCGTAGATTTTCAGTCATCTGTTCCGAATGATAGGAAGAATACCATCACGGGATACCGTCACGTACAGAACAGTAAGGTGCCGAATGATTACCCTGAGGGTCAAATACTTCCTAAAATACCTACGGTGGAGGAATGGACAGGCGAAACAGACTACAATTTACAGTTTCCAAGCCCAACCACAGTTTATCCTCCCCACTGGTGGGAAAGGGCTCCTGACCCGAGAGACATTAGCGCTACGGACATGGCATTCTGCTGGCTTAATGAGGGAGAGCAGAAGAGGCTCTGCGCTAGTAAGAATTCCTTGGCCTTTTTCGTTGGTCACCGCATGAGAAGAGATCATAACCCCATAGGATATTTGGCCAGGTCTTTACTTTTGAGGCCAGAATTGGAAGATATGAGTACCCCTGATAGGGCGATTAGGAGCACAACCTGGGCTCAAGGAGTTATGCCTACATATGCAGTCCCTACTTCCAATTCATTTGCACCCCTTATCTTATTGGAAGAGGAAGTCTGTGAAAATGGGCCCAACGAACACGATGGTCATAATGACTTTTTGACCATACGTGCGGGAATCAAACGACGGGTAGGCCAGGAAACAGGCATAATTCGATCAAAAACAGATACCCAACTAACAAAACCCCGGGGAGCATTAGAAAAACCGGGACAGGTACCGTGGTCTGCTAGGCCACGTGAAATAGAGCCAAAGAAAGCCCAGAAGAAATCATTAAGTATCGAAAAACGCATCGATAACTATATGTCTGGCCGACAGCGTATTGTTATAAAGATCCGGACTATGAAAGAATCAGACCTTATAGAGATGATCTGTACAAGAAGACTCTTGAGGTTTACCATGGATAAAATTCGCCAAGTTAGACCCGAGGTAATTGACTATGAAACTGCTGCAGCTTCGGGCGAACCAGGGAAAGTGCTAACAGCAGCAGTTTTGAATAGATTTTCCAAATGTGAAACTTTATACTACTTTATGACTGCCTGGTATACAACAAGAGGTATGACTCAGAAAATACCCCAGTCCACTGAAAGAGACTGGGTGCGTCAGTTAACTGGCGATGGAGACGTTGAGGCAAACCCCGGACCAGTTTATTCCAACATGAGTGAGGTTAAATTCTGCAGCTGCATTGTCAGAACAGGAGTTTGATGAAGCACCTTCTACTGGTATGGAAAAACTATACGCGCTCACAACATGGTATCATATGTGGTACATTTATTTCATAATTAAATATAAATTATTAATTAATTGAATTAAATATCTATACAAAATTGCCTCGGGATTGGCGACATAGCCTATTGGGAATGAAATAATTGAATTGCCATACGTACAAGGAACCTGTATGTATGAATCAGCCCCACATAGCAACAAGAAAACCCAATTTATTATTTAGTCTACCAAAAAGAAGTAGACACAACAAACAACAAAATCTTGCTAGATCGGCAAATAATAATGAAAATACAAGCGAACCAAGGAACGGCTCTCAGGGCTGTTTATTCCAAGCAAACGCTTTAAACTGGGAAAACGTGTCTAAATTTTCCCTCAAGTCCTGAGTGAAATCCTTATAATAATAAAACCTAATGACGATAAAAGGATAGGCCTATTCCTTCAGGGGTTTATATAGTGACTGCCTATATTAATTACCTTAAGTAAATTCGCCGAGTAACCCCATCGTGGCGGCCCTACACCGAAAATGACCGTCACGTCCTACATCGAAACAAACAAAGACCCAGCAAAAATAAGGTGAGCAATTTCAGTTTTTCAATACCATAAGCTTTCCCAACTCCCGATGCTAGAATTACCGTAATCAATATAAATATAAAGAGGTCCTTTAAAGACCTACATATTTATAACTCTCTAACGAAAGAGCATAGGGCTTTTGTCGGTAACCCTCCACTGACGTCTGTTGGAAATTTCCAACGGATGAGGGCACAGGCAATCAACCCATAGCCCTACATAGTTTTTTCATAACTGGTATGGAACAAGGGTTGACCTACTGGTCGGACCGCTACCTAGGGTGGGCACTAAGTGCTACTCAGCGAACGGGAACGGAGTATATTTCTAGTGCTCTCCGTTCGTTTACGGTTGAAACAGGAGTAGGGCTGAGTATTGCCAACCAATCTCTGCCTATTCAGGAGAGTTCAATCCACCCCCGTTCAACAATCGGGCCTGCTAATTGGGGTATAAACGGCAACCAAGCACCAATGGTTGCAGGTGGGCCTATACCACCATTAGCCAGAATGTATGGAGTTAGAATATCCTTAACCCAACAAGTACGGAATCAGCTAGGCTCAGTGGCTAATGGTTTAGCCCGCGTGGCTATAGGAGCAGGAACACGGTTAGGGAGAATTGTAGTATCAAGCGGAACAGACAGATGGGCAGAAGTGATAAATGCTCCAGCAGGTGGGTGGGGCGCGGTGGCAGTGGGGGGTTGGATTGCTAATAACCTCGGCTTTCCTCTCACTATTGGCCAAGCTGGAGCAAACCCAGTGAATTGGTTTTGGCACGGAACCCCAGCACCGGCCGCGTGGGTTGGAGCTGCACATCAAATTATGATGAATGAAGAAAATTGTGAAAACCCCATCTTCACCGCTCAGTTTGTACGTGTTGTGGGAGGAGTGCCTATGGTCCACCCCTACCGACGGGGAATGTACGCACACGAAACGCCATCAAGGCAACCATGTTCCGTTGTGCATGTTGGAGTGAGGTACGATATACAGCGTTGCCATAAACGTCCTGAATGTTTCGCGTTGCTTCAGTAGCACTATTCCCTTTTTTGAACTCGTAAAGCATTATATGCTCTTCTGATACCGCCATGTTTATGAGGGGTTTACATAAAGCAAAACATTTTCACTGGTCAAGGTCTGTAAAGTATGTAGCGAAACACGATAGATCTCTTAGATATAACCTTCGGAAAATTTATGCTTAAACCGAGTATGACTAGTTTAAACTTAATCTATCGTAAAAAACGACATTACTTATGGGATGACCTGATATATTATCACTAAAATAAAAAGTGCGGATACTTATTGAAGTACCCTCGTGTGTGTGTGTGTGTGTGTATATATATATATGTATATAATTTTTATTTTTCTTCGACTCCTTAATACTGTAGTGATTAATTCATTTCTTCATCTTCAGATGAATATGGAAAAGGGTGATCAGAAACATAATTTCCTTAAAACTTGTGAAACGGTTGTCCCTACCAACAAGAACTTTCCGCATGAAATTTCTAACATTGAAGGTTGTGAAACTGATAGTGTTCGAGAGGATAAACTTTTGAAATGTACAGTGTGTAGTTACTGGGCCAAGCAGCCGTCTCATCTTGTAGCGCACTTGAGGACGCACTCCGCTACCAAGCCGTTTAAATGTAGTTTGTGTTTATATTGTACTAACTCTAAGGTTCGTCTTCTAACACACGCGAAGGCCCACACCGGAGGAAAGCCTTACCAATGCAGCAAGTGTCCCTATCGTGCTGCGCTGAAATTTAATATGGAGAAGCACGAGAAGAATTGTGAGGGGAAGACAATTTCTCAGCCATATAGATGCTCCATTTGTCCCTACAGTACAGCGAAAAATTCGGCATTAGAACGCCACGTGAAAGCCCATGCGGGCAAGAAACACTTCGTATGCGCCTCTTGCACTCATAAAACGACGAGGAAGAGTTTACTGCGTGATCACGTAACCTCTAAACATAGAAAGGATTTGAAGGTGTGATTTATTTTTTTTGTTTTTCCCCTGATTTTCACTTTCAAACAATTTTTCTGAAGAAATTTTTAATTCCACTTCCTTTAACAGCCAAACCAGAATATATTCGCAGGGTGTCCTATGACCGTATATTTACTATATTTGTTGTTTTAAATTCCGGCTGCGTCGTGGCTAATGTAATACCGCTTCCTGTCACTCAACGAAATTAAATGACATTGGATCTCGAGAGTGGTTGGATGGGAGCCGTCTTCTACGTTCTGGTTATGTAGCGACCCGAGGTTTGGATCCCACGTAAAGTTGTATGAATGTGCTACAGCATCCTTATATTCGCCTATGCCTTCAAAGGTTTGTATTAAGGGGCAAAGTAAGTTATTTTATATATCCTGAATCTAGTTGGAGGGTCCCCTTGTTTGTGAACTGAATTGTATCCGTAAGAAGTCTGGACAACGTCACAGTTATGGAAACCAGAAGAATAATTCCCGAGTTAGTTTACCTTCGTTGACACTGCTTCAGTAACTTTTTTTTTTCTTTTTTACCTCGGTTAATGACGTTATCTTGGAATGTTACTTTCGAATAAAATATCTGACTCTTATGAGGTAATGCTTATAATTTATTTAGAAAGTTGTTAGCTATGTATTTACAGTGAATGGAAACACTTAAATCAGTTTAATTTAATTAACTCTGTGACATTTTGCAAAAAAAAAAAAAAAAAAAAAAAAAATTTAAGCGAGTAATTAGAGGGGTGGGGTTATATTTCGATGCTACTATAGTATGCTGTCTACGTACGATTGGTTAGGTTTATTCATATTTTCGTTAAAACTAACGAACATATCATGACTACATTGGGATGTAAAGAAGCAATTAGTAAACGAGATAAGAAACTATAGTAGCTCCAATATTTCTTAAGCCGAGACTAAGTAAAATCTTAAATAGGGGTGCGCCGGGTAGATTTTACTATCCGGCCGGATAATTAAAAGGACTTAAATCCTCACAACACTGAATCTTTACTAGTAAAGGCAGCATTTCTTCATGCTTCTTTGAAAGTACCAGTATCACGAGTGGAACTGGCTTATTTGTTTTGTTCCGATACTCTTTCTATGCTACTATATTTCACAACTACCCATAATGTTGAGGGAATGGTAATACGAGTTAAGGACATCGCCATTTTTTCCGTCCAACGTTGCCGCGTCTCGAAAATTCTGAATTTCAACAAATTTTCTGGAAAACAATTTAAGATATTTTCACAAAAAACTTTCAACAATTAAGAAAATCTATAGAAATATATAAACAAACTATCTCGATTTTTGCCTCGAGGTGAAATGCTGCTTTTTCTTAATCATAATGGTCGAAAGTTTAAATATAGATTTAAGGAGTAAGATGTTGTCGCCTGTTTTGTATGTCAACTTAAATGGAGCAGTACCTTATCCGGTGTACCCCTAATCTTAAAATTATGGATAACTAACTTAACGACTAAGTTAAAAAAGTTAGATTTACGACAACTTAAATTTACTACTGCAGCCAGACACTGGACCAAGACCTGGCCTCTGCGGCCTCAAAGCCGGCTGGAAAGGCCTTGGGAAGCTTTTTGGAATCCTGAATTTTTGTCATGTACTTTTCAATTGCTTTTCTTTGGAAAGATCTATACATTTAATTTAATGTATGAAAGAAATGTAATTACTCTGAAAATTGTTTTTATTTTTTTGAATCAGTCATGTCAAGGTTAAAATGGACTTTGAGATGCCCTATTGTTTCAACCTCTCAGGAATCAGCAACTTTAGGGTCTTGTAACGCTTTCAATGAATTAACTTGCTGCCGCCAATTATTCTCAAATGACGAATTGATGTCAATACGTATTTCGATGAGTACCATAATTAACCTAACGTAATCACATAATAACGGTGCTAAGTACTTACGGCCTCATAAGGCCTCCCTCAAAAGCCCTTGGTCTCAGTCTCGGGGCTTTCTGAAGGACTCGGCCTAATGTCTGACTGCAGCAGCATAACTAAACAATCGGGCACAGAGCCTGCGTTGATAAAGTACATGAGAAGAGCAAAGAACCCATAAATTGAAGCGCTATCTTTCATAACTTCCAGACGTGGAAATAGTAGTAGTTAGAAGTCCACGTACTTTACGAGGGGCCTCGAGTGTACGCACTAAAATTTTCTTTTCTGGATTTGGGCGGAGTGATTCATAAAATTTACTATAATTTAAGGGAATTGGAATGGAGATCTTTCGGGGGTCCACCGATGAAAGTTGTAACTTGACCAGTTGGAACAAATTGTGGGTCATTTCGACCAATCGAAATAAAATCATCTGAGGCAGTACTACTGTGAAGTAAAACTAAATCTGAA
This sequence comes from Bathynomus jamesi, assembly GCA_023014485.1. Classification (NCBI taxonomy): domain Eukaryota; kingdom Metazoa; phylum Arthropoda; class Malacostraca; order Isopoda; family Cirolanidae; genus Bathynomus; species Bathynomus jamesi. Next base: position 337,978 of record JAJOZX010005281.1, read on the forward strand.
TCGTAGCGTTCATGAGTGTCTTAGACAGTTTGTCCATGTGATAGATCACAAAGGATGTCATCAGCAACGTCAAGCGTTATTCATTTTCATGAACTAAAGGAAATGAATTGTTAGTCATATCCCCTCACGCACATGGAGATGTGCCATAAAATAAATTGGATTCAGAGGGGTCTGAATCATCAAGAAGTTATTCTTGGGAACAGGGCTGCCATTGCTAGGTTTTTTCACCCAGATCTGGGTTTTTCAACACTCCTGGGTTTCTTGGTTTTAATTTTAAAAATTTCATGAAATCTGGTTTTTTTTTAGGCTTAAAGTAAAGCAGACAAATAAAATGTACCAAATTTTACCACTAAATAAAATATAATGCAACAACGCTTTGTTTGGTAATATCAAAGCGGTTTTTTAAATGCTATGACAGTAAAGCTGCATGATTGTAAGGGGATGTTGGTTGTGCAAAACGCAAAAATTCTCGACTCCAGGGTTACCATCTGGTATTATTAATAACGAAATCTGAGCAAATTTGGTAATGAAAAAGCAATTTTGTATTTAAAAATTTATTTGGTATTCTGGTAATGAAATGAGCTAAATTTGGTAATGCATAAATAAGAATGTGAGAAAAATTGAGTTCCATTAAACACTGCATTTCAGAAACATGTTACAACAAATCATTGCTTAAATGTTTCGATCAATTTTACTAATTATTCAGTTCTGAGTATTTATATATACTGATACAAATTTGTTAAAACGATAGTGATGTTTAAAGCAAATCGCAGTTATAAATTTACCGTTTAACTGACTTTGGAGCTTACTCTGAATAATTGTAGACATCGTACGAACATGTTGCAGTTTATTTAGTCATGGGCGGGCATTAGCCTGCATTGCGAGTACGTGCAATTTTCGCTTGATTTATATTTTGTCATAGTAAATTGCATTGAAATTTGAATGAATATATATACTTAAATACAATTTAACAATAAATTGCTTCATTTGGTACTAAATTTTTTTTTAAAATGGTATTGGTGATCTGGGTTTTTTTGAGGATTATCTAAGTTTTTTTTAGTGTAAGATCTGTGTTTTCTTTCATTAAGTCAGTGGCAGCCCTGCTTGGGAATACTGTTAGTCGAAAGATTCATTTGCGAGAGGTTCGTCAGGAAACTAACTGGAGTCAGGGAAATATGAAGCATTGATGAATTTGTTGGAGTCGCATGAATCGAAGGATTCAGTTGAAATATCCTCAGGTTCGTCGTTCCAAAGAAGAAATGCCAAATTGTGTTAGAATTTCCAATGAATCATTGGTCGTTTAGATTAAAAGTTAATTTTTTGTTGTGGAAAAAATCTCCAATGGGCAGATCTACGTCGGGCACATATCCGAATTACCGTATTAAAAAATGTTTCATTGAAACCATGGTAATTAAAATATAAAGACACGGTGATGTTTCTTAAAGGGATAAAAGCGTAGCCTTCCTCGTGGTTATAACGTATATGAGGCGGCTTCATATTTAGTGGAAACTGTAAACAGACAAAAACGGAAGTAGGCGCCAACTATTGGAAAAAGTGGGGTGTTAAAAAATACGAACAAATCAATTCTTCAAGAAGTCTTCCATATCTACGATGAAATGAGGAGCATCGGGATAATCCGAATCTATTGTACAGGGTATCCGAAAAGTTCCTATCTATTTTGCAGAAAGATACTATGAATAGATAGGGACTTCTCGGACACCTTGTATTTAAAGTAGTAGAATGAGAGAACAATTGAGACCATACCTTTTTCCGACGTGGTAGGGGTGTCGTCCTAGCGAAGTATCTTCTTCCGACTTGTGTTTCTTAGACAACAGTGATTTTCATCATGTGGAACGGAACGATGAACGTGCGAGATTGCGTATGCCAACGATCCCTGAAAGTCTTCAGATGTCTTGGATTACTGCTAACTTCACAAACAAGTCTCCTAATTATCCTAAGTCAGTTCGGTGGTCGACCACTCCTGGCTCTTTACTTTATCTGCGCCCTAAATGATGCCTAAAATGCAAAGGTTATCAATCGCATTAAAGTAATATCACTACGTTCATACTAGGAATGTTACCTTATACGGAAGGAAATATGCAAGTAAATTACCTTCGTTAAACAAATTTGACGATACATAAATGGCTCGCTTGCTTTCACGCAGTACCCTTATTGGTAGGATAGTGTTGCCAGATACACACAAGGTTTGTCATGTGTAAGTACAAAACATTCTCATGCTACAGCGATACAAATAGATTGTAATGTTATAATGGATGAGTTCACACACACGTGTGTGTGTATATATATACACACACATATACAGGGTGTCCCATAAGTCCGGCATCATAGGAAATTCATATTTTTCTATTTCTACAAACCATAATTCATATGCTCGGGATGCTAATTTCCCGTCCACCATTCTGTTCAGTGACGAGGCTGTTTTTTATGGAAATGGTGAGGTAAATCGACAGAACACCCACTACTGGTCTCAAAACAACCCTCACTGGTATACCTCTTCAAGGAACAAGGTTCATCTCGGGTGATGGTATGGTGTGGCATTTGGAAGGATCGCATCATAGGCCCCCTCTTTTTTGATGAACATGTCACTGGAGGCACCTACCTACGTATGCTCAAGGAAGAAGCATTTCCCAGTGTCTTGAACGAAGAAGGAAATTTCCCAACATGGTTCCAGCAAGAGGGCGCTCCTGCACATTACAGTACCCAAGTAAGGGAATACCCGTACCAACAATTCCCTTGTCATTGGATAGGACGTCGAGGGCCTGTGGAATGGCTAGCTAGAAGCCCGGATCTCACGCCACTAGATTTTTATTTCTGGGGCCACTTGAAAGCGCTGGTATACGCAGAGAAAATTAGGAGTGTTGAACATTTGCGGCAGCGTATTATTGGGGCATGTAACAGCATTAATCCTGACATATTCACCGTGTGCTTGCTGCCACCTCTCGTCTGAATTTGTGTATTGAAAACAATGGTGGACATATTGAGCACGTTCTGTAAATAAAAATTTTTGTTTTGCCTTTTTTTTTATTTTTCCTATGGTGCCGGACTTGTGGGACACCCTGTATGTATATATATATATATATATATTATACTGTAACTGCAAACACGCAGTATAATTAATGTAAAGAACGACGCTTGTATAGGAGAATGTTCCGCGCAAGATGAGAGAGAGAGAACGAAACAAATGAAAAAATGTGTGTGTATATATATATATAAACCCCTCCGTCTGGGGCCTTGGTTCGAAGTCGACAGGGGTTCTGGTTAGGAGGTAGCAATGGACTTGTTACTCGCAGTGGTTTCTTCCATAGTGATTCGGAGGATTCTGGGAGGCTTACCAAATTCTCTGAAGGTTCCCCCGATTCTTCTTACACTGCGTTCGAACTTATTAAGCAGATTACATTTTCTCCAATGTTTTCAAAAGTTTTTCCCCGATTTCAATGAAATTTGTAGCAAATAATCACTATATATAGCAGCATTGATGGTTGCTACGTAACCATTCACACAACAATATAGCGTTGCCAGACGTACGATAATTTCACCCTAAAATCGATCTACGATACCATTTCCTATTATCGTACGGTTTGTACGATAATTTTGGGTTGGAAATTTGTCAACTTGATATTCTATAAAAACTAATATTTTTTAAATTAATTAATTAATAATAATAATAATAATAATAATAATTCTCCTCTTATTTTGTTTATATATTATAAAACTACTAAATTTGTAAAAATAAAATTTATATTTTGTAATATATATTTTAAAAAATATAAATAAAAATCTACCAACCCTAATGTTGTAGCAGTGTTAATATAACTTATATTCACATAATTTCCTTGGTTCATTATCCAGTTGGGAGGTATGAAGTGCAGATGCATTTACTGATTTTAGCAAGTATTTCTAGTCAGATAAGGCAGTAATCACAGTACTCCAAGAAAAGGTCAGTCTCCTTTTTAAAGACCTTCTCCTTTCATTCATGGAAAGAGACTGTAATAAAGACAGAACTCAGTGGTATAGATCCTGCTGGGCATGATAAACATCTTAGGAACAATGAAATGTACTTAGGTGTTAAAGTGTTACAAACACTTAAAGACCCTAGTGTAAATGACAACAAAACTCAGCTACGGGATTTTTTCAGCAATGTCGAAACTTCCTAGTAGTAGGATGCAGTGAAATAAAGAAGAAAAAAAAGATGATTTCAGTGACAGTGTAATCTCAAAACTGTGCCATCTTACACAACAAAAAATGCTGTGTCATCAGATTTTAAGAAAGCATCACCTTCTTTATTGTCCCTCACTGCTGAACTTCCTTTGATCGTGTCACCAAATGATATGTCATTAATGCAGAAGTTAGATAACCAGTGGCGAATGATGCCAATGTATTGTGAGAAATTAACCTTTGATGAAGTAGTCACCTGATAAATTCGGAGTCACCTGATAAATTCTGGGCTGTAGTGTTGCATAGAGCCATATTTAGTAAATCTGGCAAAGTTTGCATTGACCACACACAGTTTATCACATTCAAATGCCGAGTGTGAGAGAGTATTCAGCAAAGTTAATCTCTTCAAAACTAAGCAAAGAAATAAATTGAAAACTGTTACTGTTAACGGAGCTATCCTCTCATCTGAGTGTTTAAAGAGGTCAGGGTCATGTGTAAATTTTGTCCCCTCTAATGATATGCTGGCTCGCATGTCTAGTGCACAATTGTATGAAAAGTATCAAATATATGTTTGTAATAAAATTTAATAATTTGTAATAAAAATTGTAAATAATTTGTAATATGTTTGTAATAAAACGTTACAAATACGTGTTTGCATTATGACATTTGTGTTTATATTTTTCCTTACTTTGCCACTGATAAGATAACTTACTATTTCTCAAAAAGCTGCGCATATTACCTATTACCTCCTTTAAAAGTATCATAATATGAGCTTTTAATCTTTATTTCGAAACATCAGTCATGGTTTAGTAATATATTTGGATTTTAATTCATCAAAGTATGGAAGTGTACGATACTGCAGAGTATTAATCGATAATTATATACAATAATATTGTTGAAAAAACGATAATTTTGGGGTGTGTACGATAATTCTCATCTTGAAATCTGGCAACACTGCAACAATAACCACCCAATTTCACAGTCTAATTTCGTCGTATTTGCTGCCGGAAGCTGTTTATTTATAAATTAAAACCAGACCTAAATTCTGATGAATCATCAGTATATCTGCTGTGTTTTGGTTAAGGTACTTGTTTATTTTATTTACTTACTTTTTAGTTTTAATGCTTTTATATTTTCGTAGCTACTTTTTATAATTGTAACTTTTTAATTTCATCTATTTACCTTTTAGTTCTAATGTTTTACATTTTCTTAGCTACTTTTTATAATTTTAACTATTTTAAATTGTTAAGCAACCTGCAATTTCTATGCGATTTGGCATGTAATTGCTTTAGCCCTGAAGATGGAATTAGTGCATTCCGAAACGTTGGTACTGATTAACCCTTGAAGGATGTTTATTTTTTCTCTGGTGTTCCTGTTTATTACTAAACTACGTTTTCCACGCCATCAATCAATAGCCTATATATATATATATATATATACTACTCAAAAGAAGTTAAGGGTCAAAAATATTTGTGCATATAAATATAAGCTAACGAGCTAAAATGGTGACGACTAATGACAAAATAATTTTTTGATGGCTCAAGAACAGAAAACACAAAACAAAAACTTTTGATTAGACACTAGTTTATTACCCTGATGAAAAAAAGTCATGCACCCAACAAATTGATGTTCACACAAGTCGCAGAAGCTTCAGTAACTGGTGTAGCCACCGTTAGCATTCACACATTCTTGACAACGTTGGCGCATGCTGTTCATCAGGCATTGGAAATAATGTTGAGGGATCGCTTGCCATTCTGCGACTAATCGCTGAGCCAGTTGCCGGAGGTTGACGGCAGGGACGTGATGTGATCGAACTCGCCGCCCTAGTTCATCCCACGCATGCTCAATGGGTGACAAGTCGGGGGAATATGCAGGCCAATCCATGTGCTGAACATTCTGCTCCTGCAGGAAGTCGGTCACCACCCTGGCACGATGAGGTCTTGCGTTGTCGTCCTGGAACCAAGCTCCTGATCCAATCCACTGCAGAAGTGGAATTACCAGAGGTTGAACAATCTCGTTGAGATAACGCTGACCAGTCAAATTTCCATTGACGACGTAGAGAGGGGTTCTGTGGTTCATGGATATCCCCGCCCACACCATCACACTTCCTCCTCCAAATAGTAGATGTTGAGCAACGTTGACATCAGCAGATCTCTCTCCTTGATGACGATAAACACGAGCCCAGCCATCATTGAACTGGAGCGAGAAGCGTGACTCATCTGTGAACATTGTCTCTGCCCACTGACCACGGTTCCACCGGATATGACGTCTGCACCAATCTCGGCGAGCCCTTCTGTGACGGTCAAGTAGCGGTGATCGGACTGCAGGATGCCGGCATCGCAAACCTCGGTCTCGCAGACGATTCCTAATGGTCTGGTCGGACACGTTGATGCCTCTGGCAGCTCTGAGTTGATCCCGAAGATGCCATGCGGTCACAAAGCGCTGTCGCAACGCCGTTATCATCAGGAAGCGGTCTTCTCGTGCTGTTGTTGATCGGGGTCTTCCAGAACGGGGGCGATTCTGAACAGCATTAGTTGTCCTGAACCTCTGCCAGAGTCTGCCGATAACGCTTTGGCTTACATGTAGACGCTGAGCCACAGTTCTCTGAGTTTGTCCATCTTGTAGCCAGCCAATGGCCCTTCCCCTGTCTTGGATGCTGAGTTGTCGTCGAACCATCTTCAAATTTCAAGTGATGATGAATGGAAAATGCTCAGCCCTTTTATTGCTAAAATTGGCATGCATGGAATGACACTCATGCACAACACGTGCAAATGGTGCATGAGGTGTCACAATGGGTGTTTCGAGGCAGTTTGTCAGTTTAGTCTGACTAAGTTCGTGCTTCAAATCTATGAAAAGGAAATCTGGGTTAACTTAAAAAGTTTCTAAAGATAAGTGCAATGATTGCATGTCCCATAATAACGTGATGTCTATAGTCCAAATGACAACCCAAAGGGTGGTATTCTAACCCTATCTGGCTTAAAAAGACATACTTACAAAAATGATCAAAAAATTTCCTTTGACCCTTAACTTCTTTTGAGTAGTATATATAGAGTGAACCAAAAGTAGGTGGACAGTAAATGATAACGTTTATTTTGAGAATACATATTTAATTTTTTTGTATACTATAATACAAAATAAAATTTAAATAAATTTAGTTATAATACTTAATATAATATAACACAAACACCAATGTTATAATGAACACCATAGTTATAATATAATATAACACAAACCGTATTCAACCTACTGTCCACCTACTTTTGGTTCACCGTGTATATATATATATATATATATATATATATATATATATATATATATATATATATATATGGAAAACTGATGAGTGGGTAGTTGGGAGGTAACGAAAATGGTTCACTGAGTAGGTAGGTAGTTAATCTAACAATTATTAAATTCCTTTTATGTCAATAACTGGGTGGATGAAACCAATTGGTTGCTCACCAGAGTTATTCTCCACACTAGTATTTATATACTGTGTGGGAGGAGCGTGCTCGGTAATGGAGATACATTACCGCTCAACCAACCGAGGAAAAAACCAAGACAACGCTGATGGAAAAAGCCCCGCGAAGAGGAGAACAAAGGAGTACGAAAACGAAGAACGGGGCGAGAGGACGCACCAGCAAGTGCGCTCTCGACAATTACACAACCGGAGAAGGGAGACACTCCAATAACAAACAGTAAGTGACTAATTGAGTTTTTAACCCAGTAATTTAATCACATTAAATTAAGCTGGGTCAGACAAGTTAGGCCTACATTGTGGCCTAAGACCCAGCATCAACTCATAGCTTAACAAAGGTGAAGGTAGATTGCCCTAACCTAAATTGGTGAGGAATCCTACTGTGGACCTCAATTTATCTGCCCGCTCTGGACCATTTCCGGAATCTCTAGGCTGACCCCTCTAGGCTAGACTTGATCTACTCTATAGTTAGACTGGAGATATAAGGGGTGGGTTAATTGTGGACCAATTCAAACAGAGCATTTTTCGCACAAACCCTTTATTTCAGGCTCAACAGGTACAAACATTACACAAGTCCATAGAAGATTAAGAAATAGTTGTCTCGAGCACTGACTAAATAGGCTAGTGAATCACTGTGCATAATGAACATACAATTGCCTACGCCAATGTTTCCAGATTTGAGATTTATATAATATATCGGAGACCAGTCCACTAACCATGGATTCTATTATCTTATTGACTGACTCACCAAGCCTAGTGATAAATCTAAATACAAAATTACGAATGACACTGACACAGTTAGGCACCTTATTGACTACAAACAGCATACTGACACTAAAAGGAGCACCATTTACAAATCGAGTCCTTAATAAACTCTTAAAAATATTATATGCAACATATAATTTCCTCAAATTATACATCCTGTAGTTCCACCACATCATCATCATAAGGGCGCAAAGTTTCAATGCCCAAAAACTGGAGTCAAGAAAAAGTGAACCTGCTATAAAGTTTTCTGGAAAAACACATTTTACCCGATCAATGAGAGAATAGTTAAGCGAATTATCAAATATTGGGTGTGTTCATTCTAAGTTCCTTCTATCAAATTAGAGACCTACTACTTGAGATCACAAAGAAATATACGCACTCGGTCAAATACTGCCCAAATGTTGCAGAAATTCTTTTGGGAAAAATATTGAATCAACACTTCCAAATGTAGCTGTTGCATTGGGATGTTTTTGTGCATTCCAGTAACAAATTGTAGTGCAGCACGGCCATTCTCCATGCAGGACCATACTAAGCCAAATTTAAAAAAAAATAAAAAATTTAAAGTTTAGGATTGTTAAAAAATCTAAACGAGGAAGAGCCATTGTTGTCCCAAGGCGATATGATGACTAAGCTGATTGATGTAGCATTGCTTGTATATATTAAGTTAAGGTGTATATATATCCATCTCATAATTGTAAGGTTAGTGAAAAATTCACTTAATTTAGAGCTAGCGTTTTTGGGCTCTTGTGGCATCATTTTTTGGGGCGCTGCGCGTCTTTTCTACTCGTTTGTGGAATGCCGTACTTACAGGGTGTAGTCTTATAGAGAGCTCTCTTGCAATTCAGTTTGGTTGTTTAGATACAAGGTTGTTGCATCCTGCAATAGTGCAGGTTGTGTTGTTGTTGCAAGGTTGAGAAAGAAGACCATAAATAGTGCCCCTTTTTTTTTATCTTAAATTCATGCAACTGAGGCCTAAGGTAGGCCCACGTCGAGTCAGCAACCCTGAGGTAGGACCTAATAGGACCTCAAGTCCGTAAGTTTTTAATTTTAGCTTAACTTGGGCTGTAGGTTGAACTGGCCCTTCAGAACTTGGCCGTTCACGGCTCAGCTGGGATTTTGAACCCAATAAATAAATAACAAGGATATAAAAAAAAAAAGTTATCAAACTTATAAGTTTTGGCAATTGAAGCAGAACTCGTTCAAAGATTTAATTTGAATGTAATTTTACAGAATTCGCGATTTAAAGTGCCGTAAAAAACTTGCAGATTTTAATACCAAACTAAAATAAAAATTAAAACCAAAAGGTTACCCTTGTATGATCTTCATTTTTAAAGCCATTAAACTTTTTATTTTGTATTGAATTTATATTTTGCATTTTATGCTCATTTGAATAATTTCAATTAATAAAAATTAGTATAACTATTTTATTTCTTATTTTAGTTTGTTTTACTGGAGAGAAATTTATGAAACTAATGGTAAACATATTAAAACCGAGTGAATGATCACACAAAGTAAAAAAGTCACATAGGTTCAAAACGAAGTCAACATTGTTGAGATATTGACCGCAGAAATGCATAGTAGAGATTAATCATTTAACACGGGATATTTAAAGAACAAATGAAATCCCAAAACTTTGAAAAAAAAAAAGTTTCTCAGAGCTGGGCAGTAACGCGGTACTTTTTTTAGTAACGGTAACGGCGTTACATTTCAAATCAAGTAACTCAGTAACGACGTTACTTTTTCAGGGAAAATACTTTTTTATCGTAGCTCGCAATTAGTTTCTTTCGATCCTCACTCATTATTAATTAACCGTTAAAAATTTGTCCCTTCACTATGAGCGGTGTGTGCATGTTGGCCGTTGCCATGCTGGCAGCCTACCCCTATCCACTCTCTCCCCCTACACTGACAGCAGTCAAAGTAAAAAGGCGAAGAACCCTGGAGCAGGGACCTAAGTTCAACAGAGGTCTCGTCATTCCTCTCATCTGGGCCTTCACGGCACGTTAGCTCTGCATCCTTCCCATCCATTAACTTTAAAAATATGTTTATTAAACTTAACACTCCTATACCATCTAGTGCCGCTGTTGAGCGGGTTTTTTTCAGTAGGGAAGGATATACTGCGTCCGAAACGAGGCTCACTCTTAGATGCAACTTTTGAGAAGCTTGTTTTCTTAAAGGCCAATAAAGATCTTTTGAATAATAGTTCTTAAGTTTGTATATTCAGCTAATAAATTTCAATTATCATTGCCATGCACAATAACTCATTTCATTCATTTCTTTAGTATTTCGTATTATTGTTTTGCAAAACTAAACTTTCCTGGTATATTCTAGCATTAGTAAATTAGTATCAATAGTATGCTACATCCTCTGTTATGTTGCAATTCCTAGTAATAAATCTTGTAGTAATTTTGTTTCACTTTTTTTGAAAATATCATGCCTTATAAGTCATAACGCAATGAAGGTATGCACAGACTTCATAGCCTATACATTAACCAGTGGATACAAGACCAACACATCCTCGCACAAGCGAATGTTTATATAATATAATATTTCATGTGTATATATAAATTATAATATACCTATGCATATATATAATATATTTACATTTCATTAAAAGTAACGGTAACGGTGCCGTTACTCGTTACTTCTTAAAAATGGTAACTGTAACGATAACGGCGTTACATTTAGACTGTAGTAACGGTAACGGCATTACATTTATAAAGTAACGAGCACAGCACTGCCGTTTCTATTTGCGAAGCTTATGAGAATAGTTATGATATTTGTTTTCTTAGTTTCCCTATAGTATTTATTTCATTGAATAATAAATGCAGTAACATACGTTTATTCCGAAATAATTTTTCGTTAGGAAAACTTGGCAGTTATAGGATAGTCGGGGACACCTTAAATGTATTAGCAGGGCCGGCTCAAGGCCCTGGTTAACCGGACAGTTGCCCGGGGCGCAATGTGCTGGGAGACGCCAAAAAAACGGAGAAAAACTAAAATGAATAAAAAGAAATCCAAAATATAAAAATAGTCTAATATGTAGTCAAATTGTTCAGAAGTACAGTATCTATTTTATTTCTTATTGTTGTAGCGAGAGACCTATATTCCTATATATGTAGTTTCTTATGAAAAAATTTAGTAAAATGGCAAAAAGTATTAAGGGCGCTGAAATTCAATTTGCCCGGGACGCTGAGAAACCTCGAACTGGTACTGCTGTATTAGCCCAGGGGCAGGGCCGGATTAAGACCTTTAGAGGCCCTAAGCACTTAAAAGATTTTGGTGCCCCATATATATGTAATTCAATATATAAACAAAAATAAACCATAAAATAAAATTTTATTTTTTGAAATGAAACAAAACTTACAGTAAGATGGAAAATAATGTTTATTTTTGTATACTTCCACTTCATTTATATTTGAAAAGTTTTCTCCTACTTTTTTTAATTGCAAAGTCTTTGATCAGATCCTCAAAACTAATCTTACGTAACACATCTGCTTCTATACTTAGTAGAGATAAGGCATCCAGCCTGCCTTGTTGCATAGTTGTTCTGTTGGTATTTTTAATATACTTCAACTGAGAAAATGAACGCTCAGCTGAGCAATTTGTGACCATTAATGTTAAAAATATACGAAAGGCAATTTCTACATTTGGGAAGGCAAACTCAATATTGTCTTCTACAATTATTTTATAAAGTTCAGCATGACTGAATCTTGTTTTTACATTTACTATAGCACACGAAAATATTTAATCTATATATTTTTAATATGGCGCTCAAAGATTTGATATAAACAAAATAATAACGCAAAGCGTAAAGTGTGTGATTACAACGAAATATATTTATTCTCTCAAAAGGGTTGTTGTTCACTACAAATTCAAACAATGAAAAAAAATAAATACTATATATGAATATATATAATTCAGTTTTCAACAGCTTATAGGCTATAAGCCGCGATTATAATAGTATAATAAATCCATGGTAAATCCGACAATGGAAAATTTCTGTGGTGCCCCCCTTCCCTTGATGCCCTAAGCACGGGCTTATTTTGCTTAATGGTTAATCCGGCCCTGCCCAGGGGGACGAAAAGGTTGACAATCTAGCCCTGGCTGTTGTAAAAAAGGCAAACATCCTGGCCCTTCAGTCGTGGTCTCTTTCGCCAGATGCCACTTGTATGAGTCGTAGCACTCGAAATACCTGTTGGCATTCACAGTGGTGTTCGGCTGAAGAAAATCCAACAGCAAAGGCCCTTGGTGGTCCCAACAGACCGTCACCATAATCTTCGACCACACACGGATTTCACCTTTGAGAACTAAACATCCTCCACGTGCGCAATACTGTATTGATTTAATGAAGTTGTGGAAATTAACAGGTATTACACTGACGTTCCCTTTAACACTTTCTTCTGGAGGAGGAAATTCATGAAACTTAAAAAGAGTAATTGTTTCAAACACACGAAGTTTGAATTCAAAATATTTGGTATGATGGTAGAGCAGATTCCATTATAACTTAGACCTCCATGAAAACAAGGGAGTGATGACTTCATAAGCAATCAAACTTACATTAGTCCTTAGTAGTGCAGGATTCTGACATGCATCCACCTAACTTAAAATCTCTGAAATTATCAGGAAATTTAATGAAAGTAATGTCTCTATCAGTTATCCTTTAATATTTTCAGTGTAAATATGAATAAAAGCTGATTTTCATCACTTTAAAATAAGAAATGATGGTTTTCACAAGTTTGTTGCGATTGCTTGTGAAGTCATCAGTCTCATCACTGTCTCGTTTTCATAGAAACCTGAGTTACAATGTAATCTGCTCTACCATTATACCAAATATTATATATAACAAGATACGAAACTAACGATATTTTCATTTAGCACGTTATCCTGCCAAATAGATACAAGATACGCGCCATCTAGCGTTTGGCGTGAGAACTAAGCTTTACATAAGAGCATATTTGCGTGATTTAGAAGTATATTACCACATTATTTTTAAAAAAATTACAAGCCTCTAGGCTTAATTCATTAACTAAGCCTATACTTTATTACATATTGACGTATATAACAATAGATGCTAAATTATAATCAAAGCCAAGGTAGGCCTTGATAACGTAAATAGAGATAGCTTTTTCGAAATATTACAATATAACTAGAAATAAGGGGTTAAGTTCACAAGTAGAAGGTTTGAGACAGCAATTGGCAAAATTTTTTACGCATAGAATAGTAAATAGCTGGAATAGTTTGCCGGTAGAAGTAATTAGTAACACGTCTATAAACGTGTTTAAAAATCGATTAGACGCATATGTTGATAGATTGTGGGTATAGTTTAAGGTAGTAAAATTAAGATTTTTGTTGCTTGGAACCACGTAAAATTGTAAGTCCCCTCCGCCACCACGGAGGACATGCGCAAAATACAACTACAACCACAGTTAGGTAGACCAGCCATGAGTGGATCCGAGGGCCTTTGTTGGCCTGAAACATTATAACATGAACTAGTGACTTTTTTTTTCTCCCGGGTAATTTAGTTCTTTCAAACACTAAATATCAGAAGAAAAAGTTAATATAAAAGTCGGGCGGAGTTTCGGATCTTATCTTTTAGTCACGCAAATATACGTCTCCGGACTACAACGTCATCAATCTTGAATTTGGACCAACAAAGCGAGTGAACAAAATAGCGATTTTTGCACATTTCTAAAGCTTTACATTTAGTTTCCTAATTAGAGAGAAACTGTTTTTCAAGTATATATTGGTTAAGGCCCTACCATACGATACTGAATATATCATTTCAATAATAATAATAATTACTTGGGCTATGTCGTAGCCAATGTTGTAACATAGCTCCCCGTTGATCAGTGAAGTTAAGCGACATTGGGTCGGGTAGTAGTTGCTTGGGAGATCGTGCTCTGCAACGACCTGTGGTTACATTTGGAAAACATGAAGTCACTGAGGTCTATCGAAGTTATCCAAGTCATGAGCGATAATATTTTATTTTATAACAACAAAATTTCGCAAAAACATCAATCTCAAGTCAGTTATAATAATAAAATCTTGCAAAACATCAATCTTAAGTCAGCTAATTAACATAACTATTTATTACTCCAAAGTAGCCTACATAACACACAATATATACGGTGCTATTACAATCTACAAACTCATAAAAGTGTCAAAATTTTTCTTAAAATTAACTAATGAGCTGTTTACTAAATAATATGGGAAGTCATTCCAAAAATCTACTACAATGTCTGAAAATGAAAAAGTATTTTCATTGATCAAGTCTACAAATCTGTTTTCTAATTTTCTTATTATGCCCACAAGTTATCCCATTAGCCTCAAGTGAGAAAAAGTTGTGTACATCTAAATTGGCCACACCTGAAAACATTTTGAACATCTGTATCATATCTCCCCTCTACAACATCTCTCAAAACTAAACATATCTAGTTCCCTTAATCTTCCTCTGTATTCCAATCTTCTTAGGTTAGAGATAAGCTTGGTTGCCCTACATTGTACACCTTCAAGCATAGTAATATGTTAACATGTCTAAGGTAAGGGGACCAAGGTTGAATGCAGTATTCTAAGTTAGGCCTAACAAGAATTATATAATTTGCAGATGACTTCCTTACTATTGTAACTAACATTCCTCTTATCATACCCAACATTTTATTTGCTTTATTTCTAGCCTCTAAGTGCTGCTTTGAAAATTTTAGATCACTGCTAACTATAACATCTTTTTCCTGTCTAACATCCTCTAACCCAGGGGTCCCCAACCTTTTTGTGCCGAAGAGCACATTCAAGACTACCGGTAGTGCGGCGGGCACCATTTACTTTTTCAAGGCAAATTTATAGTTGGACTTAATAATGAACATAACACAAAAAAAACCATTTAATTCCTATGTAAAATAATGAATATAACACAAAAAAAACATAATTCCTATGTAAAATAATGAACATAATACAAAAAAAAAATAAGGATGGGCTAACTAAGAATCTTAGAAAAATTATCAAAACGATAACTTTATTTATAAAGAAATAATTATTTTCAAATAAATGAGTATCTGTTTTTGTAATTAACTGCTAAAATTTAATAAAATGTTTAGTATGTTACATATTTTAAATAAATATTTAGTAACTAAATATTTAAAATATGTAACATACTTAACATTTTATTAAATATTTAAATAAAAACTTATCAATCGTAGTCAGTCAGTGGTGGGCACACGCAAAAGGGTCGGCGGGCACCATGGTGCTCGTGGGCACAG